>JADLZN010008682.1:0-364815 GCA_018155175.1 Sinocyclocheilus anophthalmus | reverse complement strand
CATCCTATCTATCACACATCTTCATTTAACCAATTAATTTCAAAGACTGATGAGAAACTAATCAGTTAACTAATCAACTTTCTCATTTTAAATCAATTTTTAAAGATAAGCGGGAAATTAATAAACTAAACTAAAATGTATGTTATGAATTTTATTTTGCATTTTGCAGCTTCAACAATTTGAGAAAACTGAGGCATGCTGAGAAACATCTGACAGACTGAAATCGGACAGAAAGTCACTCTTGCAAGGTTACTGACAGAGTTTTGTCATGGGAATTTACATTTTCCTGGAGTTCCTATTGTTTCATATCTATACACCTGAGCACTGATAATAAACAGCTGACAGGCGAACAGATGACAAGGGCTTCCAACAACCTGCATGCTTTGCAATTTAACACTGTTTGTTTTTGGTTCCCTAAGGCCGGTCGAGTGTGTGCTTCTGTGTACGTACAGGTACATGAGAAAGAAAGAGATATAAGGGATGTTCAGACTCTGAAGATGGCGACTTGATGACTCTGCAAAATGATCACAAACCATTCCTGACAACGTTTTCTACTCCAAGTAAATTTCTAAAGGTTTTTAGAGGGAAATTTCACTGCCCTGCAAACTGACAAAATGCAGAAACTAAGCCTACAATAAAGCTGAGAAAATTGCTTTTTTGAGGTTTTTGATGGATTGATATCAGATTTTACATGGCTTTGGGCCGCATTTCCACCATTATTGCCAGAAAAATAGTTTGCTGAACACACACTGTTCTTATTGTGACTACATGCCCAAAAGCAGGGCCTATATGGGCAGGCTGTCACTGACATGATGTAGCATATGATCTATATATATAATATATATATTATATATATTGATCGGCTGAGGGGCTTATTTTAAGATAATGACCAGCAAACTGCACATTATCCCACCTATTACATGCCTACTGACCAAAATAAATAAAATAAATAAATAAATAATGATAAATGGACATTCAATATTGATTTGTGAATGAACTTAATTGTGGTTAGAAGAAATTGATAATGGAGTATAAAGTTTACGGGTCATTATACAAAAGTATTTGACCACAGAATGCCAATGACTGACCGATCAGAATCAAGTATTCTAAACAGGAGTGTAATAAAATGCAGATTGTATACGTCTGTATGTACGAATGGTTTGTTGGTACGTTGTCATAGTGAGTCAGGCCCAGCTAATCCTGAGCCTGTCTTTAAGCGCCGTGTAGATAAGCTTACTGTGCAAGATTGACTTGGCAGCCTAAATACAGACGACTGAGAGAAACAACCACGCACTGTTCAGCTTGAGGGGACGTAATGGAAATTAATGGGTTTTAAATGTGTTTGTGTGTGTGTGTGTGTTTGCCTCTCTTATGCACTGAAGAAGACGTTTACACAGTGCCAGGATAAACTGAAACTCATCTTCAGGTCAACATTCCCTTAGATGTGGAGAAGAAATGTGATTATGATACAAATCAACATAGTTATCTGCAACCCGACGCTCACAGAAACCCTCCGTGAGTGTTACCCAAGCCCTCCATAAACTCATAAATCAGTCAGACTCAAAACAACAAGCGCAGGAAACTGAGTGAGTCATTTCCCTTCAAAGAGGATGTGCGTCCTCACTGCTCTGAGGGGAAATTACAGACTGGATCCGTGATGATGTGCAGTGAGTCTCTATATAACTACTGGGAAATCTGCCACACCGTCTGGATAGACAAAGATAGAAACTGCCTGCCTGTCTGTTATTGTTCAGACAAAACAGGTAAACTCACACACCATTGGTTGGCAAAGTGTTTTTTTTGCGTTGACAGGCACTACAGAGGCACAGTTTGACGACTCTGAAGAAAATTCAACCACAAGGGCTAGTTCATATATGATTTAGATGGGCTATAATCATATTTAAATGATTAAAGTAAATTGAAGGAATTTAAAATAACTAATGTATATATATAAAACAAATTATTTCAAGGAATGTTACCCAGAAATGAACATTTTTGCAATAATTCTCCCTCAAGTAAGTGGGAACCTCATGAGTGACGTTATATTGGTGACACAAAACAAGATGTTTATAGATGGGTAATTCCATCCAATGATATATTTTCACGGGACTATATATTATATTACATGCTTTTCAAAAAGGTTTGAGTTTGTAATGCTTTGAAGTCTCATATTCTTAACAAGGCTGAAATTATGTAAAATACAGTAAAACAGTAATATCTGAAATAGTATAACAATTTTAAAAACTGATCTCTGTTTAATTATTTTTTTTCCTTCTGTGATGGCAAACGTTGACTTTTCAGCAGCATTACTCCAGTCTTCAGGGTCACACGATCCTCAGAAATCATTCCGATATGCTGATTTACTGCTCAAGAAAACCCCCCCCCCCCTTTCTTTGATGAACGAAAGTTCAAAGACAGCATTTATGTGAAATAGAATTTTGTTACATAAAAATGTTTTTACTCTCACTTTTTCTATTGCCACGATTTTCTCACGATTTTCTATTGTCTTTTTGAGCTTAGTCTATTTAGTCTATGATAGACAGAACATCCTGAACATCATTTAGAATTTTCTTAGTTTGTTTTATAAAAGAAGGAAAGACATTAGAATGTGAAACTACATGAGGATAAGCAAATAGTGACAGAATTTTCTTAAATTTTTTTAAGTGAACTAATCCGTTGTTTTTCTGATAACACAAAACCTAATTAAGAGAGTTTGGAACGCATTTGCAGATACATCATAAACCCATATAAACCTTTTGCACATTAAATTTAGTTATGTAGCATCATGCGGTGCTTATCGGCTTTTAAACAGCACAAGAGTACGCAGCACAGTAATAGCAACTAAAGTGGATTTGTAGCATGATTGTTTTTAGAAAAGTGAGAGCAGACCACAGGTTAGCGCTCAACAGCGAATAATAAACGGATGTATTTAGTACCTGATGAATCTGAGGGAATTAGCACAACAGGCAGAGATTGTTTGATGCAGGAAATGTTCCTTCGCCATCACGATAACGACATTAATTAATTGTGCATCACGTTGGCGTTTGAAGTAGTCACAACAGTGGCGTGTGTTTCTGTTATATCTCCTTCTGCTATTCCACGGGGTAAACAAATGCACGAAACCTCTGTTTATGCGTGCTATTAGCTAGGCGTTTATTAAAAGTGCTGTAGCCAAAGCACAGATTTTATCCACTGTTTAATGAAGTTGCGTTTGCACTCAGACAAAAGCTGTGCATCACACAATGCTGCTATCAGCTGATTATGATTTCAGCCACGTAGGGCAGCAGATTTGATATACTGTCTAATTTAAAGAACACAGTGATGAGCCTTTCCTGCGAGAGATTCAAATGGAGGAAATTACAGGCCAGCTTGGCATATAAGCACGTTGTTGTCAATGCTGGTAAATTGAAGAGTGATTCGGTATAATGGATTTGTCAGGTGTTGTCCCCGCTTTGATCCGAGCCCCAGGACGAAAGATGATAATGCCCTGGAAACCCCATGGTGACAAGTTGGCAATCAGTATCACTGATGTGTATTACAAATTTAAACCATAGCAAAGACTGAAGAATCCGAGATTGTTTTTTTCCCCCCTTTGTGAGAGATTAGGCATGAATTTGATTAGACTAGTTAGTGAATTACGCTCACATCCGCACACAATCGACACACTCATTTGGTCTGTGCAGAAATGGTTCTCTTGAGCCAAGCATATGGAGAGCTGTCTCTGTTATTGGCTTGATTACTTTAGCTGTCTAGAAATCAAGCTCCGGCATACTTACCCTCCTCCATGGGTGGGATGGAAGACTGTTTTCTTGTAAACAATCAATGCCGGATAAACGTGGCATTCGCGGCCTGCTTTCCAACATTTAAAGTAGTAGTCTGGCTCAGTCGCCAACAATTAACGTGTTTAAGTACACATGACTGCAGATTCCATCTGTTTCCTTGTCAGTCTGTCAACTTTTTAAACCATCTTTTTTCAGCGGTTGAATCACTACTACATCTCGCTGTTTTTGCCAAGTCTTCCATCCACTTCCTTCAAAGTGACAGCTCAGGGAAAGACTTGAAATGCATTCAGACAAACACATACATATGTTTTTTTTTTCATACAAGTACTGACAAGTGCTGGCAAATTGGGGACCACAACTGCAATCTCTGGGGTGACTTCAAATTGTAGTGTTGCGAAAAGTTTCGAAAGTAGAGTGCTCTAGCTCAGGTCAACTTGAAAGTTGTGTTCAAGCAGACCTTTTGGCAGTTATTTGTAGCTTTGAAGCCAAAAAACCCTAGTGAATTGTGTTCTTTTGTTGTGGTCCAGAAGCTGGATCCCTCTAAAACTGAGTTCTCTATCAAAATAAGTTGGTCCGAAGAGCAAATTGGTGACCTTTAATCGAATACAGCAATATAGCAAAGTGCTGAGATCTTAACCTTTATCTCTCAAAGTCGAGAATTTTGAGGAGCCACAGCGCTGGAGGTGATTTCATTAGCGCTATGGGAGGGCACGAGGGTGGCGCGACCATGCAATGTCGTCAGTCTGGAATCACATGCATGGAGCTGGAAACACAAACTGCCCCACAGACCTGAAAGTCGTTACCGTACCTGCTAATTAGCATAATTTGCTAAGAAAACAAACTGGGGCCAGATGGTGAGGCTAGCGAGTATTCATCGATCTTGAATCCCACACGAACGCACACATGAGTTGGAAAGTGGGTTGTCCACACAAAAGACATTAAAAAGTTTCCTCTCCTTGAGCAGATTGGTGGTTGATGGTTGAGAGAAGACAAATTAGAAGCATAAGAGACAAATTTGAGTGAAAAGTATAATTAGACGAATTTTTGGTGAGATAGGATGGAGGATTTTAGGTCTAAACATTTAACCACCAGTTCACTCCAGAGGAAAGACAGATTACTCTGAGCGAAAAATGCCACATCAAACATTTCATATTGAAACATATGCTGTGCTGCACCAATAATGCAACTGATTGGATGCAGTTTTCAATTCTGTGAATATTTATGACTGATGCTTAAAAAGTAGCTGTTATATAAATAGCATATCATTAGTTGCTTTTATTTTTTATATTTTAGTTTAACGAATTAGTTTAAGTTTAAATTTATAATGTGCATATACATTTATATATTAAGGGGATCTGTGCCTTCTAATAGTCATCTATTTACACGCATTTCATGGTTTTGGCACATACTGAAATTCCCTATTTCATTATTTCTAAATAAAAACAGGATATTCAAAGAAAAAAAAAATATTGGACAGGACTAAAATTTGCTAAAATTTGGCTATTTTTAAGAAAGGCAATTTCAGGAGAGCAAGAGTTATTTGAGTTTTTTTTTTTTTACTGATCGAAGATTATATGCTTTGATTCATCAGTGCATGGTGAATCTTTCACAATAAGTCCAGAGAAGTGCATTAAGAAATACATTTAATCAGTTTTGATGTCATGTTGCATGTGGCAGGCAAATAGTGCTGAATTCCGTGAAGAAGAGACTATATGCTGCCCTATTGCAGTGCATTTAGTGCCTGGTTTCATTGAATTATGTGTAATTATGCACCTAAATAGATTGAATTAGCCACTGAAGAACAACACATGAATAACTCTGATTTTCTAAATCACCTTGGATTATATAAAATGTTTATATATTTCTTTCATTCGGTTTATTGCCAACTGTATTACTGTGTGCATCCTGCATTGTGCGTCCAACATCTGTAACCTTGAGCATTTATAGCTCAGAGAACATAGTTCACTATTGATGAACAGGTAGATGGGAAAGACTCCATTCTTACTTGTGGTAATCTAACTAAAGCACTGAAAAGAACACAGAATTCAATAAATAAAGAGGGTGCACGGCTTCTCTTAATTCAGTTCCCGTTTTTGGGTGGCCAACAGCCATGAGAGGACTGGTGGCAATATCCCTTTCATGCACTACACTCATTATAGCTAAATAACATGATTTAGGAACGTCTGCTGGTAATCTAATCTTGTAATGCTACTCTACCGAGACTGCTGTCATAGCTCTAAGGTGTTTTAGTGCTTGCTAAGGAGAGTATCACTATTATTATGGATAATACTTACATGATTTTAAATACTTGCCCGGCATCGTGCTACTGACATGCAAGGATACCTTATGAGTGGAAAAACATAAAAATAGCAAACACAAGCAACCACTCAAAACCTATAGCAATGTATTTTTTTTCTGAAAACAAGAAAACATCTTGGGGTCTTTAGTCCGTCTCAAACAACAATACACTCTTAAAAATAAAGGTGCTTCAAAAGGTTCTTCAAGCGATGCCATAGAAGAACCATTTTTGGTTCACAAAGAACCATTCAGTCAAAGGGTTCTTTAAAAGAACCGTCTCTTTCTTACCTTTTTATAATCTGAAGAAACCTTCTTTCGCCACAAAGAACCTTATGTCAAACAGAAAGGTTCTTCAGATGCTAAACGTTCTTTATGGAACCATTTAGACAAAAGGTTATTCTATGGCATCGTGAAACACCTTTATTTTTAAGAGTGTGCGGAAGTCTAAAAAAACAAAGTAAGTCAATAGTCTATGCATATTGTGATCATATGAAGTGTTTAAAGCAGATAGGAATTCACTGTAGCAGTAGCACTGCACAAGAAGAATCAGTCTGGTGACTAAAGTGCTTTTTCTGAGCATCCGATGACAGGAAGAAAGAAGCAGAGAATAACTTTTTAATGAGAACCTCACAAAGACACAAAAACAGTGAGTGAGTGTCACATAAAATTACAGCAATTTGTTTTTAAGAGTGAATTCAAAAAAGAATTGGCCATTAATGAGTATTAAACACAACTTGTTGACTAGTGGCAGAACTAATATGACTAGTCGACTACTTCTGCATCTAGTAGCATACTGTGTAATTTACTTAAAATAAAAGCCTATACGGCAAACAAAAACTGTGATTGCATTTCTATTGTTTTTTTTTTTCTAGTTTGTTTTCACAAAGTTGAAATCATTTTCTGTGGTAATCAACAGCATACCACAGACGCTGTCAAGAAAGGTTAACTTGT
Organism: Sinocyclocheilus anophthalmus; assembly: GCA_018155175.1. Lineage (NCBI taxonomy): Eukaryota > Metazoa > Chordata > Actinopteri > Cypriniformes > Cyprinidae > Sinocyclocheilus > Sinocyclocheilus anophthalmus. The sequence goes on along the minus strand of JADLZN010008682.1, from coordinate 357,784 downwards.
ATTTAACCTCGAAATACTGTTTTAAATTCAGTCATAAATGCAGAGTTTCACTTGTTTCACTTCCAGCTTTATTTGTGTTTTGCCTTGAGAACTACAAAAAAACAACAACAAAAAAAAAACACCAGGATCAAAGGTTCAAGTGAGTTCAGATCAGGTGTATTTCCCGGAGTCCACTACATTCTGGCAAGGCCGCAAGATAAGTAGACCAAGGTCATTTGCATAATTTCCCTTAAAAATGTCCTTTCAGCCTCTGCTCCATCTCTCGCAATGTCCTACCATCTAATCTCTGCCAAGATCTGAGAAGCCCATTAGCTTGCTGTCGGAGGGGTCTGTAAGTAATCGTTTGCCATAGAGGAATGAAATTGACAAGTGCTTAAGCCTTGAGCACAGACAGAACACAATTCCCCAGCACATTTCCGATAGCTTTATAATCAGACGAGAGATAGAAAGTCACATTCTCGGCCCATCGTAAGAATCTCTATCTCTCCACCAAATGTTGCCCATCTCTGATGGAAAAAACTTTTTTATTCATCCTCGCACTTCTCCACTCTTCAATTTCTCTGTAACTTTTATGCCTTGATATCGGCTTCCTTCATCAACTTCTCTCTCTCTCTTTGTCTCTCTGTTGTCCTATATATACTATATTTAAAAAAATTCCTCACTGGAAGTAATGATAATTAGATGTTAAACCGCTCTGATTCAGTGAGTTAAGTCAGTGTATGATTCATCAGACTGATTCAAGTTTGTGAGTTGTTTGTTTGTGAATCGGCTACACTGGTTTTTGATTCACTGAAAACAACTCACTTAAAAAAAAAATTATTTATTTGTGAATCAGACTTCACCGATTGTGCTGTATGTTGTTGATTCACTAAAAAGAACCAGCTCAAAATAGTAATTTGTTTGAACGCACTTCATGGATGCACTGTATGTTGTGATTCATTCAAATAACGTCTTGGTTACGTATGTAACCCTTGTTCCCTGAAGGAGGAAACGGAGACGTCACGTCGGATGACCGACGGAATTGGGTTCTCGCTTAGAGGGACCAATCTACTTAGAGTGTAAACTAAACAAGCCAATGACAATTGGCTTGCGATTATTACATCCAGCTGCTGCTGATCACAGCGTTGAGTATAAGTAGGCAGCAGATGCAGAGCATATTCAGCTTTTCACTTCGGAGCCGAGCCGGTGACCCGGCAGCTCAGCGGTGGTACAGGAGCTGTGGCGACGGGACGTGACGTCTCTGTTCCCTCCATCAGGGAATGAGGGTTACATACTTAACCGAGACGTCCCTTTCAGTCGGTCACTCTCGACGTCACGTCGGATGAAAGACGAAATTGGGATCCTACCAAAGGGCCACACAGCTACTGCCCCTTCCAGTGTCCTGTGGAAGCCACCTGCGCCCCTACTTTTTGGCGTAGGCCGGGGCTTCTTCACAAGAGGACCAGCTACTGCTGCAATGGCACGTCCCAATGAGTAAGACTGGATAACACTGGGAAAACGTACCCGTTCTACTTGGAACAGGGGCGTTACGGAAGCTCGAACCTTCCCGAAGGAGGTTTCGGAAGCAATACACATATGGACATCCCTTAGGTGCATATGGAAGAATGGAGGTGATTGAACCCTCTTGGAATGGCAGAAGTCTGCCGGGGAAACACGGGCTCAAGGCTATACCGTGGACTTTACACATATGAGATCCACTTAGGTCTTGCATATGGAACACAGCCTTCTACCGGTTCTCGAGAATTCAACGAGTGAAGGCCTGGCGCCGCACGCTCCGCCACGTCTGGCTGCCGAGGGGACGGAGGAACTCAACAGGGTCTACTGTATGGACTCTCTGGAGTGGTTTTGCAAGCCGACCCGAAGCCGGGGCCTCTCAGTGCTTCTACCCATTTGAGGTGAGAACACAGGAGGATACCGGCTCCACACGAAGGCTATAGAATCTAGCAAACGTGTTGGGGGTTGCCCAGCCCGCAGCCCTACAAATATCCGTCAGCGAGGCGCCACGAGCCAGCGCCCAGGATGATGCAACACCTCTAGTTGAGTGAGCTAGCAACCTGAACAGGCAGGGCACAACCTGTGCCTGATAAGCCAGAGTGATGTCATCCACTATTCAGTGGGCCATCCTCTGCTTAGAGACATTCCCCTTCTGCCGGCCTCCGTGAAAGACAAGAGCTGGTCTGAGGTCCTGAAGCTTTGCGTCCGGTCAACGTAGCCCCTTAAGGCTCGGACGGGACAGAGCAAAGCCAGGGCTGGGTCTGCCTCCTCCGAGGGCAGCGCTTGGAGGTTCACCACCTGATCCCTGAAGGGAGTAGCAGGAACCTTGGACACATAGCCGGGCTGGGGCCTCAGGGTCACCTGGGAATCAGCCGGCCCGAACTCTAGGTACGAATCGTTGACCGAAAATGCGTGCAGGTCCCTTACCCTCTTGATGGAGGCCAATGCCAGAAGGAGCAGAGTCTTCATTGAGAGGAACTTCAGCTCAACCGTCTGCAAAGGCTCAAATGGGCCCTGCTGTAGTGCCGTGAGCACTAGAGTCAGGTCCCAAGAGGGTATAGAGGGCGGCCGTGGAGGATTTAACCTTCCCGCCCCCTTAAGGAACCTGACGACCAGGTCATGCTTCCCCAGCGACCTCCCTTGTACGGGGTCGTGGTTAGCAGCAATTGCAGCGACATAAACTTTCAGGGTGGAGGGAGACAGCCTTCGCTCAGCCCCCGCCGCAAAAAAAAAAAGGACAGCACAACTACGATCGGGCATCTCTGGGGGTCTTCTCGGCGAGGAAAACACCACTCAATGAACAGGTTCCACTTCAAGGTGTAAGTGTGTCTCGTAGACGGTGTTCTCGCCGAAGTGATGGTGTCAACTAGCTCCTGGGGTAGGCCACTCAGAACCTCCGCGTCCCATCCACGGACCGGACATGAAGTTTCAGAGGTCTGGACGCGGGTGCCAAAGGGTGCCCCGTCTCTGAGTCAGTAAATCCTTCCTCAGAGGAATCGGCCAAGGAGGGGCTGTCGCGAGGAGCATTAGTTCAGGGAACCAGGTCCGGGAAGGCCAATAGGGTGCCACCAGCAGGACCTGCTCATCGTCCTCCCTGACCTTGCACAGCAACTGTGCCAGAAGGCTCACTGGGGGAAATGCATACTTGCGAAGGCCCCGCGGCCAGCTGTGTGCCAGTGCGTCCGTGCCGAGTGTTCCCTCGGTCAGGGCGAAGAACAAATGGCAGTGAGAGGTTTCTGGAGAGGCAAAAAGGTCTACCTGAGCGGCTCCGAAACGACCCCAAACCAGCTGGACCGTCTGGGGATAGAGTCGCTATTCTCCCGGGAGCGCAGCTCGGGACAGCTCGTCGGCTGCCCGGTTGAGCAGCCCAGGAATGTGAACAACACGAAGCGACCACAGATGCTTCTGGCTCCAGAGGAGGAGGTGGCGGGCGAGTTGCGATAAGCGACGGGAGCGCAGACCACCTTGTCGGTTGATGTACGCAACGGTCGCTGTGTTGTCCGTGCGGAATAGTACATGCTTGCCTCGTAAGCGCCATTTGAGACGGCCCCGGGCAAGGTGCACTGCCAGCAACTCGAGGCAGCCAGTGCAGTTGGGGCCCCGTCCAAACCCCTGACACTGCAAGCCCGTTGTACGTGGCCCCCCCAGCCGGTGATTGAGGCATCCGTGCAAACCACAGAATAATGGAGACCTGCTCCAGGGGCATTCCTGACTGGAGGAACGCAAGGTCTGACCACGAGGTGAAGGTTTGTCGGCAGGCCGGTGTAACTTGGACCCGGAAAAGTGCCGCGTTGCCACGCCCACCTCGGGGCTCGGCCATGGAGCCAGTGCTGCAGCGGTCACATATGGAGTAGCCCCAGTGGCGTGGTGACTGCGCCGTAGCTGCCTTATGCCCCAGGAGCCTCTGAAACTGTTGCAGTGGGACCGCCATCCTGCTCTTACAGAGTCCCCTCCATACCGGGAAAAGAGATACTCTGCATCGGGGAGAGTTTGCTCTTTCCCCTGTTGCCCAACAGGCTGAGGTGTGAGAGCACCAAATACCTGTGTTCGCACAACTGATCCCGAGACTGCTTCGTCAAGGTAGTTAAGATGCGAATGCTCTGTTTTCTCAAGGGAACAAGGGGTACCTCCGCAACGTACGTGAAGACACGGGGCAACAGGGACAGCCGGAGGGCAGGACCTCGTACTGATACGCTCGTCCTTCGGACGCGAACCACAGCAAGGGTCTGTGGTGCGGAAGGGTCGACACAAATTACGCAAGTCGACCGCTGCAAACCAATCTCGGGAACAGATGCACCCAAAGATGCGTTCCTGCATCAACATATTGAACGGTAACCGGTGAAGGGCCCGGTTAAAGACACGCAGGTCCAAGATCGGTCATAACCCAACACCTTTCTTGGGTACAATGAAGTAGAAGCTGTAAAACCCCGTCTTCATATCGGCTGGAGGGACGCTCTAATACGAATCCTTCAACAGTAGGACGCACCTGCGCCCAACAAGAAGGACCATCAGCCGCCTTGAAGGGGATGCCCCTGTGAACTTGGGGGGGGGGGGGGGGGGGGGCGACTGAAAAACAGAGAGCCTGACGGTTCGAAGGAGCTATCGAGACGGGCTGGGTAGCTCAAGCCATGCTCCCAGACACCGCGCTAGTGGCATAAACGGAACTACAGGCGTACCCGCATGGGCGCGTGGGGAAAAACGCAGTGGAACACGGCCAGGGCATTCGTAAGACGGGCGAGCGGGGTATGGTGGGTGTAACAAGACTGCGTTAGAGCAGAGGGTGAGTGGGTAGTCCGTTGGTTCGTCCTCCCGATCCGCTCCCACTGCTGCTCGCTGGCAAGAGAGGAGGGTGAGTGTGATCCAAGACTGGCTCGTCCACAACTCCCCTTCCCTTCTGGGGACCCAGAGATAGAAGAATTTGCTCTTTTGTCGAGAATTTGGGTACCATCGACCGAGAGGTCAGTGGTGGAAAAAAGATGAAAAGATTCTCCACCCGACCCTCCTCCGGGGGAGGGAGTGGTGTGCTTACCATCTCCCGAAGAGCACGTCCCTCCACCTCTGGGTCGCCCGTCTCCGGGACTCTTGCTCTCTCGCTTGCCACCAGGATTGGCGGGGACCTGGACGGGCGGGGCAGCTGCCCTGCGACCTGCTCCACGGCGCATCTTTGCTGGAGGCCGCAGGAGCGCTGCCCTTGTTTCGGCGGTGGCAGGGGGGCCACCCTCGGCGACGGCAGCAGCTGCACGCCGGGCCAGGATGTACCTGATGGCCTCAGTCTGCTTTGGTCAGCGGAGAACCGCTGGGCAAGTTCTACACCGTGTCACCGACAGGCCGGCCTGGGACACGGGGCGTTCAAGAATCGTGTCTTTTCCGTCTCGCGCATGTCAGCCAACAGAATGGCGCTACCGGCCCACCATAGGGACATGCACGACCCAGAGACCCCCCCCCCCCCACGCCGTAACAGTCGTCGCCGTGGTGGTGCGAGGGGTCCGCCGCGGTGCGGAGTTCTCTGTGAACTTCCGGGTCGTGACCACCCTTGTGCAAGTCCCTCGGTGCCTTGGCCTGGTGCACTTGCAATAGCGCCGTAGTGTGTAAGGCGGAGGGCAGCTTCTCCACAGGTCGTATAAGCATCGCTGGCCAGTCGAGTACCTACAGACCCGGGAGGGGAGGCACGGTTATCCCTGCCGGTTGGAGGCGGTGGGTTGGTGCGTATTTTAGGACACAACTGCATCGTAACCGACCGCTCCACCGGGGGGACCCTTGTAACCCCCCTAGCTGCCCCACCATCGAGGGAGGAGGATCCAGCAAATCAGTTTCTGGCAGTAAAAAGGTGCCGTCCACGACCTGTTGAGCTCCTCATGCACCTCCGGGAAGAAAGGCACCGAGGCGGCGCTGAGAACCAGCGTGGACCACCCCAAGAACCAATCATGCAACCTTGAGAGCTCGGGACACGGTGAAAGTCTTCACACGAGCCCTACCCCTACGGCGGCCCGGAAAAGCATAGCCATTATTTATGGATCCGATTCAGGCATTGCTACGGTCCCAGAGGAGAGCAGCGCAGCCGAATCTTCCTCTCAGAAAGCTCTGGCTCACCCTCCGATGCTGCAACCGACATCTGATCGTCGGGGGGGGCCTCGAAGAAACAGGTGGTACCCCCCAGGAGGGTCCAGTCTGCTCTTTTTGAGAGCTCCGCTGGTTTCGAAGTGCCAGCAGGCTTGGGCATCCCCGGAGGGGAATTCCTCACCATGACCGTAAGACCAGTCCGCCCACCGCCAGAAAAAGAACTTGGCCAGGCTGCACCACGTCGTTCGCAGGACCCACCCCGAGATGTCCTAGTTGCCCAGTGGCCACGAGGGCCACTGCCCCCTTAGGTAAAGGAGTCTCCGGTCACAACTCCGAGAGGGTCCTACCCACACAATGGGAGCATGAACATCCACGAAAGCCATCTCAGCGTGCTTCATGCCCAGGCACGAGAGTCAGCGATCGTGACCATCACCCAGCGCAAGGTAACGACCGCATCCAGAAACGCCCGTTTGATACGTTGTCTATAGCAAGACCCACTTCGTCTTTATAAAGACGTAACGTCAAGATTGCCAAGCAACGTCTTCTTTAGAAAGACGCACCCGAAATTGTTCTTTTAGGGGAAAAAGCTCTTTTAGGCGCACAGGGGAGATGATCATCTGTAAACACAAACAGGGGGTAGTGCAGCCTAATGTGTGCAACCCACTCAACACGGGAAAACCACCACCGCTGAAGCGCCGCCCGCCAACACGAAGAGCTCTCCAAGAGAGCGCTGAACTCATTCAGTCTTCTTCTATCAGTAGAGTAGTCAGGAGCAGAACTATGTGATCGCTCGGCTCCGAAGCGAAAAAACCTGAATATGCGCTGCACCTGCTGCCTAATTATACTCACGCTGTGATCAGCAGCAGCTGGATGCAATAATCGCATTCCAATGTGCATTGGCTCGTTTAGTTTACACTCGAAGTAGATTGGTCCCTCTAAGCGAGATCCCAATTTCGTCGGTCATCCGACGTGACGTCGAGAGTGACCGACTGAAAGGGAACTGGTTTTTAAGAGTTATGTATTCGTTATTTGGAATTGATTGGTCACGCTGTATGTTGTTTCATACCTTTTTATTTTATTAATAATATTTTCAAAATGCATTTATTTAAACTGCTTAGAATCAGCATAGATCTGTTCAGTTAAAACAATCACATTATCAGTTAAAAATATGGCTAGCTGTGGAACAAGCAATATTCATTTAGTTAAAATGTGAAACAAATCAATTAATGTGTAATTAAAACACGTTCAGTTTATTTACCCAAATTCAGTTTATTTGTAATACTGCATAACTCTTATTTAATTTATGCGTTATTGACAAATATGTTTTTTTTTATTTTGTCAAAACTGTCTAAACCAAGTGAATGGAAATTTTGCAATTCAGCTACAAAAATCTTAAGTTTAGGCATTATTTGAGCAGTAAATAGTCAAACACTATACATGTTGAAGTATAAGAGTAGTATGTGCCGTTCCAAATATAGCCATTTGCATTAGATTGCCGTCCACGCTCCCTCTCTTTTCCTCCTGTTGTACTCTCTCCTTCCTTCTCATTCACTCTCTCTTTCTATTACCAGTGAATTCATTGCGCTGCCGATTAAAACACACATCAGTCACTCAAATCATCAAGCCCTGGAGCTAAAGCCTAAGACCTTCAGATGTCATTGTGTGCTCTCTTGGCTTGTGTGGCTCTCTGTGAGTTTCTGTGTGAGTTATGAAGATATTGGGGTGTAAATCTGAGCCCCTGGACAGATGATAGAATCATCAGAGCACCCACAGATGCGCTCTTCATTTTGATTCAGGGACAGCGTGGAAAAGAATGGTTGGATAGGAGATAGAAAGAGTGAGAAATGGTTAGAAACGTGAGTGGAAAATAACAAGGCATAAGAGGCAGTGGTCAAAGATTTGAGTTTACATTAAAATGGTTGATGTCTGACGGATTATGGAAATATAATTGTTTAGAACAATGATTACTGACATAATGATAATGACACAATGTAAAAAATGTGCTATTGTTTTTTTAAAGGTGATGCATGTAATATTAATTTATTTCTTTATTTAATTATTTCTTTATTTAGCTAGCTAGTTAGTTAGTTAATATACAGATTTGTAGGTTGATTCCCCCCAAAAGTATAGAGTGCAACATTTGGGCTCTTGAAATAAAAATCCCATTAATTTTCTCCATAGAGAAATTGGTTTTGACACAAGAACTTATAAACCTTAAACACAGCCAACTGTGCGTTTTTTTATTTTTTATTTTTTTTAAATAATCATGTTCAACAGCACAATTCCTGCTAAAAAACTACATTACCCCTGATTCTGCAGATAAATCTTCTTTAATCAGAGAATCATGACAATTTCTTGTACATTTGAGTCAGTTGTAGTTCTTGTAAGAGTCGTGTACCTTTGTCTTTTTGTTAAATTTTCAAAAACATTTTTTGCTACAAATTAAAGTTTTTAATGTTGTGATTCACCTCATAGCTGGTTGATTTGGTTCATGGCTTATAACTCTTAAATTCAAGAGTTTTTTTTTTTAATCCGCAATGGGAAAAATACTTCTGGAATCAAAGCCACTGAAAAAGTGGGCGGGCATTGTTGCACTATGGCGCTTGTTGTAGGAGGGGCTATTTGTTTGGTCAGCCAATGACAGATGAGAGTGTTTTCAAATTAATCCTTTTTTTTTTTGCAATTTAAAAAATGACACTTCACCCTTAAAGTGCAATTTCTACCTGAACTGACACTTGAAAAATACTCAATGAATTTTAATCTAATGTATTCAGGTTTATTCAGTCATTTAACCAATTTTGACAGCCACTTGTTTTAGATCTACATTCTCTTTAGAAACTGAGATCTTTCGGCAAATATTGGATCAAATATGAGACTACAGACTACAGATTAGATACTGACATTTTTAACAATGTGGAACAGAGAAAGACAAATAAAAGAGGAAAGCAGATTAGCTCAAATATATGTTCTAAGCTATTAGTAAAGCTCACAGCTATTAGAGCTCAGCTCTCATTCTCATTTCCACTTTTTACGAGAGAGAGAGAGAGGGATGGAAAAATAATGAAAATATTTCCCTCCCAGCAAGTGTGAAATATTGACATGGTTGTGTTTAGTCCGTAACATTCAGATTTATTTTTGTCTGAGGTGAAGCTAACATATTCGGTTATTTTCTCTCTTCTTCCTCTTCTTCCCTAATCCTATGCAAATGGTCACTACAGAAATCCTCCATAAGCTGCCACTCAGAAATACGCTCAGTGAAGCCCTACAAACGCAGATGCTCAACAGAACAAAAGCCCGGAGAGAAGGAAGGGGTTTGGGTGGGTGCAGGGGCTGTGACTCAGTATATATTTGGCTCTCTATGATGCTCACGTCCTGACTCTGCTGTCTTCCTGTCTCTCTGACAGATCGAATTGTGACAACATTTCCAACAGTAGTCCCATGATTTCAGACATGGCTCTGGAGGTTTGAGTTCTGTCTTTTTTGTTTCACTTAAGGCCTGTGTGACTTAAAACAGTGTAGGCCTACTGAATGGTTACTGACTGTTTGTTTATAATAAATAATATGATTCTGCACTGTTTTACATGTTTTATCCATTCACATGTAAGTACATTTGTGACACTGATCATGTGATGTTCTTGCTCCCACCAAAGCTCAAGATATTCTTTGGGATTTTCTCAAATTGAGCATAAAGAGACAAAGGACTTTAACACAGTGACATTTCTGGAAGTCATTGAAATTGCATCTGAAAAGCCTGGAATGGACAAATAATTGTCCTTTACAGAGTCCTAGGTAAATTACCTCCAGTAACAGTGATACAAATGAATGCATTGGTGCATTCACATGAAACTCCTTTATTTCTCTTAAGAATTTTTATCTTTGTCTGAGCTGCTTTGTTATTTCAGAAAATAGATGAAAACCCACCCCATTTACTCTTGATCTCTCTCGCTCACTTCAAAAGATAATATACGATTTTAGAATTAAACCTGAGCAGCAATTTAATTCAAAATTGACCTGGGCGACCCGCACTGTGGATACATGATATTAGCAGATGAAGCGGCTGTCTTTCTGAGAGACAATGGTCTGAATGAAGCTTAATAAAGAAGCACACATTCATTACCATGAGACATTGTATGGCACTTAGCTTTTTAATCTTATGGGACACTGTGATGTGTATCTACTCTGATAAGGGGTCACAGACTTACTACTGCCCCCCCCCCACAAAAAAAAAAACCACTGAAGATTTCGTGTTGAATGCATGAGGCCTTTTTTCTGTGAGTGAGACTCGTGGGAACGGTAGAAAGACAGACGTGCAAGAGCGAGCTTGCATTTTATGATTCTGTTCTTACGTAATTATTCCGGCCCCGTTACTATTATTTTTATTTCTTGTGTTGTCTCGACAATCAGTAGGAATACACATATCCTTTTTGGGGCGTGTCAGTGTAAAAAAGTGTGATTTATTAAATTAATATGATAATTATTATATTGTTACTCAGTCAAAATGGACCAGATATTAGTTGAATCTCACCAAAACATGTCTGTTTCACATTGCACAACCCCACCCCCCCACAACAAACAAACAAACAAAACATACACAATGCAATTATTTTGCATTGTATAATTATCCAATAAAAACAGAGTTTAAAACTAGAGTTTAAATAGTATGAAAAAAATTAGACTGAAAAAATAATGAATGATTTATAATATATTCAATTTACGTAATCCATATTATTTTCTGCTATAGTAATCGCATGTCCAAAAAAACTTTTCTTAATGAAAATTGTGGGAAAAGGTGTAATTTTAAAAATCAGGATGAATTGTGAGAATTAAAAAGTCACAATTAGCTTTTTTTGTTTAAAATACAAACAAAAAAAAACATTTGCTCTTTGTAGCACTCAGTATGTCAGAGGAAGCTAATTGTGACCTGTGTGATAAGAACTCTCTGCAAATTCCCATTATTTAATTTTTCCTTTTATTTTATCTATTTTTTTATTTCCAAAGGGGATCCACAACAAACAGCTTTTTAGGTTTCTGAAATAATATAGTAATATTAATAATATTGTCACAATCCGGTCCCTGAACTGGACGGTCCCTTCCTGCTAAGCCTCATCCGTATCCACCCTTACCAGATCTTACATTGACTCTCACACCACACAAGCTGTTGCACATCACCCTGGACTACATATCCCATCTTTCATTGCACTGATTGCACTCAGCACACACAGCTGGTAACACTAATTGCACCCAGCTGTTTCATATCACTACCTCACTATTTAACACTCACACTAACACAGACAGTCTGAGGCCCATGTTCCCTTCGTCCGAGGATTGTTTTAGTAGCGCTTATCCTTAGATAGCTACACTACAGAGCCCTCATTAGTTGCCTTAGCCTTAGCCTTAGCCTTAGCCTTAGATCTTCGCCTGTTTTCCTGGATTTCTCCCTTTAGTCTTGCCCCTGTGATTCTGTCTGCCGATCGTTGACCCACGCTAGCCCTAGGACTATTCTTGTGTCTCGCCCGCCATAATCCTGGTTGCCACTGTTTACCCTGCCTGTCTTATGACCATGTCTCTGTCTTCTCCAAATAAAGCTTTGCATATGGATCCGCACGTCTCACGTCTCGTCAGCCCCGTAACAAATATAAAATAAATAAACAAATAAATTGTGGATGGATGCAGAGTGCAAGAGAACCATCATACTGACAGACACTATTCTTATATTTGTTAGAGTTGACAATATTACACGTCGCTCGGCTCTAGAGCCATGCTGACTCTCTAAACGATGATAACACACTGAATATGACCGGGAGGCTGAGGAGATGAGTTTTTTATGAGAGAGTGAGCTATTTTGTGGGTATAAGAGGAAGATGTTTACAAGTGCCTCTGATGGAAAAATCTCAACTTGGAGACGAAAGGGGAAAAAATGCATAACTTCATATTTCGTAGACATAATTTTCTCTCAATAGAGATTTTCGCTGTTGCACTGTTCAGAAAGTGTGCTGTTTATATGTTTATGCACAAAAAATAAGTACTGGTTTGCTACAACTATAGAAAACACTGAACTTTTTTTTTTCTTTTCAAATTCCTAAAAAAGGGGATTATGCTGGCAATTTTGACTCAGTTATATGCCAAAAGATCATCAGCAGAGGCAGCCAGACACTAGCTTTGACCCTCGGCACAGAGAAAGCAATATAACTGACGTAATTAAATGGTTCATTGCTCAGCCTGTCAAATATACGATCAGCCAATATCCCTTCAGCCTTTCCAAGACTCACACTTGATTGGTCATTTTGACTTCATCCCCTGATCCTGCCGTAGGGGGTCAGTGGTGAGATGGAATGTGTGAGGGGTGAGGAGGGGGGCGTCACTGACCGTAGATCGATATTCTGGTCACCATGCGAGGAAAAGTGGATTGGGCCACCTATCAGCAGTGCCAAACCGGATTAAAATCCTGGAGATATCGCCACACAGCCAAACAGCATTTGCTCTAGAGAGTGCCCGGCTTACATGGCAGATGGGAAACTATTAAGATGAACTCGGAAAACAACAAGGAAGTATTTTCTCTGTTTTTTCTTCCTCCCTTGTTAGAGAAAAAAACCCAAAATACATAAACACCTGCTGTACCGTCAAGAGGCCCTGATGGGTTTAACAGAGGAGTAGAGAAAAGCTTGTCAAGTGTTCAAGACTCCATGTTTTGATGAATAAATATGAAGTTTGGATGCCAGATCTCCTTAAACGCATGCAGTCTCATGGAAATTAAGCTTTACGATCTCATCTGCCGCAGTAGCCCGCGAGGCACTGTCTGTCTTGTATGTAATGTGATTCAATTTAGCCTCCAGAATGCTTTGCATACGGATGGGCCATATCCAAGAATGCTTAGTTACAAGCAATAGTTACAAATCCCCAACATTCATCAATTAACATTGATAATTCGTTTTCCACATGTGGGCGGTCATGAGAAGCTCCTTTCCTCTGATTGGTTGACCAAATCTGAACATGTGAGTTTCATGTTTTCTTTGCACACAAAAAGTATTCTCATAGCTTCATAAAATTACGGTTGAACCACTGATGTCACATGGACTATTTTAACAATGTCCTTACTATATTTCTGTGCCTTGGTAGTTCCTTGCTGTCTATGCAGGCTCAGAAAGCTCTCGGATTTCATCAAAAATATCTTAATTTGTGTATCGAAGGACTTACAGGTTTGTATTCAGTAATGAATGACAGAATTTTAATTTTTGGGTGAACTATCCCTTGAAATGGAAAGAGCGTAATGAAAGGACACCTTTTCATTTATGATTTGTCTTAAATCTCATTGTCTTAAAAAAAGTGGTAAAATATATCGGCACTAGTAGGCTACGGATTGTCTCGCCCCTTGAGTTGAGTGAATCGTTACATCCCTAGTTTGTATTGCAATCACATCCACGTCTCTCTCTTCTTTAGGTTCTCATGTTCAGCATTCTCACTTCATCCAGACCACAGATTGCCTAACTCACAGCTTTCAAATGGAAGTCTGCCTCTGATAGAAAGTCTTTTCTCCACCCCTCAGCCCCCCCCCCCCCCCCTCTCTCTGAGACAATAGCGGAATGGAGCTGCTCCTGTGGCTTCTCTCCCCGTCTTTATCATTACAGCTTCCTATTACCTGCCTCAAGTCCCCGAGATAGGCTGCCTGCGGTGCACCATGGGAACTGCTCTATTGCCATGCATTGGGATGACTTCTCTACTGATGTTTTCCTGCTAGGGCCTCTTCATTCTGTCAGTTCTTCTTTTCTCCGCTGCTGAGCTTCCTTCCCCGACTCCCACTTCGTGTCTGTGTGAACATAGATGAGGTATTGTCAGCCCAGTGTTTGGTGTGGTACTTGCATGTAAGCACGTATGTGTGTGCGAAAGCGTTTCAGGTCGAGCACTAAACGATTGGTTACCATGATAACATTGCTTGCTTTCTAAATAACCATGACAGGTGGCGAACATGCATTCTAATGCCACATTTAAAACTGATATTTTGTTTCTCTCTCTCTGATTATTTACCACATTCCAGCATGTAGAAATGCGCAGTTGTTTGTGTGTGTGTGTGCGGACGCTGGCTGCTGACTCACCCTGTGTGAAGCTCTGTGTGGCTAAGAAGCATGATTTCATTTCTCCCTGGGATAAATGCGTCCTGGTGGCCTGGTGCACACCTCTAAGAATGATGGACCTCTCACACACACACACAGACACACACACACACACACACGTGCACACACACACACACAGTTTTTGTGTTTTACTTCGTAATATAGGTGGACTCTCCATAGGCATATGGTTTTTATAAAACATGCCAAACCACATATTTTCTATTGCCCTACACCACCTACACCTAAACCTACCCCTCACAGGAAGCTTTCTGCATTTTTAGATTTAAAAAAAAAAAAAACTCATTCTGAATTATTTATAAGCCTTTGAATTACGGGGACCTGAATGTCCTCATAAATCACCTTCTCGTTATAATAATTATGTCATACCCATGTTATTATACAATTTTGTGTCCTCATAAACCACATAAACAATCACACACACACACACACACAAACCACACAGCACAACAACACACACATCCTTCTAAAATCTCACTTATCTTTCTGCACTTCAAGCTCGATAATCGACACTTTAAATGCTCTAGCTGATCCTACATCGAGGACGGGTGGCTTTTCTCCTCTCCCTCATCGCCGCCTCCTCCCAATCTTTTGCACAGTCTTCTGTGCTGTCACAATTCTTACAGTGTCCACGAGGAATCCAGAGCTGTGTGAAGTCTATTCCTAATATGGTGATATTTTGGATGAAAATATACAAATTGCAGTCACAATTAATGTCCATGATTAATTATAGGACTATTGAAAAAAAATGCTATGATATGATTTACCAATTTTTTTTGTTGATAAAAAATATTTTAACAGTTTTTCCATTTCTCTCTGATTATCCACATCCACACCTTCATTCATATTCGAAAACACGTTTCTTATAGTGTGAAATTTTACTGTAAAGCCTTCTATATATATACCTAAGCCTATAATCTATCTTAAATTCAGATTTAGTTAAAAATAGTAATAATTAAAATTCACAAACAAATTATTGTTTGATTTTTTGTTTTTGTCATTCGTGCTCACTAGTACACTGGCTCAAACCAATTGTGCGCTGTGCTCCAACAATTGGCAGATGGGATGATATATAATATCAGTTGGGAAACCAAAACATAATTTAGTTAGCCACCAATTGTGGAAGTTCTCCCACTTAAAAGATGAGAGAGGCCTGTAATTTTCATCATATGTATACCTCAACTATGAGAGACAAAATGAAAAAAAAAAAAAATCCAGAAAATCACATTGTAGAATTAATTTAACTATTTATTTTCAAATTATGGTGGAAAATAAGTATTTGGTCATAACAAAATTTCATCTCAATACTTTTGTTATATACATACACCAACGTTGTATGACTATTAGGCAAATTGACAGAGTTACTATTAAATACGTGATAGTATAACGGTACCTGTCATCACATAGTTTTTCACATCACTGTGGCTGGTGGTCCTTATAGCCCGCAACCATATTCCTCCATGGCAATCTTCCTCTCTAGAGTACAGAATATATTTTATATACACGGCGCTAAGTCGTCATGGCACCACTGGATTTTATTCAACTCCCGTCACCAGATTTTGCTGGGGTGAATCTGGAGACTGGCTAGGCCACCCCATGACTTTCAAAATGCTTCTTACGAAGCCACTCCCTTCTATTGCTCGCGGCTGTGATGTTTGGGGATCATTGTCCATGCTGAAAGACCCAGCCTACTTTTCATCATCTAAAAAGCATGCCCTTTCTGATGGAAGGAGGTTTTCACTCAAATTCTCACGATACATGGCCCCATTCATTTTTTTGTTTACACGGATCAGTCGTCCTGGCCCTTTGCAGAAAAACAGCCCCAAAGAATGATGTTTCCACCCCCATGCTTCACAGTAGTTATGGTGTTCTTTGGATGCAACTCAGCCTTCTTTCTCCTCCAAACACGACAAGTGAGTTTTTACCAAAAAGTTCTATTTTGGTTGCATCTGACCATATGACATTCTCCCAAATGCTCTCTAGCAAACTTCAGACGGGTCTGGACATGTTCTGGCTTAAGCAGGGGGACACGTCTGTCACTGCAGGATTTGAGTACCTGGCGGCGCAGTGTTTTACTGATGGTAGCCTTTGTTACTTTTTGGTCCCAGCTCTCTGCAGGTCATTCATTAGGTCCCCCCGTGTGGTTCTGGGATGTTTGCTCACAGTTCTTGTGATCATTTTGACCCCACTGTGCGGTGAGACTGCTGCGTGGGAGCCCCAGCATGCACAGTGATGGAAGAATTACAGTGTGTCTTGGTATGTCTTCCATTTTCTCAATAATTGCTCCCAGCATTGACTTCACACCAGAGGAGCGGCCCCCTTTAAAATATATAATAACAAAATATCAAAATAAATTTTTAAATTAAAAAAACAAAGTATACAAAAATATTTTCTCTTACCTATTGCAGAATTTCGTCTTCCCACTGGTGGCAGGTCTACAATTTTTGTTTTCTGGTGTCTTTTGTACAGCTCTTGGTCTTGCCCATCGGTTGGAGTTTGGAGTGTCTACTGTTTGAGTGTTGGGACAGTTGTCTTTTATACTGATACTAAGTTCAAACAGATGCCTTTAATACAGGTAATGAGTGGAGGACAGAGTAGCCTCTTAAAGAAGAAGTTACAGGTATTTGAGAGCCAGAAATCTTGCTTGTTTGACCAAATACTTATTTTACCGAGGAAGTTACCAATTAATTCTTTAAAAATCCTACAATTTGATTTTCTGGATTTTATTTTCTCATTTTCTCTCTCATAGTTGAGGTATACCTATGAAAATTACAGGCCTCTCTCATCTTTTAAAGTGGGAGAACTTGCACTATTGGTGGCTGACTAAATACTTTTTCCCCCACTGTATATACATAATAAATATAATATATTATATATTATATATATATAATCTATATATAATAGCCCACCACACCACACACACCACACACACACACACACACACCATATATATATAAAGCCTAAACTATATGTACATAAATGTTACTATATTGTTATAGATATATTTTCCCACTTATGTTGTTTTTATGCAAAGTGGCTGTCAAAAGGAATACCAGGTCTGTTTTTAGACAGCTCGATTACGAACAAAGCTCTATCCAACAGCGCGTAAGAACAGTAACTAGTACACTAGTATCCTAAAGACCTAATATATATGAATATTTATACACAGTAGTTGATATATTAATTCGAAATTACTGTTTTTTCTTTTTTAATATACCATTATTGGTGGTCAATTTTTTGTTGGTGAACACAGCAAGAAATAATATTTTAAAAAAAATTTTTAGTATTTTTAGATACAAGATCATAAATAAACACATAAATATATTATTTGAAAATAAAATATCTAATTTTATTTTTTTTAATATATCAATATTTTTCCCGCTGTTTTTTTTTTTCTCAGTTGCAGCTTGCAAGTAGAAAAATTAACTAACTTTAAAATTACCAGCTTTCACACATTTTTAGACTATTTAATCCCCCCTGGAATACCTTTCCCATACATTTACATTGCATGTGCAACACAGCAAGTCTGATATTAGCTTAATTTTATCAACTTGATGTTTGTAATTGTGTCTGTTGGCAATCATACAAGTAATGCTGCATTCATCATTTTTTTGGCCTAGCTCTACTCTTTAAGTTTAGGTTTGGGATCGATTGTGATTTACATTCCGTATAAAATGTTGGGTCAATCTTTGATCCATAACATATGCGTAGATCTAACGTCAATCACAATAATCAATATTTTTCTTTCTGTGTGTCTCTAAAATTCTTTAATCAGGCTTGTATTTCCTGCCTGGATCTCTGGCATCTATGCCACACAACCTATCAATTTAGGGGAGCTATCATCTGTAGTGGGACATAATCATGGCCAGGCCTCCGGAAGCAGAGGTCAATTAGCATCCCTTTCTCATTATTCCCTAAGGAGGCACGGACCCCCCCCCTGTGGCCTCTCTCTGGTGTATCTTGGGGTTCTTGCTCACATAGCCTGGGGACCCTGGCCTGCTCTATCTCGCTCTACTACTCTCTCTCTCTTTGGTTATGATTGTGGTCCACTGCATGTCTGTTTCTCTGTGTCTGGTGGTGTTTATTGTTCTCTTTTCCTCAGCATTTAACACAGGCCCCTCTCACCCTACTCTCTCTCTCTCTGTAATCTCACCATCTGTGCCTAATTGACTGAGCGCCTGACGTCTTTCTGTGGGGATGGAAAAGCACCCGAGTGCCAGTAAGGAAAACAGACACGATGGGGAAAGAGATCAGCAGAGAAGTTGATGCCTCAATGCACTTGTCACTGCTGTGAACTCTAAACTTTGTAGAGGGGGTGAGATGTGTGGAAGGCTGCAGCTTTCTCTTTCTGTGTGTTTTCATTGTTAATCAATGGAATCTTTCCATCTGCAGGAATGATGGGGTTCCACAGGTGGGTTTTTTTGTTAGATTTGTGAATGAACGATTTGTTTAAAGGCCAATTTACACTGCATTGACAGACGCAGACCGATGCTGACAGCTGAGTACAGTACGTCATTTCTCAGATGTTCCAAGACTGACAAATGCCAATTCAACATGTTCAATTGGCAAAAACAAGTAACAATCAACCAATACATCCAAAAGGGGCCGAAACAGTGTACACACATCACTGAGTCTACGACAATAACCCTAACTAGAGAGGTTTGTCTGCTGCTGTTTGTCGCCGTCTGTCGGTGTGCTGTGAATTGGCCTTAATATAAAGAAGTGTATATAAATTGTCTTTTTATAAGTGACACATAAGTGACACATCTCTCTCTAAAGCCTATATATATTTTTTAACTTTCAGACTTTTGCAAGCCAATAGAAGTCTTAATGAGTCAATGAGAGTCAAGCATGAATTGTAATTCAGCATTGTTAATTAAAATTCAAGAGTGAAACTGAGGTTTAAAAAGCATTCTGAATGGAATACAACCTTGCGTTTTTAGTCAGATATTTTCTATTAATCATTTTATGTATATTAACAAGATTTAAAATGCAGGGCACACCTTTCAGAGGAATGGTACTTTGTTGGAGTGACATTGTAGGCTGCTGTGAAGCTAATTTTTGCTCCCCATTCCATTGTTGGTTTTTCACAGAGAAAAAAAAAATCATAATTTTCCCTTATGTGTTCCACAGAAGAAAGTCAGTGCCTTACTTGTTTTGGAACCACACATTTGAGGGGGAGGAACACGATGACAATAGAGCTGTGGGTGTGTGGAAACTAACCCTTAACACTGGCTCATTCGCCACCGTACCTATTTGTCACAGAAGTGGACGCCTCTTTGTCCTATTGCGTGGCGGCACAGGGGGGCAGGGCCCGGATCGCCGCGACAACCCCGCATCCGCGCTGTTCGGCCCATGCGTGGGAACGGAGCGACGGCTCGGCGTGACGTGGGAGCTAAGCTTGGTTGATAGCCTTCCCTATCCCTCCCCTATTATGGCCGTTTCAGATAGGGCGGCACAGTCACAGCAACAGCCCGGACAGAACAGTCCATCCAGCCGGGCACTCATATATCCCAACCACGCCCCGGTCTGCTGTAGAAGCGCCCCAGATGGCCGCTTGCTCCTCTTACTTTTTGCTCTGATCAAACTATATGCTGTACCTAACGTCCTGGGGAAGTCTCGGATACAGCACCTCTGATACACAGAATGAACAATTGAGCGATTGAACTTCCAGAAGATAGAAGTGAGAGACAAATGAAAGAGTTGAGGAGAGTCGTGAGCCCATTCGGAGATTTATCAGTTAAACCATGTGATTGCTTGGCAGCGGATGGACAGCTCCAGTTTCTTCTTTGGCCCAGGCTTTCAGCCTGATAGGAGCCTTTCTTCAACAAGTGGAGAGGATTTAGGTTAGAATAGCATGAAAGCCACACTGAGTGATGCTCCTGCGCAAGAGCAGCAAGGTGAATGAGTAGAGTGGGAGGGTATGATAGAGACAAGAGATGCCCGATGTATCCATTCATTTTCACTGTCTATGCCATTTGTGCAAATGATGATGGCAAATGCAGGTGTGAGAACTTCAGTTCTTCTGTCAAAGGTGAGGGAGAGAATGGGAACTAGGGAGTGATTTAAAATGGATCTTAGTGGGGAAAGGGAAAAAAAGTCCTTGGCGGCACTTCAATTAAGACGTATTGTGGGTATGACGCTTCATTTTAATCACCTAGACCTACATAGCAATGGAAACACCCTCCTCTCCGTATTCCCTCATGGTTGAGGAGAGGGGCAGCCATGCTCGATAACCTCCTTCTATGAAATGGAGGTCCTGGTACCAGTAGCGTCTGGAAGATGAGTAAAAGAAATAGGGCAAATCAGGCCTTTAGGCTCCACAGAATGAGTCTCAATTATCAATTTGTGACCTTTCCGGAATGATTTTAACTCTGATTTATATTTATAGCCGTACCTTTTAACACGTCGGTTCTCGAACAATGAGTTTTGAGAAACAAAAACCGTTGAACTGTTGAGGCAACGCGAGCCAGGAAAGACAAGGACTGTTCAAGGCCTTCCATCACTATTCGTTTTCCTCCCAGCAGGAAGAGGAAGCAGTTCGTTTGGAGGTTCGGAGCCTCAGGGGGGAAACCGACTGACTAGCTGTCCTTGCTCTTGCCTAACACCGGGAATTCCAATGGGGTTTCAAGGTACGGCGATTGTGCTCCGTGGCAGCGAATGAAATCATGTCATATAAATAATGGACAGAAATGAAGGAGAATAGCTCACAGTAGCCCTCTTAGATATTTGCCCAGAAACCGCAGATGCTCTGGAACAGGCATCATAACAGCCCAACCACAAAGGAGTCCACTTCTGCTGGCTCACAAACCCGCTCCACAACATTTAATATGGGAAAGCAGAGGCAACTGTTTTGTGATTGATGTGTTTCAGATCTGTAGATTAAGATACTTCTTATTTGCCATTTTGGCTGAATATTTCTTTAAAGTGAAATAAATACATTATCTAGAAAATAGTTAAGAGAATAGTTAAATTGAATAAAAATGAAATAAATATGAAAATTCTGGAAATCATTTATCTATACCTTGTTCCAAATCTGTATTTCTTTTCTTTTATTTCTTTTTTTTAATGTGGAAAAATCCTACCAATCATATAAAAGGAAAAGAAAGCACCATAAAATTATCATAGAAATTTTATTTCAAACCATTCAATAGCTTTGTATGAGAAGCAGACCAAAATTCACTCAAAATCGTGCTCTCCACATATATTTAAATATACCAACTTTCTTTTTAATTGCTGTTTCTCCATTGTTTTCTATGTAAACATGCTCTTGACAGATGTGTTTGACGGTTATGCTTGCATCTCCCGTCTTTTGCAGTGGATGACACGGCATTCAGTGCTCAAATTCAATTTTTTTAAAATTCCACTACCCTGCGCCTCGTGTTTTAGATGCGAAAAAACACATTCTGTGTGAATGGCACAATTATGCCATTTTTAATGGATTTTTTTTATTTTAGGAGAGCAGGATTATTAGCAAGCAATTTTCACTATATAGCAAAAAGCGTATGATACATTAATTAAAATTGTGTGTTCCGCAGAAAAAAGAAAGTCATAATATGTGTTCTGAATTACATGAGGGTTAGTAAATGATGACAGAATTTTCATTTTTGGCTGAACTTTCGCTTTAAAAGAGACAGAGGATATTAACTCTGATAAAAGACATCAGCTCTCTACCAGATTTAATCCATCTTTCCTTTCAGTGAACAGTGACCTTTTACTAATGGTGCTTAAACCCAGGCATACACCTATTAACCAAAGGTGAACAGCGATAGAACATTAGCTCTTCCTTTAAGAAAACCTTTTTTCTTGCTTCAAAGTCCAGTTAATAGTTCAGCGGTTGAGCTAAAAGTGTGATATATTTAATCATTCTGGGCAGTTCTCCAAATGTCACCTGTCATTTCCTGCTAGCCAATTCACTTACTGCTTTGTGCAAAGGCTTAATATAGAGGTGGACACTTGAGATCTGGTAATATTTACTTTAATGCACTTCTGTAGATGGAAAATTAAGTTCTTACAGCAACTATTTGAGATATAAGCATAGCAAACAGTAAAGCAAGCGCTGCTAATCGCCTGTGATATCCCATACATTATCTCTTTTACTCTGTAGTTCTCTTTTTTATCATCCTATTATATGTATTATATTCAGAGAGAGATGAATTGTGGCTGTGCAGGCCTAACTATTAAGGCAATGAAAAGTACAATATGGTCCAGTCTTCTCCAATCACCGAATGTGCCAAGTGAGGGGATTCTCTCCAACACTGTTACTGTTTTTTTGACCCGTGACTTTTGACAATAGGCTTTCTTGCCCTCTTGACCCCTTAGCTACCTACAGAGTGCGGTGCTTGCTCTCACCAAGGTCTTGTTTCTTACTCAAGCTGGTGAAGGTTCTCGAGAGCCCTGGATCACAACATATAACAACAAAAAAACCACCATCGATCCAGGGTGAAATGTCATCCTAGCAGGAGCCAGCAGGGATAAGAAGGCCATTTTTCAGGAAGCCAAGCCCAAGGATGAGGAGAAAAACTGTACGATCGACTGAGAAA
Organism: Sinocyclocheilus anophthalmus; assembly: GCA_018155175.1. NCBI lineage: Eukaryota > Metazoa > Chordata > Actinopteri > Cypriniformes > Cyprinidae > Sinocyclocheilus > Sinocyclocheilus anophthalmus. Next base: position 335,061 of record JADLZN010008682.1, on the reverse strand, counting down.
AACACAATAAACTAATAGGATGTAAGCTGGATGATGAGCTACCAAAAAATGCTTGGCATCATGTTACTACAAAAAGTCCAAGGCGTTCAAACTAAAAATTAAATGACAAAAAAGCGAAACAAAAACAAAATAATAATAATGTCATTAAATGCATGTCTTTCATCTGGCAGTAAGTGTAAAACACATAAATAACCTTCAATGCTCCATTTAACGAATATATGCAAAACATAATGTGCTTGAAGAGGGGAAGGCAAGCTATTCATTAAGCATATTACAAGGCAAAGAAAATGCATTAACGCCCGCATTGAGCTCTTTGAGCATGTAATTCCTCTTTGTTCTGACTTCTTAAGCATTAAAAGGATTTTAAGAGAGGAGAGGAGCCATTCAGCTTCTTCGCATCAACATGTTTTTACGTTATACAAAGCTATGAAGCGCCCGGCTTTTGTGTACACATTTGCGACAGGTCAGGATCTGACTGCAGGCAACCTTACGGGTTGGGGTCTCCAAATCAGAGAATGTAGACCAAGGCTAACAGCATGACCCGCTGTCTGCGATCTCACTGAATCGAAAATATGGAATGGGCTCAGAACGACGACGCCCCAATAATGCCGACATGATATCATCCACCACACACAGAACAATCACGTGTGAAGAGGGAGAGATGATGATTGGCTGAGACAACAGAGAACACCATCAAGGCCCGGAGCACAACACCGTAATGAAAGCACTTCCAGGCAATGTGAACACAGGGAACTGAGCATATAAACACAATTTTATTCACTGTGCCGGAAGATGGATGGTCAGCAAAAGTTGCCTCTGAGAAGTGCATGCGTGTGATATGAAAGGAAATGAGAGGAGGAGGAGGAATAGATACAAGAGGACTGGTGCAGGTAGAAGTAGCAGAAGGGGGGAAGGAAGGGGGTTTGTTAAAGAACAATCACCTACAGCTCCGACTGGAGAGACTTTCTTTTCCCCAGGTGATTCTTTAAACACAATAACAAGCCTTCTAAAAGAGGAAAACACAGTCCACTGTGAGGTAAGACAAAGGCATGAAAAATAGACTTGTCATACTAAAAGTAGTAAAAAAATTAAATCCCTTTAAAACACCCTGTGTAGTGTGGGGGGTGAATTATTTTATGGTATCAAGGGAAGTCTCCAGGGTAGGGTAATAGCTGTCTTCTGTTTTCTTTTTTTTCTCCTGTAATTTTATCTGCTGTATTTTAGTTTGGCGAGGCTGATTATTCCAAGTGATATTGTAAATCGGGCAAAGAGTTTTTAACAAATTGGGTGGGTGAACAGGGAATTATTGTCACTTTAAAGTCAACATGAATGTACTATTTACTTTGAAGGGTCATCCAGTAGCCAAGTTTTCAGCAGATTATATAGTCCTTTTCTCTTTGAATATTCAGTTTCACCTGGAAATGCATCATATTATGGAAGTAATTCCATAATAGGTAAGTGACATGTAATTTATATATTGGTGATTGGTGAGGAGAGAGGAAAATAGAATCTGTGAAAGGACCATGAGCTGGGATTCAAACTTGAAACGCTACCTACAAAGCTCAGACACAAAATTACTGAGAGTATGGGATTGTTGTGGTTTCAGTCAGTTCTAAACATTACTGTACATATAAAACAAATTTTAGTGCAAATTTATTGACCAATCATGATTTGTATATGTGAAAATATTTGCACTCAGATTGTATGCACAAATATTTGTCTAGTGAAACCCACTTCATGTTGACTTTAAAGCCTGCATTAAAAGTTTACAAGTAATGGCACCTGTCGTCCTCTATTTCTCTTTCTCTGTTTTACATTCCCACTGTTTTTGTAGTACACTGATGCACAACCTATGCTAATTTTACCAACAAGTGCCAAAATGTCTGTCTGTCAATCTGGCAACCTGAGAAAGACACACTCCATCCCGTTCTGGTGCAGATGACATTCGCCCAAACCATTTCTGACAGAAGCCGTTAATGAAAGTGTGGTCATGCATAAAAAAAAAACAGGTTCTCCATCAAGCTGTTGCTGTCTTTGCAAAGCTGGATAGAAGAACCAAAATACACACAACGACTGGAACCGCATGTGTGCCAACTCGTTCTATACATCAGGGTGTGTTTGTGTGTAAAAAGTGTATTTTTTTCTCCCACTGTAGCCACTAATGAAATATGTGATTTATGTGCAGGTAAAGGTGGGACACACTGCGTCAACAGGGCCCACTGGAAGCAATAGGTGTGGATACAAAATCCACTTATAGACCATATTTATTTTGGAAGAATGATACAGAAGTTTTTCCTATACGATTCTCTAACAATTCCATTAATGAATCTTTAATCTATACTTAAAGTTAAGTCTTTTCTGTACACAAAGCCAAATGACAACTCCGACTTGTAATATACTGTAAATGCACAATCTTGATGTTGTATGGAGAAGAACTTCATGAACATCCTTTTTAAAGATGGTTCAGTTTGTGTTCTACAAAAAAATTATTAATCATAATAATTTACGTATAGGTTTGGAATGACATGAGGATGAGTAAAATAAATTGAATTATTTTGAATATATTATAAACATACACTACCGGTCAAAAGTTTGTGACCAGTAAGACTTGTAATGTTTTTTTAAGAAGTCTCTTATGCTCATCAAGGCTGCATTTATTTGATTAAAAAATATATAAAAAAAACAGTAATCTTGCAAAATGTTATGACAATATAAAATAATGTTTTTTATTTTAATATCCTTTAAAATATCCTATTTAGTGGCAAAGCTGATATGCCATCAGCCAGTTTTTTTACTTTTCCAGTTTAAAGTGTCACATGACTTCAGAAATCATTTAATATGATGATTTGTTATTAGAATATCCAATGTTGGAACAGTTGTGGTGCCAAATTTTTTTTTTTTTAATTTTGGAAACTGAACTTGTTCAGGATATTTGATTAATAAAAAGTTAAAAGAACAGCATTTATTCAAAATATAAATATTTTCTAACAATATAAATATTTGCTATCACTTAACAATTTAACACATCCTCGCTGAATAAAAATTTTAATTTCTTTCAAAAAAAAAAGAAAGAAAAAAATGTACTGACCCCAAACTTTTGAACTGTAGTGTAAATTGTTAGAAAATATTTATATTTTAAATGAATGCTCTTCTTTTTAACTTTTTATTCATCAAAGAATCCTGAAAAAAGTATCACAGGTTCCAAAAAAATATTAAGCAGCACAACAGTTTCCAGCACTGATAATAAATCAGCATATTCTCATTATTTCTGAAGGATCATGTGACACTGAAGACTGGAGTAATGATGCTGAAAAATCAGCTGCGCATCCCAGGAATAAATTACATTTTAAAGTATATTAAAATAGAAACCATTATTTTATATTGTAATAGCATTTTGCAAGATTAATGTTTTTTAATTTTTGATCAAATAAATGCAGCCTTGATGAGCATAAGAGACTTCTTTAAAAAACATTACAAGTCTTACTGATCCCATACTTTTGAGCAGAAGTGTATATGACAGATATTAAACTAAGCTAATAAAAATATTAAAATAGAAAGCATCACATTAAAATAAATGCTAAGCATAGTCACTTTTATGTCTAGTTCATGCTGAGCAGTTGAGCAATTTCCAGTGATTTCAGAGCAATAAACATCACAGTCATTGAATAGATTCCACAATGAACACGAGCAGATTAAAGAGAGAGCGCTTGAATGTTAAAGGTTAATTACAGTTCATAAAATGGAGAAAGTATAGGGTTGACCATTTAAGACTTAATTAGGTGGTGTGGCATACTGAGTCAATGGTCAGAGAAAGAGGCAGAGAGACAGCGTTAACCTGTTTACAGATCCAAATGAAAGCTGACACAACAACAAAGCACCGTGAAAGAGTTAGGCAAATGAAGGAATCTGTTTTTCTGCACAAATAGGCCAATCATTTAGGACACACACTTCCACTTTCCTCCTCAGGGACTGCGACAGCAAAGGATTTAACTCATCAAAGGATGAGTGTGTGTGCGAGTGTGACAGAGAGGGAGGGATGGAGACTGTGTGTTCACGTGTGCACATCCTTTGTTAGTATATCTGCATGTAATGGAATTGCATGTGTCCTCCAGTGCATGAGATGATGTGTTTTTGAACTTGTGTTCATGACTATGAATGTCTGCCAACCAGACTGTGAAACGTAGGAATTTACTAATAACGATTTGTAGCCGCTGATAGCGCCATTTATTTGCACTCGCTGTTTGCTGTTTCAGCAACCGAGTCACTAAGGAATTATGCAAATCAGGCCAATATCATTTTGAACAATGTGACTTTTTATCAAAAACTGAATTTTGATTGTTATTTTTGATGAAAGCTTGTATATTTTTTTTAGAAAATGCAAACATACATGTCGTTTTGACGCTCTTAGATCTGATGTGACGCATCGCTGGAATTAAAGGTGCGTTCACACCATATCGTAATTACAGTGATTAAGAGATTCCGACTTGTAAAAAGCGTTCACATCCTCGTATAACTCATAATGGACTCTGTGCACAAACTTCCGCTGTCACCACGACTCGCCAGAAGTCAGAATATCAGTTTCCAGTTTACTTTCGCGTCGCCCAAAATGTCAGTATTTACTAGTTGTCTTCGAGATCTGCCTAAAGTAAGCATCAGTGATGTCCATTATATTGTTGATGCCATGGTCCGCTGCTTCAACACGCAAGTGGAACAGGAGATTCAAATACATATTAGGTTATCTGCACATCACAACTAATTTAATCAAATGTGTTATGCCGGCACCGAGCGACTAAGCTTGTTAGCGACCTGTTCATTTTAGAAACTTGTTTTTCTTCATTTTAAACGCAGACTGTTCGGTTTTTATAAAAGCCTTAAAGGGACTTTGAGAGTATGCACAGATCTGCACTTCGAATTTCTACCGGAAGCAGTAACCCATCTGGGTACTTTTGGAATACTCATTTCAACATACTACAATTTGGGACATACTAATTCTAATTTCGAATACTATTTTTTTAGCGGATAGAATGCGGAAGGAGGCAGCAAATTTCAAAAACTGTTCGCCAATCTTACAATTAAATTTCATATTTGAAATCAAACAATGAAATCTGACAACAACTGTGTCAGAAATGTGGTTCTTGGCTCAAATAGCGTTAAAAAAAACTTTTTTTCAGGCTAGACCAGCCAGTGGACCGCGCAGTTCTAGCGCAGTATAAGACTGTTTTCTGGGTGCTTTCAACGAGGCTGCTCCTACCGAGGTTGCATCTTTCCTAATTCAGTCCTTGCAGGCTAGGCATTAAACGCTAGAATGAGACAGTCTAGTAAGTGTGCGTGGCTATATCACATATGTTTCCACCCTCACCGCCATGGCTCGAAAATACTCATAAAACGTAGTTTTGGAAAAATACTTTGTATTACAAATTTTTATATTATTTTGTTTTCTATTAATGCAATACAATGAATCACAATAGTCTAGTCTCCCCGTGACTTCAATTATTGGCAGTTTAGCGTTTAGTAAGTAATTTACACCAAAACAAAAAATAACAAATGTCCAAAACCATTATTTTTGTCTTACATTGCATAATAAATTCAGACAAGCTCAGTACCGACTCGTTTTTTTGTCCGTTTATTTTCATGAAATGGAATGGGTACAAAGGATTGTGGGTGATTGAAGGTCGCGAAGGATACATCCCAAGCATCCTTAAAATTCAGCTGAATGAAGGACATGAAACAAAGGCTGCCTTCCAAGGATCCTTCCAATTTGAGATGGCCTTCAGCGACGTTTGAATGTGTGGCAGCCGAGATATGCAGCCTTCGTAGGATGCAGCCTTCCGTTTGAGAAACACCCTCAATAGCAACCGGAACTTCTAATGGCAGCTGCAGTGACGCAATGACTTTACAGATTAGCGATTGGCTCTTTCATTCAGAAGGCGGGGCTTCCCACGATTGAGCATTGCATTTTTATGAATGAAAAAAAATTGAAGCTGAGAAACTTTGTTTATACAAAAGAAAACTGACCTGTCTTGTCGCGGTCTACAAAAGAGCTATAACTAAATTGTAAATGTATTAATAAATAAAAATAAATAATATTTATCAAATTTGCCTGTTTTACACACGTAGCCTAATGAAAGTCCTGAAGAAATCTAAACAGGCCCTGCTTGGGCTACCCATTTTGGAGTGCTGATTCCAAAAATGCCTGTTATGCTCTAGCAAGTAATAATTTCCCACACAGCATTTTTGCTTTGGACAGCCATTTGTAAGGTGAAGAAATCTTGTGTTATCCCTTAATCACCAGAAAAAACTGCCACAAAGACATGATTCTTACCTTCCTCTGAGTCGGGTTTGTTCAATTCTCATCCGACGTGACCCAAATGTTTTCTTCTACATCTGTGGGTGTTTTACTACATCCAAACAGCAAAAACAAAACCAAACCATAAAAACCAATGACAAAAAAGGATAGATGTGTAAAAAATCTAATTTGTTCATAAATGTGTATGTAAAGTTAATTGACATTAAGTTATATATTTGAACTTTTTTTCTCCCACTCATTTACAGATTGTAAGTTAATAGCCTGCGTTTTGAATATCTTTTGAAAACCTTTTGTCATTAAAACTGTAAACATTTGACTCGTTTTGTTATTTGGATAAGTTTATTAAAGCTGATATATATGTGAAAAAAAATCATACTTATTTTGTGAAAATAACTGCGTGATGAAAAGTTTGAATTGATATTTTTTAACTCAGCATTAACGAATTAGGTACTATTTGACTTTTTTCTAAATTATTTAATGTCTGTTTGAATTAATAAAATAAAAACAAGTTTTAGTAAAACATTAATTATATTATTAGAATGTGAGCCTGTAGTTTCTGTTAAAACGAAAGGATCATTCAGCACATGCAGTGCCGGATTAACCTGTATTGTGGGTGGTTTGTGATTTATATGCAGGTATTTGAATTACTGTATGTTAAGGTGGTGCAACTGTTTAGTAAATTTACCCTTTTGTTTTTGTTGTTGCAGGTGGACAAACTGCTGTACATTAGGAAAATGTGCACTGTCCAATTTACCTTTGTGAGTGAGTATGGTCACACGCACAGTTTCCCATCAGATCCTGCTGTGCCAACACAATGGGGTTGGCAGGTCTCCAGGACAGCACATCTGGCACTTGAGAGAGCAGCTACAGAAGGTGATGGGCATGACTCAGGAACAATGCCAACGGCACAGACTCACTACACCGCTGAGAGAGAAGGAGGAGTAAAACTCATAACACACTTGAGGATCTTAAGGATACACAAGCTGTGATCTCTGTTGCATAAGGAGGTAATCAGAGATGTAGTGCTACAATTTTGAAATCACATACACACAATGGCCTGTTTCACCTATATTCATAGTCTGGCATGCACTCCACTCCATGAATGTACATAATACATGTGTCCTTGTGGATATACTTTGGGTACACAGAAATTTGCTGCACTTATAGTGCTATACTTATACAAAAACATCTTTCTGTGCATTTGAGGCAGAAAAAGCTCCACAGCTGCTCTGCCCACCCTAATTTCATCCCAAAATATACACAGCTGCTCTGCCCACCCTAATTTCATCCCAAAATATAGGTACATATCATCAATATAAAAGTTATCCCAAAAAAGATGCATATACGCATCCATATCAAGTCAATCAAAATCAGAATATGTATAGTTCATAATTAAAACCATAATATTCATATAGTTTTACTGAATGAAGATGGAAGACATTAAGTTATCTTTGCACTTTGTTTGCTGCATGATACTGTGATGCTAGCAGATGGAAATACCAGGGTACTTCAAGATGATTATTATGATTTACCATCATAAATACCATAATATACACAACTGTTCAAAGGTTTGGGTAAAAATACAGTAAAAACTGTAATATTATGAAATATTATTACAATTTAAAATAACTGTTTTCTATTTTAATATATTTTGGAATGGAATTTATTCTTGCAGAGCTGAATTTTCAGCAGCAATTACTCCAGTCTTCAGTGTCACATGATCCTTCAGAAATCGTTCTATATTCTTTCAGAAATCTTTTTAATATTCTGATTTGGTGCTCAAGAAATCTTTTTTTTAGGAAACGCTAGCAAAGCCACTGGAAGGCAAGTCTGCAACCTTCAGCCAAAAAAGCGTAACGGCTATTGCTAACACTAATAAGTCAATCTCTCATGCTAGTGTAGTGCTCTGTCCCTCTAGTTTCATCCCAAAATACAGGTACATGATACCAAAATAAAAGGCATCCAAAAAATAAGATCCACATATACTCATTCATATCAAGTCAATCAAAATAATTGTGTAGTTCTTAATTAAAACCATAATGTTCATATTTCATAATCCAATAAAAGTACAACCGCATTTTAACTTATACTTTTAAATGTACTTTTCTTTTATTGTTTTATTTAATCTAGTTTTATTTGACCAATATTTTAGGCCCCGTGGGTCAACATTTCTTTTTCCGTCATTTAACTTTTGTTTTTGTTTTTGCCTAGCACAAATATTCCATGTAATCTTTCAATTTATATGATATTATTAAAGCTGCATGTATAGTATCATCAAAGTATGATCAAAATGCTGTTTAAAAGTACAGCATGTCACACCACAGGGCATCAGCTTCCCAAAAGTATTTTATGTCATCTACTCTTACGCTTCCAAAGCATTATACCAACTTTGAGACCAAAGCTCCTCAGACAACCTTAACAATACATCAGAAGATCTTGTTGTCTTAAACACGATTAGGACACTTTCCCTAGTTTCTTCCAGACTTACCTAGGCTCATCAAAGTATTGATCTGCAACTTTACTCATGTTGACAAAGTTTTTTTCCGCAATATAATCCTTTATCCCCGCGCATTTCAATTTCAAGGCTTCCCTTTTATATCAAAAGCTCTGCCAGTCTGTTGGGGTTTGGACTTTTCTGTGCTTTTAAAGTGTAAAGCGGGTGTTGGTGAGAAGTAATGCAGTAGTCACTGAGCTTTAGCTCGCGTGTGGTGGGTGTATTATTGAGGGCAGATGGCTTAAATCCACGAGTGTCTGTTGAGATATCACAGTGCTGAAGGGCTATGCCACCAAACCCATTTTGATTAGACTGAGTCTCTGGAGCCAGAACTGCACTGGCAGACTCCGCTTTGCCTCTAGATCATAAAACCCTCAATCACAAAACGAAAGTACATTCAATTAGTTTGCCAAACCCACATAAATGCACTAGCGTAAGCCTGAGTTTATTTTCCTCTCTTTCAGCCCCTTCTCTGTCTCCATCCTCCCACCTTTGAGTTCTCAAACTCCCTTTCTGCAAAAAGAAAGAGAGTGTTTCTTCATCAAAGTGTTCCTGTTAGTGTAAAATAAAGCCCCCACCCTGCCGCAAAAAAAGTCATGAAACACAATTATGCAATGCGACGCAAATGAGGTATGGCCGCGCTGACAGAAAATGGCTAATAGTTCATTTCAGTCACTGTCTGTGTGTGAGCGCGTCCAGCTTTTTGCTCCATTACCTCTAAAACAGTATGTAAATTTACTCTTTTGGAGACAAAATATTTAGCTGAGTTTTGCACAGAGGAAAGGAGTGCTCATTTCATTTTTGATGAGGGGGGGGGGCCCACTGCTAGCATATCCTGAACCACACTTAAAATACAAGCTTTAAAGACATGTAGGTCACAAGCAGATATTTACATAACAAACTGTTTGACGTGATAAAGCAACTCTCATTATTTTGGCTGGTTCCTGTGCTTTTCTAGCGGTTTGGTGCCACTTTAGAAGAATGGCATACACAAACTATTTTCTGTGAACTTGTGCTGATAATTACCTTTCTATATTTAATCTATACAACTAAAACATGCAGATTTCTGTGAGTTGTGCAAAAATCCTTGTTAAACGATTGTTTTGAAAACACTGAACATAATGAGCACAGACAGCAGCAAAATATTCACACAAACAAGACAATTTATGGAATGCATGATAGATCACCTTGGAAACCCCTGGGAGAAGTGAATCATGAGTGTACAATGTATCATAACAAAAGCAGCAGTAATTTGACTGAATGAAGATGGAAGACATTAAGCTAGCAGATGGAAAACCAAGGTACTTTGTTATGGTTTACCATCATAAATACCGTAATATACACTCACTGGCCACTTTATTAGGTGCACCTTGCTAGTACCGGTTTGGACCCCTTTTTGCCTTCACAACTGCCTTAATTCTTCGTTACATAGATCCAACAAGCTGCTGGAAACACTCCACAGAGATTTTGGTCAATATTGACATGATAGCATCATGCAGTTGCTGCAGATTTGTCATGATGCGAATCTCCCGTTCCACCGCATCCCAAAGGTGCTCTACTGGATTCTGACCCTACCAACTGAATGTCGCTGCAGAAATCGAGACCAGGCAACCTTTTTCCACTCTTCTGTTGTCCAATGTTTGTGAACCTGTGTGAATTGTAGCCTCAGTTTCCTGTTTTTGGCTGACATGAATGACACCCGGTATGGTCTTCTGCTGCTGTAACCCACTTGCTTCAAGGTTAAACATGTTGTGCATTCAGAGATGCTTTTCTGCATGCCTTTGTTATAACAAGGATTTATTTGAGTTACTGTTGCCTTTCTATCAGCTCGAACCAATCTGACCATTCTCCTCTGACCTCTGGCATCAACAAGGCATTTTCACCTACAGAACTGCCGCTCACTGGATATTTTCTCTTTTTTGCAGACCATTCTCTTTAAACCCTAGAGATGGTTGAGTGTGAAAATCTCAGTAGATCACCAGTTTCTGAAATACTCTGACCAGCCACTTAAAGTCACTTAAATCACATTTCTCCTCCATTCTGCGTTCTTGACCAGTTGTGCTGCTTAAAATATTTGTGGAAACTGTGATACATTTTTTTTTCAGAATTATTTGATGAATAGAACGTTCAAAAGAATGCTAGTGTATGAATATGATAGTCATGATACCACAAATATATGATTACCATAGTACCATCAGATGAGAATAATTAAGTGTATACTATGGTATTTATAATAGTGACCATTAATTGGTAGTACAAGGGTACTTTGACACATATATTCTGGTATACTTTCATTCTGTCTGGTTTATATTCTACATACATTTACATTTCAGAAGTTGTCCTTACTTAAATGTTTTTTATGCTAGAGCTACTTTTTTATTATGAATACTAATGAGATCATGTTTGACATAATGTTTGTGCTTTCTTAAAGTTGTATGAGAGGTAAAGCAAGGCTCGACAGCTTTGAAAGCCCTCTAAAAAGTTGACTGACGCACACCAGCACTCTATCTGGAAAACAGTGTCTTTCAGTTGCAGTGAGTGAACAAATCCCCAGAGCAAATCTTAACACTAGTTCACAAATAATGATACCTGCCTTACAGACAGAGTTTTCTGTGCTCAAGCACTCCCAGACATTTTGGATTAGAGAGTGAGCTCTTTGTGACATCTTTCCTAAAAGCCGCCTAGTCATGGTGGCCGAGATCTCTGGCAGAAGATCAATGTGAAACTCTTCACCCCTTCCACAGCCTTTTTGGCCTTGTGACAGAATGAATTGAACGTGTGGAAGCATTTCAGCACAACTGATTTATCACTTTATGACAAAGGACTGGTGTGAGATCTGTTGTCACTGAGTCACTGATCTGACTGTGTGCTGACCTTAGAACGAGATCACAGTTATCCTGAGACATTAATGAAACTATGTAGATGCTGGAGCTTCGTGGTTATTAGACTGAGAGGGAGAGCAGAGAGTGTTTCCTTGCATACTTTGTCTCAGTTTTTCATAAATACTCCCAAATGTATCTGCTACAAATTAAAGTTGTTCAGAAATGTACAGTTTATGCATAAATGGTGGAAATAAGTTTAGAGTACAAAGAGTTTACCTAATTACCGGATAGGCTGTAACACATGGATGTTTTATGCTTTGCTTATACATTTATGGTGTAAATCAAATTTATTGGTCAAAATTATAGATCTATATATACAGTAGTCAACATTTGAAGTGGATCAAAACCTTTCATCAAAGTTGTCCTAAAACCTAAACCCAAAATGTGTTCTTGACTTTGGACAACTTTGATGAACTTTTCTGATCCACTTCAAATGTTGACTACTGTAGATCAATTTATAAACCAGACATGACATTGTACTTTTATATTTCAAGATATATGTTTTTGTCCTGTAAATCTTTTATATTTAATATTTTTCCTCTACTGTCACCTCTTTCTGATGGTGTTACAAAGCTCTCTGGTCTCCCCAATTCACAAGCATACTAAAATATTGATAGTTTAGGTATTGGTATTTTTCATTGCAGAGAGTAAAATAATTTTTTATATCAGTGTATAATGCTATATTTTTTGTGAAATTTTACTTTTGTTCCTCAAAATTTGTTTTTGTCCTGTAAATCTTTCATATCTATGTTTTTTTTATGTACTGTCACCTCTTTCTGATGGTGCTACTACAATCTCTGGTCTCCCCAGTTCACTAGAATGGTAAAAATTTATAGTTTTTATATTAATATTTTGCATTGCAGAGTGTATACACTTTTCTATGTGACAATGTAATTATGTCAGTGCTATATTTTGTCATATAATGATACATTATTGTGGTATAATGATGGTTCAGTTCCTCTGTGCATTATAGAAAATATTCTAAAACACACTTTACACATAAAAGAGAGTCCAGCTAGGCATCATGAAAGCAAACGATGACTAATCTGTTGGGACTTAAGTGGTAAGGAGCTAGCCGGTCAAAGCGAATCCGTCAGCTGCAGCTCGGCCATAATGAATGCCCACTAGAGAAACGCATGTCCTCTTCTGAATGAACTGTCATGCAAACACCCTTCTTCTGAAAGCATGAAGACAACCCTAAAACAAATGACACTTATTCCTAAAGCTAATAAGCGAATTGACAGCATAAAAACACACTGGATGTCGATCATATGGCGCTGTGATAAATTATTCTCTTTTCATTTAGAAATCTGAGCTGATGGCCTTGCTTTCAAGTGCTCTCCCTTGATAACATTATAATTCAAAGTGACTGAAAACAAACACGCTCACACAAACTCCTACACATGCGCACAAACATTTCTAAACACTGTCTCCATTTCAACAAGACACACAATTAAACGCATTGACTCTTAAACCGCTCAGAAAAAAGGAAATACAGAGAGAATATAGGCTTGCTAAGGCTGATTATTTTTAAGAACACACACACACACACCATGTTGGGTAGAGATAAAAGATGAGAAAATGTGGGATAGTTTATATACTCTTACGATTTGTATGTACTATATGTATATTACTGTATATTACTGTGTATTATATGTATACTTGGGGTGTAACGGTATGCATTTGTCCTGAACCGTCACCGTATGGACGGTTCATGCAGTCATACGACGAATACAGTCAGTCATAGGTGATTAGTCCAAAAGGGGGCGTGCACTGTAATGCAACGCTAACCGTTACAACAGGAAAGAGCAGAAGCAAGGCACGCAAGGGCTCGAAGAACCACCAGCTTGTTTGAAATTAGCAGTGTGGGAAAGTTTCGGGTACTAGTGATGCACTGGTCGACCGGCTATAAATCAGAACCGGTTTCTAGTTTTATTTTGGCCAATCTCTTTTCCAGAATTGCACACAAACTGCATTGCAATCATTTACCAAAATGTCATTTGTGTAGAATTTTTTATGAAGTTTGTAAGAGAGAAAATACTGTACCAGGCAGATCAAGCTCACTGTTCATGATGCTCGAAATATAGAAAGATAAATATGTGGGGTTTAATGTGAATGCATCTCTAAGAGGAACTGTCTGTCTTCAGAAATGTTTCGATGGCATTTTCTTTTCCTCTTGCCTGCATATAATGCATAGTAAAGTAGTATTTATAAGTGCAGCTTCTTTGTTTACAGCGGTAACCAAGGAAACTCTATATCACTGCTGTTCCATAAGCGCCACCTGCTGTCAGAGAATAACTTTGCACTTTCATTCAGCCCGTCTGCTGTTTTTGTTTTGTGCAGATGTCTTATGTAGCACAATTTCTCAAATCTAAAGTCAGACCATTCTGTTTTTGCTTTAAATCTTGAAATTATACAATCTAATTCAAATCAAAAACAACTGCTCATGCTACATGTATGTAGCACTACTGTCTGTTCAAAATAAATGAAAAAAAAAAAAATTCCTGATGAACTCGTATCGAACCGTGACTTCTGTGTACCATTACACCCCTAATGTATACTGTGCACAGAATTTTCTGTATGCATGGAGAATCCGGATGATGTACTACTTTTGGCAAAATGTGGTAGCACATGACAGAGCACACTGCATGCAATGCTGAATCCCATAATGCAAAGCACTTTGTCATTTATTTAATCTCATGTATGTATATAATCATAGGAACAATTTCCATGGAAAGTTTGATGGAAAATCAAAAGTTATGATGGGCACTATGGAGACTCCTCATAACAAGAGAGAGCTAATTATGAGAAGATGAGCAGTTAACCCATGCTGTGGGGGCCCAGGCAAATATGCTAATTGATGCTAAATGTATGCAACCTTATTGTACAGGATCACTGAAGCACTAATCGAATACTGATCTACGAGAGCAATCTGTAAAACACGGACAATTATTCCTCATTCACACAGCATTCCACATTATACAATCCATATAGAACAACAGCAGGTAGGACTAGGGTTCATATATGTGTTCATATCATATTTTGTAGTAACATGACAGTAGCGCAACTATTTTCTTGCTATTGTTCCAACATATTGTTGTAAAGGCAACAAAATGCTGGGTTTTATGTCACATGATTGAATTACCTGAGGACTCATTTATAAAATGTGATTCAGAGAAATGATTGTAAAAACAAAACATTTTTATGAATTTGAATGTTGGCTTGGATTTGAGCATACACACATTCAAAGATCAAATCTGTGAATGTTTTATAAATTAAGCCCCATGTCTCACTCATATGTAGTGTTAGAAGTTGTTCAGTTAGTTCATTAAAATGAACTAATTAAAAAAATGATTCACAATTCGACTCCCTGTGCATTTCTGGTCTTTTTAAAGGCTAAATGTTTACTACAAATCTAGCTAATATTCTCACGTTTTGTTGACGTTATAGAAATTTGAGTGTATTGTGTATACAGTGTAAAGTACTTATTTATTTGTTCAGGTTAATACAACTATAATATTATTAATTATATATTTGTGTAGTTACATGCTTAAAAATATATTTCCCTAACTAACTTGCCATAGTACATATCTAAAAAAAAACATGGTTTTACCATGGTACTTTGTCCAAATAAAAAACAAGGTGATATCCTGTGCTCGTTGTTTATGCTTGTTCTTCTTTGTGCTATAAAATCTATTTATATTGCACTGACGTAGCACAGCAGAACAATATTTGTGAAGCATCCAGTGACTCCTTAAACAATTTCATAGTAGAATATGAAACGAGAAAGGAAATCAAAAAGCTTATAAATCTTGTGTATTCATCAGTATGAATATGCTAGGCTGGGAGTTACAGGTTTATAAAAAGCGCCCTTTAAGATGTTTCTGCTCATGCCCACTATTAGATATGCAGCTCCAATCTCACCATGTGGAGGAGTGGGTAGAGGAGAGAGAGAGAGAGAGAGAGAGCGAGAAACAGTGGCGTCCTCTATTGCCATTTTATGGTCCCTGATGACTTTGACCGTTCATTCTTTACGACATCACCTGGAGAATTAGTAAACATAAATGGCGGACTCGCTCCGCTCATTGACTGAGCCCTGATTTATGGTGCAACCTGCCACCTTTTTCTATAATCGTCCATCAAAATGGGAAAGAAATAAAATCCCAACAACCTGAGAAAAACTTTCTCACTCCGCCAACAATATATCTCACTGACATTACACACTCAACACTTATGAGGAAGAGCTCTGCTATAAATCACAAAGTACAGAATCATAAAAATGGGCTCAAATAGCATCACTTTTACACCATCTGCTCTGCTCCCCTCTGTCTTTTGGTTTTATATGCAAGCAATGTCACTGAAAGCCATGTTTCGTAGTTTCATGTCTTTGAAAACTTGACATATATTACAGTTTAGCTGATCATTTTTTAAGAACTTCCAAACTTTAAGAGGATCTATGCTGTTGTAAAACTTGCTTTTATTGGAAGCATTTGTCTTAAGTGTGTTTAGACAGGAAAGATATGGCATGAAGTCTTCCAGTGGGAGGTGTGGAATATTAAGGCACATATTTGAGGTGTTTTTCATCGTGAATTTAAAGTGTCACCGTGAGAGAGTAAAAGCACTGGAGCTGATTTACAGCTATGCTATGCCCAGATATACAGATAATGCTGTTAGCGTAATAAACTGTTCGTCTCTTTGTTCACTTGGCTATTAGATACGGCCATTAGATGCACCTGAGAAGTCTCACTGTCAAACTCTAACACAACGACACAGATGCCTATTCTATAAGTCTATAAGTCTAGTCAGGCGTGTCACTGCCGAGTGGCTCACAGTTCTCAGGAACTGGACGAGATGAAAAAAAGAAAACTGTACAACCAGATGACCTCAAAACCGTTTATGAATCAGTCATGCCTCTATGAGAAAAGAGGACACAAATTAAATGTAATAATGAAAACAAAATTGTTCGTTTGGAGTGAGTTGTGTGTATAAAAACAAAAAAAACAAAACTCAAATTAGATTTTATGTCTGATGAATTATAATAAATTATATTTTATCTTTTAATATATTTTTAGTGTCAGTCACTGTACGTAGTAATGATTTAGATAAACTAATTAATAATAATAAGTCTAATAATCACTTATTATTAATGCCAAAACGTTCTTTATGTTCTTTTTCTTTGCAAAGTTTGCACACAAAGGCTTTGAATGTATATAGATAACTAAAATGATATTAATATACTGAAATGATTATTTAATATTTAATTAATCTCTATTAATTATTATTAATTTTATTAATTATTATTATTATTATAACAATTATCATTATGTTCATCTATCTATCTATCTATCTATCTATCTATCTATCTATCATCTAATCTGTTATTTCCAAAATGCTTTGCATATGTATTAAAAACCAAATTTTTTTATTTATATTGTATTTCTATACTAATAATCGTGCAACTACTTCGAGGAAATAGGATTGCATTATCTATCATACTACTACTGCTACTACTATTATTAGTAGTAGTTGGAGTAGTATTTTGTTCTCTTTGTGTATAGATGAGTTTTGTGACTATTTCAGCTTTTGTGCACTGTTACAGATTTGGATGGATAAAAATTGGGAAAACTTTACGACCTTATTTCTTACATGCCCAGTTTGCCTGGTTTACGAGTTTTAAACACCATCACGACTGTGTGCTTTTTTCTTTTCTTTTTTGGTATATGTAGCCATGTGTTTTGTGTTATACCAAACAATGTCCCATTTACCCAGTACCAAGGTGTCTCTGGCTGTGTGTGCCCATATCAGGAATTGGGTGGCTGCTTGGGTTAATGCATTACAGCTGAACTCATACACACATAAGGACCAGCTGCTCCAGTTGGACCCGCACTCTCGGATCCCCACAGCCCGTTCGTCCTGATGCCCTGCACCTTCAACCCCCTATACGGCCTCTCCTCATCCCCTTCATTCTCTCCTCTAATCCCTTCAGCGTCTCACATCTGGACAGGAGCCACTGCCACTTCCTAGCCACACACAGATGGCTCAGAGATTGCGCCAGCCGGTGAATTGTGGGTAATCACTTTAACCAGGCTAGAGGGCACTCACAGGGTCAATATATTTCCTCATCTGCCTGCGTCAGGTCTTATCAAGGGCGTATACAGGAATTAACCCCAAAATAGTAAAGGGTAATTATAGTGTGCAACCCTATACTGTAATTACCATTATTGACAAGAAGACAGTTTCAATATACATATTCAGATTAGACTGTCAGCTTTTCTTGCACTTTTCATGAAAAACTCTTGCATTAATTGCACGTTGAGTCATGAGGATGATATTAGAACAAACAACTTTTGAGTCGAGCAGTTTAATTCACTCGAAATAGATCTTGCATAGCCGTCTTCTCCTATAGTGTGATGCTTTACTGTGTATGTTTTAATGAATTGATATTCAGAAGCGGCCTCTGTTGACTTTGTGTACAGCGTGTCGAGGACAGGTGGCAGATGCCTGCTGAAGTAAGCGAGATACTGTAGCACAGACGCCGAGATCATTAGAGATGCAGAACCTCTAAATCATTCCAGCAAGTGATGAGAGCCAAGTCTTTATTGTTTGTTTTTAGCACACAAGAAAAAAAGAAACAAAATAAGAGAGTTTCATTATTGTTTTGCCATTACAAGAGTCTACAAGAACACAAACCAGCTTTGGCACGGGTCAGAGACGCTTGCAAACTTCACATCACAGCTTTGCTTTTGTAAAACCCGCTAATATGGCACTAGGGTCAAGAAACGAATGTATAAAATTTGATGAAGGAGCACTTACCAAAATACAAACCATACATCTTCATACATCATATCAAACCTACGCTTAGCCTTTTTCTCTTTTGTTAGTGTCGTTGGTGACCTAAGCATGACTTTGAACACTACTAGACTCTTCAATACATTTTTTTTATTCTTTCAGAGTCATAATTATTTTTGCATTTATTGGCACACAAACAAAACCTATTTCATTTTATACCCAAAATCAGATAAATGCATACAAATCCAGTTCCTGAACAGAACATACTGAAAGAACAACACTGTGGAACATCCCAACATATGACTTTTTGGTAGTATTAACTCAACTCAAATTAATCTCAGTGCATCTGATTTCCCTCTAGAAAATTTTAGGCACTAATTATTTCGCACACACTATGTATGCATGGCTGGCCAATAAATACATTTGTAGAAATTGTTTTTAATTTGAATTATATTATCATAGAGCTTCCACTAAGAAATACAAAAATAATCTGTTAGGGGTTGCTCACATGTTTTATTTTTTGCATTCCACTGCACTGCTTTTCCATTGTTGTTCTATATTAACGTTCTAAACCGACATGTTTGACCATCATGTTCACATCTCTTGCAAAATCTTCTGCATTAAAAGAAATTCAACTTTTAAAATACATGTCTTCTTTTTCATCCCACTGCCCAGTGTTTTGTGTTTAACTACAAAAAAACATGTTCTGTGTGAATGGCCCCTTTCAACATACAAAACAATCGGCCTACCAATAAAACGAACACTGCAACATTACAATAATAATAAAACTACAGTTATTGGCTGACCAATCAGAATCAAGTATTCCAGAGAGCATATACTGTAGCATCTTACAGTACGATTACTACAGAGCCGGTCTCCTTTCGCTCAAGGTCACAATGTTCAGAGGAAAACAGAGCATTTGTCCAGTTCTTGGATCACTCCTCCTGTGGTTTGAACTCTAAAGCCTCTTGGTTTCCAGCCAGGGATCCACAGTGCTGTAATGTGCTGTATACTGTGGTAAGTGTTTGTCCACCAGGTCTGAATGCAGAGGTCAAGGCTTACAGGTGCGGGCCAGCTGCCATATGCTGCTCAACTAAGGACGAGCCAAAACGTTTCTCTCTCAAACACCTCCAGCTGTTCCAGCTAACACTGCTGGCAGGCACACAAAAGCCTTTCACTCTCAAACAGTTCCGCCACACACAGAGATGCCCTCGGACAGGAAGATGACACAGGGTTAAAAAGGGGTCAAGAAATTGGTCTGTCATTAACCATGGCCGATAAGCTAGAAAGTAATAAATACTATGCAGTGTGAAACTGTGTTGTGAAAAAGGAATAGATTATAATTTTTTTGTTTGTTTATTTTAGGGACAGTGCAATCTTGCCACGTCCTGGCCCTGAAGGTGTTTTCAGCATTCTGGGCATTTAAACAGGTGAGACAATCCCATTATTTTACTGTCACACATCAGAATGGAGAAACCACAGCAATTCACACACTTATAAATGCACATCGGTGAAGCAGTTTGCAGTCTGCATTTGTCTGCACAGCTAAATTAGAGAGTAACATTTTGGAGAGTTTGAATGTTTGGCAGACTTGAAGAGGATGAACCATACACGGGGGCCGATGGAACAATTGGCACAGGCCCGAGATGTCTGAGGAAAACGTGTTGGTGGTCTATGCCCCAGTCGGGGCCGCAGGCATAAATAAGTAAGTTAGTTGAATGTTTGTCTGGCTTCAGGATTCTGTGTAGAATGTAGCAGGGGATGTATGTTGTCTGTGGAAACCAAACCTGTTTATCATAACAAATAAGAACTTTCGGTGTGGTTGTATTCTTTAAATTCCAAAATTCCAAAATGGAGTGACACACCACTACATTTGTTTGAGGATGCTTGATATCTGACTTCCTTTTTTTTTGTCAAAGTTTGACCTGGAGTAAGGTTCACATGGATTCTGGTACAATCAGGGTTTGAAATTAACTATTTCACTCACCAGCCAATTTGGCTACTAAATTTTTAAGTTACCGGCCATTCATAATTTCTACCAGCACTAAGTTAACAATAAATTATTAAAAAAAGGCCTAGGTAAGCCCAACAGCGCGTGAGCTGTCCCACACTGGATGCTACAAAGTGACCATTGAAAATGATTTGAAATTTGTGTCAATACGTGGCACTACATCATAAATAGAACGAGCATCAGTTTACTGTCGGGGATTTGTCGTGTTGCGCCGCATCCAGTGTAGGCCGCATCACTGATTATAATGGGTTCTATAGTATTTTGTCACATCTGGTGTAGACACGATGCGTAGACACGATGCGAGTCTTCAGGCATTTTTTTACTTTTCGTTATTGCTTCAATGCAAAGGAAACCAGTGCGCCCGTCACACCATTATTTGTTGCGTAGTGACGGGTACAGGGCTGGACTTGGGTTAAAATTCGTCCATGGACAAATCCAGCCTACCTGGCTCTCAAGTTCCCCTGTGAAGGTTTAGCTGTGTTCCGGGCCTTCATTTGGAGTATAAATAATACATAAATTACTGACAAAACCATAATCATATATTACTGAATTAACAAGCAATGCACAAACTAATGCCTACAGCATTTTTGTCCATAGAAATGCACTGCAGTATATAGCATTGATTATTTTTTGTCTAGAAACATAGGAAAATTTAACTCTATATATAGCTTCTGTCATCATTTACTCATCTTCATGTTGTTTCAAACCTGTATGAGTTACTTTCTTCTGTAAAACACAAAATATATTTTATAGAATGTTACAAAACCATTTTGGTTACTCTTGATTTCTACTGTATGGACAAACCTTTCTTGCATTTCTCAAAATATCTTCTTTTAGGTTCCACAGAAGAATAAATTCATACAGGTGTGGAAGACATGATGGCCGAGTAGCCTAAATTAATGACATTTTTCATTTTTGTTGTGACTATCCCTTTAAGAACTGTATAATACTTGTAAATGGATAAACACCTGCAATTTATAGGTGTCTCTAATTACAGAGACCCTGGGTTTTCGCGCTCATAATTTTAAATCGGGGCGGCCTCGTACGGGATTACATTTTACTGATGAAAATTAATTAGAAGGAAACTGGAAGGTAAAGATGAACAACGATGCAAGTTTGTTTACAGGGCGCTGTGTGTGCCGCTTGTTTTACCACATGCCCATTTTACCTGGTCGGGTGGCTCGTTTTTTCCAGGCAGAACCTTTACTTTGCATATCACACAACTGTAGAACACAGTTCCTGTGGCATTTCTGAAGATCGAGCGATGGGGTGCTGTTTATCTCTAGAAGCGGCGCGAAGCGCATCGCTGATGCAGCGAGACTGATCCCCGCGCTGCTCTAACACGCCGTCGCTGCGGATACACCGAGCTCAGCCCGGTTGCCGCTGCGCTATCCACCTCTTTTGGATACCTGAGTGGCTTCTTTGTTTTTTTGTGCCCATCACCATGTCTTTCTGCTGCCGGGCGGCTGTAAATTAAAAACCCAGCGCCTAATATGATGTCTCCCTCGCTTCGGCGAGGACCCATCGGAATGTCCCGGTCGCCCGCCGCACTATTCTCGCTATCTCAGCCTACACATCGCTGGGTATATGCTTCAAGTAAATCTAATGCCCAGATGTGCTAGTGCTTGTCTGCAATTAGGCCGTATTTAATCCTCATGATGAGTTCTCCGAGTTCATATTTTAACTACCTCTGCTGCAATTTTCCTTACATCACTTCCTTTTTCAATAAATTAATTCGTAAACATCATTTACGAAAAGTAACATGCCAAATTGGCTAGTGATTTTACAGCGTTACCCGCCTCAGCTGATTTTTACCCGCATTTGGCGGTTTGGCGGGTGTTAATTTCACCCCCTGGGTTACAATATGTTGTTGGCATGACTGTCGCAGTGCCCTTCAAAAATCTCGCAAATCTTTAGCCCACTTCTTGATGTATAGTTATGCCCATTTCTCCTGCTTACTCCCAAGGTCCTGTGTCACTTTGTATTGGGCAAAGTCTCCTTCGCTTAGAACCCTGCGCGGATCTCTATTCCACTACTCCAACCCAGGTTATTTCGCGTCTCCCTTACTACTTTTACAGCTCATTTTTTCTGGTCTGTACTATCATGAAAACAAAAGATGTAGTGTTCTTATGCTCGGGTTATACTTGTATTTTCATATACAATATAAATATAAAAATGTACCATCGCGCGCTAGTATCTAGACAGCCTGTCTGTGAGAGCAGCTGGTATGTGCACAGTACCTTGTGGAGAGGCAATAAAGATTATTGTATTCTGTTTTCTTTATTGTCCCTCGCCACCCATCTTCAAACTATCCTTATCGATTTCTTCCCACACTTTTCTCTTTTCCCCACTTCATGTTTTTATTAAACCGAGTTAAATGTACTTTCAATTCACACTGTATGATGTCGATTAGAATGCTTGACAGATGCAGTGAGCACCTCACACTCTTAATTCAGGTTCGGACAAAGCAATTCAGCCAAATTAGTGTTCACTATTTGAGATATATTTTTATTCTTTAATATCAATGAAAATGAAGGATCAGTGTAAAAAAAAAAAAAAGGGCGATTTTTCGAAGTATGAATCAGTAGTACTGGAGTATTTTTTACAATATTAATATACTGTTTCAGTATTTCAACTTAAAAATGTCATGTTTATTCAATGTATTACTTTTCATTTCTTTGTAATTATTTGAAGTACAATGGTCGAATAGGTTCCAAATTCAACTCCTAACTCCAACTGTATTACTGGTCTTATTCTTGGTTATATTTGTTGTATTTTAATGTAAAATGAAAGTATTAATGTAATATAAATGTAGTTACCCATCTGTCAGATCTCATTAGCTTCTGACCATGCCGAGTACACAACAATAACACAAACATACTGTATGTAACACATACAAAAACTATCACAACATATCTCAGTTGTATCTACTTCTGTTTATCATTATGCAAACGTGATGAAATTCTCAGCATCATTTAAACACCTGCAGACATCCAAAGATAACCAAGGTGTCCCAGAATCATCAAAACATGACTGATGCAGTGCAGATACATTTAGAAGTGAAAGTGTTATCTTAGCAGGAGGCCACAGCTTGCTTGAGCGACCATCTGATACTGCGCCATGGATTTCAGGCCTATAAAAGAAAGACATTGCTTGTTAAATTTTGGGTCATTCTGTTCACAGAATCACAAAGGTCCTGCTCCTGTCATGCCTTGTCCCTCCCCTGTGTTTAGCCGCGAGTGTTCCAGACATAAAGTAACAAAAGCCTCGTCCAACAAGTCCGGCTGAAATGAAGTACTCTCCACCAAGCCATGACGAGCTACCCCAGCACAGCGGTCTTATTCATTTGACCTTCATCCACACTGGAGAAAAGTGGGAAAATGCCAACCAGGTGCACAAAAAGCCACTTTTTTCCACCCACTATGGGGCAGAGAGCAGAGAGCCGAAGGGGGAGGTGATTGAACTATCTGGCGCAAACCTTTTTTTTTTTTTAAACAACAGAAAGGACAAAAAGGAGGGTTTCTCTCTCCATTTGTGCTCTCTATTTGACAAACAGCCCACTGCAAAACACGTGCTGTCTTTGGAGTCTGTAATAAGGGCATTCTAGATTTGTCTGAACCTGGAACATTAAACATGTTTGTCTTCCATCCGTCAATGTCAGAGCAATCATCTGTTCAAACGTCTGCCGTTCTGCAGGACGCCAGTGTTATGTGTTTGTTCATTAATCATTTTAATCAGAACACACACACAAATGAGCACATTCTGACCATGCAACAGATGGAAAAATCATTTAGCGGTTTTTGGTTAAAGTTTTAGTGTGTTTATTAGGAGGATTTAGTAATCCAAAATTGTGTATGTGTAGGTTTCCTCATATATTAAGGGGACAAAATTGCTCGCATAATTTGCACATAATAATGCAGTTATAATTAGTGTTATGTAAAACAACAGATTTGTAATATTGTATAATTAATACCGTTATTGCTAATAAAAAGAATAGGGTTAGGATAATATTTTTCTTTTAATTACTTTTAATGTTAAAGATAATAATACGATTAATAATTGTAATAGATTTCAGTGTTAATATTTTTATTTTAATATTAATATTGTTGATAGTAAAATGTATACATTTTTAATAATTTTATAAATTTTTATTAGAGTTTGGTGTAAAAACAATAGAAGTCCGTGGAAATTTCCCAACAGTATAGACAAATGTGTGTTTAGATGTGATATATTAATCTTTTATTCAACCTTATCAGACCACAAAACAGGGGAATGCAGTCAGTTTTTTGTTTTTTATTTACTGAGTTAATTCACTTTTCTCCTCCACATAAGTCAGGCTCCATTTAGATTTGTTTTTCTCTTTAGCCACCATTAAGCATCCTCATTTATTAGTTCCTGAAATCCCTCTTAATACTGTTACTGTTGTCATTTAGTTGTTCCAGGCTCAGATGTATTCATTTGTTTGTTTTCGGTTTACTCATTTATTATTTTATTTGTTTGCTCGTGCTGCTACTGTGTTGCATTCAAACACCGTTCATTCTCTGTCGTTTCTTTCTTTCACCCTATACTCTCTCTTTCCTTCTGCTTAGTGACACAAACACACATAATTCTTCTTAATGTGACAAATGAACTGCTCTAATCTCCAGCAAGCTCTGCACTCGCCTCCCGCGTTCATCTGTGCTAAATGAAAGCTTTTATGCAAATGAAATATTTTAGGGGGGCACACGTTTTTTTTTCATTCAAATAAGCACGGTAGCTCATCGCAAGGCGGATTTGAACTCGTCACGTAAAAAAGTGTCAGCGAACGCTGAGTCTTGGCACCCATATCATTGCTTCGAAACTCTACATTCAGATTCACCCTATGTGACATGTTGCGGTAAAGCTTGTTAGCTTTAGCCCAGGTTCTTTAACGGTGACTCACCTATTTGTACGGTAAACAGGCGACTTCAAACGGTCGTGGAAACTGGGTGCCCAGATAACGTCCATCTCCTGTGTGATGTGCTCAGTTGAAAGCTTACTCTATCAACAGAGCAAACAGGCTAAATTATGCACGGTAATACACAGGGCCCCGCTCACGCACATCAATCACCAGTAAGCGGAATACGATCGATCACATTCTCGAAAACGTCACCGCATGCTCACACCAGAACTATTTCCTCCCTATAGCTTGTAAGGAATTACATTACAGCACAATTCTGCCAGCTTAGACACGAATGCATTTAAACATTTACAACAATACATCACAATATATGGCGCTGTCACCGTGGAGCCAAGAGGCATATTGCCAAGTCTCAGGCAATGTGACTCTTGTACTCCGGAATGACAAACCCTCCGTCTGCAGTATTTACGACAGCACCGTGTTTCGGAGCTCACAGCTGAGTGCTCTTCTTTATACTTGCAAGGAATAACCAGCCCTACATATGACAAACGTCCTTTTCTTCTCTTCTGTTAGATCTGTGGTGTTCATAATGCATTGCCCGTCCCGGAGCAGAAAGCAGACAGGCTTTCTAATCTAACACGGCGTGGTGCAGACCGGCAGAGAGAGAGAAAGAGAGAGAGAGCTGTCACAGAGACATGCAGCCTCACAGCTGTGGACACATCCATAATGTGGAGCTCAGTGGGCCAAGCACATCCCAGCGTTCCCCTCTTCATCACAAATTCCAACACAAGCCCTTCTGCCACCAGCACGCAGAGTGCACAGATTTCTGCCGAGCTTCTGAATTCAATATCAAACCCAGGATGCAGAAAGGGACTGGTGCATATCTTCAGTAAGGCCAAATGCACTGGAAAAAAAAAATGCTTTTGTTTTAAACACGGGTGAGGGGTTTGCATGGCAGTATAGATCTATATATATCTATAATATATATATATATATTTATCCTTGAAGCTCGACTTGTTGAAGTAAGAAAACCATCGCTCATTTTTAACAATTAACATTTTATAAATCTGTAATTAAGACATGAGCCTCCTTTATTACATATTCATGGGCAAATCAATATGGCAATAACTATCACAAACTTTCATATCTCACAGTATGACTTATCTCAAAAAATTATTTTCTCACAATGCACTCCTATTTAGATTGCTCACAATTATGTTTCTTTTTTACTCTGCGATTAAAGCCGGGAAGTCAGCTGATTAAATCATTTATATATATAATAAAGTAAAAATTAAATTGAGTTATTGCTTGTGATTGTGACTTTATCACAGCTGCAACTTCATATCTCAAAGTATGACTTCATATCTCACAGTTTACAACTTTATCTCATAATTGTTTTATTTTTTTTTAAAGAAAGACTTCAGCTGAATTAATGAATGAACGAACGAATGAGTAAAATAATGAATAAAAAGGTAATTTGACATTTTAGCAATCATATATCACAATATGACTTTCTTCTTCTTATTCATCTTATCTATCTCATTTACTTAATAACTTTGAATTTTACACTTTATCCCAAAAATTGTTTTATTTTTTGCTCTTTGAGGCCACAAGGACTATATTTCAAATGAACCAAAAGAACAAAATATAATTACAAATTATTTTTTTTCCCTTTGTATTTTATGTAGTTAAAATGTAGTTTTATTGTAAATTCTTTGTGAATTTGTTTTAAACAATACCAGCAAGATGGGCAGGTGGAGTACTTTATCATCAAATGTTAAATCTTTAATTTGGACTGTCTTTGGCATTGTTTTTGTCTTTCAGAGAAACAAAACAGACCTTCATGGTAGCAATGCGGCCTAACACATGAGATAATTTTCTGCTCCAGTATCTCTGCGTAGGGCCATCAGGCTCTGATGTGGTCTAGAAAACACACACGCATCGACTTTCCTTCTCTTCCTTTTTGATGCTCTCGGTCTCTTACGCACGCATACGCACTTCCTCTCTTCCTCACCCCACTCCAGCTGCAGCCCTCCTACCCACGGCATGGGCAAAAACCCTGCAAATTGAATGGTTCAAAGGCAGCATGGTCTACCATCTGGGTTGGGAGGTATTTATGCATTTCGACTCTGAATTAATGACACCCTGGGACTCCAAAATGGATGAAATCATTTAAAAAATCTTATCTTGATGATCAGACTTAGGCCCGTCTCCCGCAATCTAGGGGAGTGCGTTTGATAAACACATGGATGGCAATGAAGAAGAGAGCTCTTTTATGCTTGGAGGGTCGAAGTTCTGGAACTAATGAGGGCGTTCCAGATCATACAATCATGCCACATCCACCTCCTCGAAGATCAATCAAGTTAATTTGCTCTCCTGAATGTCGTTATTTCGGCAAGATGCATTATGCATTTCTCTGTGATGAATGAAAGAGCACTAAAATAGTTCCAGTAGCGTGGAGGTGATCGCATGAACGCCACTCCGAGTTATCAGATGCCTGATTATTGAGTTTCATATCAGATTTATTCGCCAAACAACAGTGCTGCCTGTTTTAGGCGATAGAGCTTGCGGATTAAATGGCCCGAGTTTTCCGTTGTCATGCAGCATCAACAGGTGGGGGGGTGAATGATGTACCACGAGTAACCCGATCAGCATGAACCGCTGAGACATATTGTGTTTTGCGGGCAATCACAGAGGTTTCACTGTTCAGCTGTCAGTCAAATCCTGATCAGTGTTGGCCACAAACATAGCTTAACACCATCAGAAACATGATCCAGGTTCTCAACCTTCAAAGCCATTTTTATCTTCCTATACACTGCAAGAACTTGTCTGATAGCACCAATACGGGCTCATTGAACATACGTGCCTCTGCCTACATTTTTGAAAATATAAATAAAAGTACCTATACATACAGTACAATTCACTGCAGTTTCCTGCTGAAATGGACACAAGAGGCAGTAAAACACCTAATAATTATTTTAACACATAATATGATTACAGGGGTGGATTATCGCTTCGTAAAGATGTTTTTTTGCATTGTTTCTTGCACAGTACAATGTTATGACCTCAAAATACTTATACTGCAGTGCATGATTTTAGCTCCATGTGTATGAATTTTTCTGATATAGTAAACTTGCTGCAGAGTGCTTGGATATAAGTCCCATGAACCATAAGTCACAATAAAAGAGCTCAAAGATTTGTACCAGCAAGATAAAATGACATGGTTGATTCAGAAAATGTGTTTTTATCTCACGTTTGCTTTTGTTAACACTGTCAATTAGCTTTAGGGTAGAGTTCAGTGTAGGTAGTATATTATTTTCAAAGCGATAGAGCATTAACTTTTTCAGCACCACGTCACCAGACATTTCGTTTCTGAAATGCCGCAATACGTACACCAACCAACGTAATGAAACGTTGCCAGATTCAAGTTCACCTGTTTCGAAAAAAACACTGAAACCACTTTTAGTGCCATTCAGTGGACATTTCACTTCATGAATGTGCAAAAAGGAACATAATATCATTTTGCAGAAAGAGTTGAAATGGATTATGAGTGAATAATGACATAACTTTGATTATTAGGTGAGCTGTCCCCTTAATATTTTGGTGTGGGAATGCATGTAGCATTTGCAGAGCCAGTTAACGTCCTATTTTTACTCATGTATTGACTGGAAAAGGAAAGCCAGCTGTGGAGGGTTATTAGGAGCTAATGGTTACACGATTACAATGTATCATTTATACAAGAAACGTCCATTCCAAACTGCTGTTTTCAATGGCAGTTCAATCTGCGTTACTGGAAAGTTAGCTTAGCATCACTTTGTCTCCGTGTTTGGCTCCTGCTGATTTGCTTTGATAGTAGGTCCAACCCGGGCTCAGGCTGACCTGTCTCATCAATTCGTTTAGCCTTTCATTGTCATCACGGGAGCTTTCAAAGTGCGGAAGCCCACCAATCAGACCAGAGAAATTGTGCTTAATCAGCTTTGTTATCATTACTGTGTTTTGGTCACAGGCCTCAGATACGCAGAAACTTCATTAGTAGTATGTTATGTGGAGAGAGGGAAAATCACAGATATAACCCATATGCCGAGACAGTGACTCAGACACTTTAATGCCACCGTGAGGGTTGAATAACTTTCCATTGTAAAAGTAGCTCTAAAGAACTATATCAAACTAATAATTTGATGTTCCTGTGGCTCAGTGGTAGAGTATTGTATGGGAAGCCAAACAACTCAAATGTGGGACGAAACAGAGCGATATTAAAGTGTTCGCGCCGCGCTGACCTGTCATCAGCGCGGCTCAATGGACCGAGCTGTGCGACCGACTCGACAGCGCAGAGAGTTCTTTTGCTTATTATCTTTCATATTACTACATGTAAACCAGGGGTCTCAAACTCAAATTGGCTAGGGGCCATTGCTGTGATTGACACCTCATAGGAGGGCCATTTTAACATTCAAGCACAACAATAAAGCAGAACATTTCTGAAAATTTACTATTTACTAAATTTAATATTTTTGTCAAACTTAACAAAAAATGTAAACAACAGTGTCTCTATCGTTGTTATAACAGTATATATTAGCTTTTAACAGGTAGTGCAAATATTTTTCCCTTACTTTATTTTAATTTAAATAACTTAAAACCTTGCACTCAACTAACAA
Organism: Sinocyclocheilus anophthalmus; assembly: GCA_018155175.1. Lineage (NCBI taxonomy): Eukaryota > Metazoa > Chordata > Actinopteri > Cypriniformes > Cyprinidae > Sinocyclocheilus > Sinocyclocheilus anophthalmus. The sequence continues at coordinate 305,047 of JADLZN010008682.1, read as the reverse complement.
CATTGCACTGAACAAATGCAAACCCTGAATACATTTGTACACTATTCTATTTCTTGCCAGACACCTGGCAGCGCTTCTGCTCACACAACTGAGCCACATTTGCCCTGATGGAGGTCACAGTTGAAACTCTGAGTACAGCTTCAAGATGGACATCACTAAGCCTGGACCTGTACTTGCATTTATTGAAGTTCATAGTTGAGAAAAGTTTCTCACACAGATATGTGCTTCCAAAAAGGCACATTACTCGAGTGAACACTTTGGACAGCTCTGGGAAGCATGGAGGTAATTCTCTCAAAAACTGTCCAGTCTTGTCTGCTTGTCCCTGAGCCTCTCTGAATTTAGTTTTTAGCTCACTGTTGCACTGCAAGTCAATAAGTTCCATTTGCAACAAACTTGGGACACTCTCCACATCAGCCGAGAAGGGGTCTGCAAACAGCTGGAAAGTGTCACGATGTGCCTTGAAGTCAGCAAAACGCTGATCAAATTCCTGCAGTAGGTTTTCAATAGCAGAGGCATATTCATCACCATTGAATGCTGTGCCCTCCTCCACAAGAGATCTGCATGTTGGGAAATGACTGAGATTTTTTGCTGAAAGCTGAGTTTTCCACAATCTTAGTTTTGTGGAGAAGGCTTTCACACTTTCATAGGCTGCTGTGATGAGCTGACCTGGGCCCTGGAGCTTCAGGTTAAGGACGTTCAGCTCCTGTGTTAAGTCAACTAAGAGTGCAAGATCCATGACCCATTTAGGATCATCAAATTCAGGAACATCCATTCTGCCATCTTCCATGAATCTCTTCACCTCTACTCTTAACTCAAAGAATCTCTTCAGGACATTCCCCCTGCTGAGCCAGCGCACCTCAGTGAAATAAAGTACATCACCATATGTTGACTCAATTTCTTCTAAAAAGGCCCGAAACTGGCGGTGCTGTAAACTCCTCGACCTGATGTAATTGATACATTTCAGGACAACAGACATGACATGTTCATATTTCAAGCATTTGCTGCACAGTGCCTGTTGGTGAATAATGCAGTGCAGAACAACTGCTGGATCTGCATTTTCCTCTTCTAACTTTCTTTGTACTAGTGCTACCAGTCCATTTTTTTCCCCAGTCATAGACGGGGCGCCATCAGTGGCAATGCCGACCAGCCTGTTCCACGGCAAACCAGCGCGCTCAATTGCGTCACACAGCTGCTGAAATATATCTTTGGCTGTGGTACGGCCGTGCATTGGACACAAACTCAGCAACTCTTCCGTCACTTCAAACTGGTCATTAATACCCCTGATGAAAATTGCTAGCTGAGCACTGTCGGTTATGTCTGTGCTTTCGTCAAGCGCCACAGAGTATGCAGTGAAAACTTTAGATTTGCTGCGTAACTGATCATAAATGTCACTCGATAGCTCGCTGATCTGCTCTGCCACTGTGTTTGCCGACAAAGATAGATTGTTGAACAAGTTTTTCTTTTCTGGACAAAGAATATCAGCGACTTTCTGCATGCAATCCTTTATAAACTGCCCTTCTGTGAATGGCTTTCCCGCTTTAGCGATCAACTCACTCACCACATAACTTGCTTCAACTGCAGCATCAGCATCCTTTTTGGCTTTATGGAAAAGATTTTGCTGGGACGTTAGCTCTCTCTGCAACTGCGTGGCTCGTCTTTTTCTCTCGTCTTCCTGGTACTTCTCATACTGTTCTCCATGTTTAGTCGAGTAATGACGCTTGAGATTATATTCCTTTAGAACGGCGACTTTTTCTTTGCATATCAGACAGGTAGCGTTTCCATTAAACTCCACAAAAAAATACTGCAACGTCCATCTTTCTTGAAACTGTCGGTGTTCCTCATCCACTTTCCTTTTCGGTTTGGAAAAAGACATCTTTTCATTCGCACTTCACAGCCAAACAACATAAACTACGAAAGCCCCGAAACCAGCTATCTTCAAATCTGCCTGCATTTGCGTTTTTTATTTATTTTTTATTTTTTTAAAGCCTTTTCTTGAATTCTCCAGGGGGCGCCATAGCGGCGAGTGACTTCCTGTAGGATGCTTCGAACTTCCGTTTAGTAATTGTCATAAGTTAGCGGTAATGGCGAATCGTGGAGGCTCTGGGAAATTTTGTGCCGTTAAAGGCTGTCACAACAGCTACAGAAAGCTCAAAATGTTTCTTGATCAAGAGTGTTATGAACACAAGCCAACAATAAGAGCAGAATGTAAATGCCCAAGACCTTTTAAATTGCACAAGATGCCATCCGACGACGAGGGTAAAAGACAATGGCTCGCAGCACTTAATTTGAAATGTCCGCCCCGTAACATCCATGTATGCTCATTCCACTTTGTGGACAGACAACCATCGACAGAAAATCCATATCCCGAACTTTGGCTTGGATATGATCATCCATTAAGAAAGACGAGAAGACGACGAACGTGTCCGGACGAAGGTGAGATTATTCACTAACGTTACGTTATTTACACGGCTAGCGTGCTATTAGGTTTGCACAATTAAATGAAATGCAGCTTATGATACAGTCTTTTCAGTATGTCTGGACGACCAAGTTCTTATGATGTGTGCTTAAACATCTTTAAGAAACCAGCATTTCATTCAGCATTTAAGTATATCTATTAAGTATAATAAATATATATAAACAAAATGTTGTTGCAGTATTTTCACTGTATGATTCAAATAGGATAATCACAAGTGAAGTCTGATTTATTTAACATCTCTATAGAATCGGCTCTTTAAGTGAATTATTCTGACTCGTGTGTTATGTTGGTTTTATTCAGCGTGATTAATCTTTTATAGGAGTCTGACTTTAATTCAGATTTGAACACTCCACTTTGAGAGTGTCAACGTTAAATCCAAGATTCTTTGTTTTTACTCTGTTCCCCTTTAGTCAGAGGTCTGAGTTTGTTCTTGTAAAGTGTTTACCCAAGTGTGCACACTCTCTTAAATATTGACTAAATATTTTGGCAGCAGAGTGTGGTCTGTGATCATTTTACCAGCTGCAACAGTATAGGACCTTAAGGCCTGGTTTTACAGACAGGGCATAGACTAAACCTGGTTTAGGCCATAGTTCAATTTATTTTTCATAAACGTGCCTTAGAAAAAACATCACTGGTGTCCATCTTGAGACAAAACAAAGGCACTGAAATATTTTAAGATCAGTCAGTGCAAGTTTCTTTCAGATGAAACAGCTCAGAATTACATTTTAGTCTGGGACTAGGCTTAAGCATTGTCTGTGAAACCGGGGGAAAGTTCACATATTGCAGGCTCAAATCACAAACATTAGACAAAATAAACTATAAAGGTTTGGTTCATTAAACTCATTTTGGTTTAAAAAATGGGGACGTCCGCATTCTGTATTTAATACAATGACATAAAAAGTGTAGTATGAAGTAAAATTGAAAAAATAAAAATTTTCTGTGGCTCCGGGTTAGGCGTGCGTTAGCAGAGCTAAAGGTTTGGGTGTCGGTCCCAGGGAACACACATATGGTAAAACTGTATAGCTGAATTGAGAAAAGCGTCTGCTAAAGCATTAATTTAATTTTCTGAAACTAAAAATTCTAATTGTAAAAATTAGTTTATTCATTTTTAGAATAACATTTCAACAAAAATCAAATCTATAAAAATGACCCTTTTTGAAATAGAAACTCACCCTGTACCATATAATAACCCAGCTAATTTTAGATGCTTCACTGTATAATGCCTTGTCTGTATTTACAGGAGCTGGTGTTTACCAAGAGCACCCTGGAATGGATGAACTGAGACCTGTAGAAGAAAGTCTTGCATCTGTCCCCAGTCCCAAGCAATCAGATGTTGATGACCACAGCTGTACATCTAAAAATGTTGCCTCTGTTGGAACACAGTGGGAAGACCACATCTTCGAGGAGCATTGTTACATCAAGAGACAACACATTGTAACTTATGTAAACCAGTCAACGCAGTGCGATACATTCAAGCCTCCTACTCTGATGAACGACTATGACTCAAATCTGTACACCGGGCTCCCTCTCCACACATTTCATACCCTTGTAGCTGTTTTGCGTCCCCATGAGAATCTGGCTTACCAGACCAAAATTGAACAGCAAATCTTGCTCACACTAATGAAGCTGAAATTAAACCCATTGATAGAAGATCTAGCCATTTGATTCCGTATATCAGTGAGTAAAGTGAGCAGGATAATTTCTTTTTGGATTGACACCATAGCTGCAGTCTTGAAGGATCTGATACCATGGCTCCCCAAAAAAACCATCAGGGCCACAACACCAGAGGCATACAAGCAACATTATCCCAAATGTTACCTGTATCTTAGACTGCAGTGAAAGTGAAGTCCAAAGACCAGGGAACCTAGACTCAAGGTCTGAATCGTACAGCCACTACTATGCTTGCAACACTATCAAGTATTTAGTGGCTATTGCACCATGTGGTCTAGTAATGTTTATATCTGCAGCATATGGGGGACGCTGTAGTGACAAATTTATCACATGTGATTCTGGCATTCTTGAATATCTCCATCCAGGAGATGAAGTGATGGTGGATAGGGGTTTTTTGATTAGAGACTTGTTGTTTGAAAGACAAGTCAATATGATAATTCCTCACTTCGCCAACAAAACGCAGCTGACAGAAGAAAAAGTCACATGTAGCCGCAGGATTGCAAATGTAAGGATACATGTTGAACGTGCAATTAGGAGACTGAAAGTATACAAGGTGTTATCACAAACCTTGCCTATCACCCTTATGCCAAAGATAGATAAAATTCTGCGTATATGTGCGGCTTTAGTGAATTTGCGTGGTGATCTGATCCGTAAAGCTGATAATTGTTATTTTAAAAATGAAATGTTGTCTTCAGTTACTCACTCTCATGTCGTTCCAACCTGTATGATGTTTTTTTTCTTCGATTGGACACAAAAGATTATTTATTGGAGAATGTTGAGTAACCAGACAGGTGATGGTAAACCACTGGATTTCCATGGTTCTTTTCTTTTTTCAATGGCTACTGTCAACTGTTTGGTTATCAACATTCTTTAAAATATATTATTTTGTGTTTCACAGAAGTAAGAATGTCATATAGTTTTGGAATGACATGAGGGTGAGAAAATAATGACAATTTTCATTTTTGGGAGAACTTTTATTTACTGCTCGATGCTTGCATTAGTCATTGTACATAGTAGTATATGTTTAATAAAAATACTTGACATTTGTAATTCTAAAAAAATCCATCCTACTATGCTTTCTATTTCCTTGTACTATGTACATATATACACTTTAATCTAATTTAAAAAAAAACATACAAGACTTTAAGTGCAAATCCTGTAAACAAGGAAATATCAAATCCATTCAAAAATGAAAACTTGCCTTGACACAATAAAAACTTTTCCCCCTTCATGTCAGCATCTGTACACTGTTTTTCAAACTCTTAATCTTTATTTACCAGTTGACTATATGTAAGTATTTGTCATACAGTTTGAATCGTCCAGCAATGAATTAATCTACTACTCTAGGAAGCATCACTGAGAAGTAAAAGCATCTAAGACGAGTAACCTGGTCTGTTAAATACTCTGCATCGTATGGTACATTTATCAGAATGTGTTCCTTTGGAGACCAGACAAGTAGTGTTGCCATTCTCAGCCCAGTACAAAACATGCCTAATTGTATCTGTCTGTAGTAGCCCCTGACTCCGTTCCTCTGTAATTCAGGCTTCCCATCAACCACTTTGATGTCACTATTATTTATAGTGAAATGGTCTGCTAGAGAGGTGGTGGTGTTCTTGGGAACAGGGCACTTTATTTCCAGAAGTTCCAAACCATTTATTATGCCATCAGAGCTTGCAGACAGCCATGGCTCTGTCAGGCTGACCCTGATACCCGAGTGGGAGACCTGTAGACCTTTTTCTAAAAGAAGGCTTCGGGCTATTGCCTCTTTCTCACTTCCATACTTTGTAGCCGCATTACCTCGAAAGGTAGGAAAGAGATGCTCTCTCATGAATTTATCAGGATTTGTTGTTGCTCGTACTGGTACACCTTTAGCTGAACTAGCAGTGATCCTTAGCTGTCTTGCACTATGCCAAACCTCTGACAAACTCTGATTCTGTGTTTGAATCTCCAATTCAGCTGCCTGGTCACTATTCAGTTCTATGTGTTTGCTGTAAAATGCTTCACATTTACTGCAAGTCAAAGTCTCTCCATGTGGCTGGTGGAGTTCTAAGCTGTCAGTGTCATCTGCTTGCACTGATACATTGGCATTGTAGCATTTTTCCAAAAGACCGTTTTTTAATTCAAAAAGTGGTTTTGTGTCTGAAGAATTGACTCTCTCCCTGAAGTCTTGATGCGTGTCATAGCTTGGTGTAGATGGTAGCCTTTCTCCCTCCCTTGTTGATGACGCACCATATACATCATCAGCTTTGTGACGTCTAAATGTCATCTGACTAATTCTTTTCTGTTCAAGGTTTCTTCTGGTTCCTGCATTCCATCGGCACTGCTCATCAGTGCAAGATAGCCCTGTCATACCACTGGTCACTGCATTTTGCACCTTTCAAAAATCAGAACATACTGTTCATTTTATTTACTTTATTATTAAACAGTACATCACCATTAGCACTTTTTTAGAGCTAAACAATTTTGTTATAACTGAAATTTATAATTGGTTAAATATTGCTGTAAAAATAAGTCTTTACATTGAATCACAGTCAGTGCTTGAAGTGGGCAGGTGTTGTGCCCATTTTCGACTCCCTGCCAAATTATTACCCCCCTCGTTGAAATCACTACCTGATAGCCTAATCCGAACCCCTCACCCACACCTAATTATAAACATACCAATAATAGGGGGGTATAATCTGGCGGGGGTAGAATTGGCACCACACCGACAATGCTTTTTTCCACCACTTCAAGCACTGCACGCGTTTAAGCCACACTAGAAGTGTTGCTAATGTAAAATACCCACCTTCCACAACACTGCCGAGCATGGCTGCAGGACCTGCGGGGCCAGCGACGCAGAGCATCCAGCGGTTCCACTACTCCGTATTGGTAACATAACCCACGCGATTGTGATTTGGTGTAGTTATAGCCTGACTCGGCTTACCTCCGTGTCAGTAATTGTGAAATGCAGATGTTTACGGCAAAGGAATTCGTACAAATTTGTTACTGTGTAGATAACTGTCATGGCTTTGGTAACTTTTATAATTTCTAAGTTCCTGCAGCCACACTAAGACAAAACAAGGTAATGAAATATGTCAACATAGGGAATGCTGGCAAGTGTTTCATATATCAATCCAGGAGGTGGCGCTGGCAAACTTCGTAGGAGGAGGAACAGAAAAAGTTACATGTTTACGGTCTTGGCAAATAGTCTGATCGTGCTGCCACAGTGGTGAACAATGTTGCCGTTGCTTGTTGACATTGATGGACGTTAAAAGTAAGTAAAAAAAAAGATTACAAACGTCGGTTCAGAGCTGTTCCAAATAACTGCTGTAACGAAGAACTAAACGGCATAAGCTGAAAACGGAAGTTCGAAGCATCCTCCATACGGTACGCGCAAGCATAATGGGTAATTCGCGTTCCATGAAAAAGGTATAGAATCATGTTCAATTGTTTGAATATGGAATATGGTAAGAGACAACTAGAAAATATATAATATAATAATAATACGAATTAGCGGGCCGGATTGTTTATTTTGACATCAGTTGCGGGAGGGGAGGGGTGGGAGGGGGGGCGCCGTAAATGGCCCTCGGGCGGCAGTTGAGACCCTGATGTACACAGTAGTGTAGCTACTTTGAGCACGTATGCCTATATTTAGTAGACACATCACGCAGAAACTTCCATTAACTCTTCGAATGTCAAATATTTATGGTTTCGTTCCTCAAGCATATTAAGTAAAATTTTACATTTAAGGCTATGTGAACTGTAGCATATAGGATTATGTTGGAAAAAAAAAAAAAAAAGATTAAAAAGGTACGGATATTTTCGGTCAGGACATACCATTACCCTAGGGAATTAAGGGATAAAAATTAAAAGGTTGTACTATAGTAAAAGTGCAGTAACCATGGATTGATTGTAATTTTTTTAACCAACAGTTTAACTACAAATATATGGTTAAAAGGTTAGTGTAATAAAATCATGGTTAATTTTAATGTGTTTTCCGATAAACCTAAAACACAATGCAGCAGTGCAAAATTCAAAATACATTATATTGAATTTACATACACTGTCCCTAATTTATAATTTTTTTTTAATTAATTAAAATTTATTTAATTTGGAGTGTAGAGAAAAGCCTTACAAACAGTATCCATTATATAAAATTGCAATGTTAAAGTTAAATAACGTTCCCTTTACTAGAGACAACAAAAATCCCATATATATACTAGGCTATTTAACAATAGTTCAAATTTAAAATGGGCAATATTGAGCTGAATGTAGAACTTGACGACAACAACAACAACAATAACTAAGTACAAAATAAAAAAATATATATACTAGAAGCTGGGTGTGCTCCTCAAAAGGACTATGGTATTGTAAATTTATTAAAGTCTTATATATATTATATTTGCAGTTTTTCAAAGTACAACTGTTTACATGTAGTAGAAAGGTAAGCAAAATGAATGTAATAACTTAATACTGATCTTCCTTATGTTATGTGCAGGAAAAAAACACGAACTTCTGCGGAGAGTGATGTTCGCATAGTAGGTGGCGGTAATGCACCTTAACGTTGGATGCCACCCGCCATAAAACATGAAGAAGAAGAAGCAGCGTAATGTTCGCGATGCGCTGTTGTAACTGATCAGTTTAGCGCAGATTGTGTTAGCAGCGCAAAAGGTCATGGGTTCAATTCCCAGCGAACACACATACTGGTAAAAAAAATGTATAGCTTGAATGCACTGTAAGTCGCTTTGGATAAAAGCGTCTGCTAAATGCATAAATGTAAATGCACTTTATCCAATGCATTATTCTTCTAAGGCCATTAACTTTGCAATTTTCATTCTACCTGCGTTTCATACTTCTCAGAGCTGATGCTGCAAGAGATACATTTCATAACATCTTAGGCCAAATGCTAGGAATGTGCAGTGGGTTTCTAGAATGGCTATTTGATTTTAGTCTTAATTAGAAGTCCCATATAAATAAGTTTTTATTTTATATAATATCGTGGGGCTATGAATAGTCTCACCATAATATGGTTGTATGAGATAATATATGACATTATGCTATATAAAATACAATATGCTTTATATTACGTGCTAGTTTTTTATTTTTATTTTAAACTTTTTGTTTCATATCATTAATCTAGATAAATTAGTTGACCTCACCCATCCCAATCTAATACTCTACATATCAGGCCACACTAACGCCAAACTCACACTGACACACGGAAAAAAAGTTTTCCTTATTTGTGTAATTATGGACTAACCTCTAATTTTAAAAGTGTGAAAGGAGGTCCTGGCAGAACGCACGCTGTCTCTGTCAAGTACTTTACCTTGAGTGGATCATTTCGGGCATTGCGCGTCCCGTACGTCTGACACGTAGTGGATGCTGGATGCTGATGCGTGCAATGCACGGCCCTATCTTCCTAATTACCAGAGACATCGCGCTGTCAGCAGTGTCATGCCAGGCTAGAATCTCCTCCGAGGGGTGACAGCTACCATGTCAGCCCGTTTGCAGAGATGTGAAGACTGGTGTCCCATGATAAAGATAATTAAAATCCCGTCAAGGCCTCATAGCGGGTCACTTGGGCCAAAACAAAAGAGTGGTGATGGGGGGGCTTTAATTACCTTGTGTTGTTGTTTGCCTTAAACAAAGCAAACTTAATTAGTTGTCTCAGGATGTGGTCTCATAGAGAGCAGCGCAAGTGTCAACACAAAGTTTAAATGGGGAAAAAAAAGAGGGGCAGAATGCAGCAAGTATTAATTTAAATGTGATTATGCGTCTTCAATTTGCATTCCAGATATAGGTGCCTTAAGGGAAATTAGAAAGAGTGTGTATGTGTGTGCAAGGTGCGTGAATTACCAGCAGGTTACCCTACTCGTATCATTGATGGAGAAACAACTACTTGATTGGTTCATGTTTTACCAATGACAGCTAGACTGATAGATTCAACAGTGTCAGTCACCTCACTGTTTAAATGTGACCCTGGACCACAAAACCAGTCATAAGGGTCATTTTTTTGAATTGAGAATTTAGACATACATATGAAAGCTGAACAAATAATCTTTCCATTGATGTATGGTTTGTTAGGATAGGATAATATTTGGCCGAGATACAACTATTTGAAAATCTAGAATCTGAGTGTGCAAAAAAAATCTAAATATTGAGAATATCGCCTTTAAAGTTGTCCAAATTAAGTTCTTAGCAAGCCATATTACTAATCAAAAATTAAGTTTGATATATATATATATTATAATATATATGAATTTGATATAGGTGTTGTTTACATATATGTAAGTGTATTACTTGTCCATTAGTGTTTAGTGCAGTGTCGTTGTGTAGAACGCTTGTGTTGTTTACTGTGTGGAAACGTGATGATTACGCGTTGGTATCGAGTCATACGTGTCAGTGTCTGCGCTTGCTTGGCCATTTGTTGTGGAAAAAAAAAAGAAGGAAAGTGTGTTCACGCGCCAGCAGAAAACGGTGTAAAGAAATAGTCTTTGAGAGAAAAAGTCTTTATCAGCGGAAGTTAAAAGCAGCTCGTAATTGTATTTACTTGTCTCATTAGTGTTTAATGCAGTTGTCGTTGCTAGGAAACGCTTATTTTGTTTACTGTGTGGAGACGTGCTGTATCGCATTTGGTCTCGTTCTGTATCGCGTATCTTGTCAGTGTCTGCGCTTGCTTGGCCATTTGTTGTGGAAAAAAATAAAGAAAGTGTCCAGCTGAATTAATTTGATATTTTGTTAGACGGGTATAAAAAAGCTTAGTTTACCGCGACAGCGGTCGCGTGAAGGCCTCCTCATGTGAAGACCGAAGAGTGTAAATACCATCGACTCTATCGTGCGACTCCACCGGCGGACACCGGCAAAGGGTAAGTATCGCTTTTTATTTCTCCTCTTTCCTACTACTTGTTTCTGTTTCAGTTTTTATAACCATTTATGTGTAAGTAAGTTGTTGTTTTTTATCATGTAAGTTTGGCAGTGTTATTTTTTAGGATTACTGATAAACTACTGTCATTTGATTTGTATTATTTGTATTTGTTATTTATTTTAATTTTAGTTAAATTATGTCTGAATTTATTATGTCTGTATAGGTCTTTTATTAAGTTTTTAGTTTTATTTAATTTGAGTTATTTTAATACTTCAACAAACTAAATGGAAATGAAATAATATATATATATATTGGATTTATAAATGTGTATGTATATATACATATGTATTTTATACAGTAATATTACAGTGGGTATGGTGTACATACACATTGAGTTGTTTTTTTGTGTTTGGCTAGTGTATGTTTAGAATCATTATGATACTCTATCCCAAAAAAAACTTTGTTATTTAATATTAGAATTATTTTAGCTTTATTTTTTTGTTTTCATTTAAATGTTAAGTTTTGAAATTTTGTTGTAAGCATTTGTTATTTTTATTTAATCTCTTTATTTTTAAAAAGTGTATAGGTAGTATTTATAAAGTTTTAGCTTTTAGTTTTGGATCTGTTTTTAGTTGTTTTAATACTACAATTGATTGCTTCTGTTGTCCTCATTTGTAAGTCGCTTGGGATTAAACAGCCTCTGCTAAAGATAAATAATAATAATAATAATATATTTACGGTAGGAAATTTACAAAATATCTGCATGGAACATGATCTTTACTTAATATCCTAATAATTTTTGGCATAAAAGAAAAATCGATAATTTTGACCCCTACAATGTTTTTTTGGCTATTGCTAAAATATACCCAAGCGACTTAAGTCCAGGGTCTCAAATATCTCAAAATTCATTCTGAAGTCTGCATTTTCAAATGGTTTGTTTGTGGTATGCAAAAGCCAGTAGCATTTAGCATCAATGATGTAAAAGCTGGTGCAGAATTTTTGGAATATGGAAATGTACATGATATATTATTCATAAATAGCTTACATTTTGGTTTGTTCCTCAAACAAAGTTATTGTATTGCCTCAGAAGTCTTGAAGTAAAGTGCATGGGTCATATGGCCTGCTTCTGTTTGGCTTTTATTGTTTTTTTTTTTTTAAGTTGCCTTCCTCATTTATCTCACCACCGTATTCTTTCTTCCATTTTTCAGTTCGGTCTTCTTATTAATTTCAGTGAGAAATGTCCTCATGTTAGCTGGTGCTCAGAACAAAAGCTCTCCAACACAGCATGAAAAATGACACCTCCACCTGTTCTACCTCCACTTCCACAACTGTGAATTATGGGTAAGTTTCTGTGCCAATGCATATGAGTATAACCACCAAAAACAACATGTACCAGATGTTGTTTTAAAAGATATCGGTGTTCCTTGCAGTAACAGATCATCAGCCTTTTTTAATAATTTATCCTCAGCTGATCTGATGAGTAACAATTAGATCGTTTTCAGCTGTTCTGTAACTTGCTTGTTATGGTGGTGCACCATGTTAGTATGTGGGGCAAGGTGGAGGTTCCCCTAAGATTTAAACTTTATCTCGGATGTATTGTAAAAAAATGGTAAGAGTTTAGAACTAAAAAGTTAAAGGAATTTCACATTCAAAATAGTCAACGCACTTATTTTAATACTTTTGGGCATTTGTTGTCAAAGTTTGGGGTCTGTGATTTTTATTGAAAGAAATTAATACTTTTATTCATCAATGATGCATTCAATCAATCAAAAGTGACAGTAAAGACATTGATAATGTTACAAAATATTTACATTTCCAATAAATGCTGTTCTTTTGACCTTTAGCACTTTTGAATTCATGAATACATGTTTTTCTGAAGGACCATGTGGCACTGAACATTGGAATAATGGCTGCTGAAAATCAGGCCGAATATAAAAAAAATGAAAAAAAAAAAAAAAAAAAAAAAAAAAAAAAAAAAAAAACAAAAAAAAAAAAAAAAAAAAATACGTAAAAAAAGTAGCAAACAGTTATTTTAAAATAACATATTTCATAACTAAGACCTCTTTTTGCTGTAGTATTGATCAAAATAGACTTCTTTCAGAAACATTTTAAAAAATCTTACCAACTCCAAAACTTTTATTTATATTTGACCATAAATAACGTTTATATTTGATCAAATATAATATTAGATGTATATTTTTATATATATATATATATATAGTATAATATATATATATATATATATATATAGGATAATATATAATTTGACTGTGAATTCTTTTATTATTATTTTAATTTAACCAACATCTATGTATTTGGTTTTGAAATGTCTGAATACAGATTGAATCTCTGAATTTTAAAATGAGTGTTAAGCTCAAATTAAACCAGCTATAAGAACAACCTGTATGTTTAATTTGATTATTGAACAGGTGTGCTTACTGCCACACTCGAGTGTAGCAAACTATTCTTCTGTTCAGAATTATTCCTAGAATCTCACAGGTTCTAGTTTGCAGCCCCAAAAAACTATTTTATCAATGTACTGTGTCCTAAAAGAGCTGCACTCAAAGGTACAGGTCACATTAAGCAAAGCCCTTCGAGCAGCATTAGGGAGAGTGTAATCTCTGCATGTATTTAGGAATTGATTTGGCGGTGTCAGGCATTGCTGGTCTTTGCTAATGGCAATAATTCTTTGGATAAGATTCATATGTCTACTTCATATTAAGTTTCCTCACTGCTTACTGACCTTTTCATTTTCTCTGGCATATGCGATTCTTCACATCTATGGACTTGTCAGGACTCATTATCTTCTGACTGCTGCTTTGTTAGGAGAGAGAGCATCTTTTACTGAGCAGATGTGTGTGTACTGGCTGTCGTTTATAGTCTGTAAAACAAAGACATAAAAAATAGAAGCCTGGGGTGGCATGGGAGCACACCCTGTTTGTCACGGATCACTGCTGTGTGTGTTGAGTGACTGGGTGGAGACGCAGGCATAAACAGCCTTAGGGGTCCGGACTTTTGCCTCACCACATAGGGCCTCGTTTATAAAATGTGCGTACGCACAGATTTGATCTTAGAGTGTGCGTACGCTAAAATCCACGGCAACGTTCATATTTATAAAAACGGTCTTTGACGTGGAAAAGTACTTACCGCCACGTCAGGGTCTGAGCAGGTGTACGTACTTTTCCTTGTGGCAAAGTCGGAGTACTGCAGCTATTTGAACATCTAAGCTGGAATAATAATAAAAGCGGTGTATGTGCAAGCACCGAATTCATCATAAACAACAAAGATGCAGTGTAAAAGATTAATTGTGCAGTGTAATCAGATTTTTTATTAATGGGAGTTTTTGCGAGATTAAACAGACCTTTTAGTGGTCTAATGTTGAGAGTTCTTTACTCGCTTTCTGTACACAGTTTATTCCATGTTGTTTTTTTATTGTTTTATTTTACAAAAGAACTTGCGAAGTATGATTAATACTAATGCGTAATTAGATAATTATATTATATTATAATAATCTAGAACTTATCACATGCAAGTATACCTTCTGAAGCTGGTTCAGACAAAATATCTGTATCACCTTCTGCACAAACGGCAAAAACAGCAGTCTCACCCATGATGGCAGCAATTCGGGTGTCCTCCGGTGTGAAGGGTACAGTGCCACTTCCACCTCCTGTAGCCTGCACATTGCTTCTGTGTTGTGTAACACGCTTTTTGGACTGTAATTTCAAGTCAGACCATTTTTTTAAAACTTCTTTTAGGGACCTTTGCTGCCCCCCTACCTCGTTCACAGCCTGCGTTACACACTGCCATGCCACTAATTTTGTTTTGTGTGAAATCCCAATGGAGAGACTTCCAAAAACCTCTACCTCCGCCAGCAGGACCTCAATTTCAGACTCAGTAAAGTTTTTTTCTTTCTTTGTGCTCGTCATTCTCAAGCATAGAAATTCGGATATTGGCGTGTGCTCTTTTATATGGTAATGATATTAGATATTAATTAGGCGTCATTTACAAGGCGAAGATCTGACACCAGTCAGCACAATTTCAAGATCGTTTGCAATTTATAAATGTCACATCTGGAAGAGAGGCGTACGCATGTGTTTTTGTGCGCACGTTCATTTTCTCTGAATCGCACTTACGCACTTTTTGAGAAATGATCTTAGAACAAATTAAGGACAGTTTATACACAACATTTTATAAATTAGGTCCCATAAGAAGTGCAAATCATTTAGCTGAAAAATGGATGGAAAGACGTCCATTTGCTAAAACAGAAAGCTTTGTGTCCAAATTCACATGCAAAACTGTCCCAAATTCTATCTGACTTTAGAATTAGAATCATAGTGCTTTTTTTAATACTGAAACTGCCTGACTGAAATTGTACAGCAGTTTTTCAATTTTATACTAATAATTCCCCCTAAAGTGGCTCTCAAAAAAGGTGCTATCAAAACATGGGTCTCATTGTTTGAGGATCCTGACCTGCTCAACACAGCAACATTTGCTCAACCAATGGCATGATTTTCGGGTGGGATTATCTGTTTGTCCAACCAATGGGCGACTGTATTCAGGTAACCTTTTTGAAAACAGTCATTATTCTTCTGTTTGACGGTTCTAGTGGCAGAGAAATTACATTCCTAATCTGTAAAGTCACAATGAAACTTCCGTATATCTGTGTGTAACGGATTATCGAAATAGAAAAAAACAAAAAGATAGTGTGGGACTTAATTCTATGCATTGCTATTGATTGGATTTTGCGATGTGGGTGTTGCACTCAAAAATGCAGGCAGATTAATGTGAGACTGCAGGGATGGGGTTTAACCGGACTAAATTATTAGAGAAGTCCGGTTTACATCACCAGAGTGTGAAGTCTAGCATTTCACCAGAAGATCCTGTTAATTTTGATTAACCATTACGAGTTCTAAACAATTTAAAAAAAAGAAACATACATGGATGAATCATGCACAATAAGATCTATAACATGCATTTAGAAAATGGATAGGGTTAATTTTTCATTTCATGCTGACTTTAAGGTTATTAATTTAGCTAGCTGCTAATTCTAATGCGAAAACAGTACAGGACAAATTCTGCGGAATCCATACAGCACTGCATTACTCATGCTAAATGCATGTAATTTTCCATTAGCAGTGAAGCACATGCTGTTCTTGCCCAGCAGAACGAAAGCTGGAAATCATCAGGTATGATTTTAATGGAAGTCTTTTTTAAAAATAAAGACAGCGAGACAGGCAGACAGACTGATAATGCACTTTACACTAAGGCTAAAATATTTTCGAAGGGTTTAGAGATTAACCTTTTGAATGTAGTGTTGGGAAAATGACGCCCCTCCTACACCCGGGCAAAGCGAGTTCGACATCTCTAATTAGCTGCCTGACATTTCACTTAATCCAATGAAAAACAACATGGCCGCTGTGTGCGATGATCTGATATTGGTAATTGGAACTTTTTTCTTGCTGCTGTTGTCCATCTCTGTTCTGCTGTTGGTTAATTCTGATGCCTGTAGAGATATCATTAAAAATGTATACTGCAAAACAAGGCACGGTGCTTCTCAAAGGACACGATGAGGGAATTTTCTTCGTCTGGTTTAATCAAGGTCTCACCCGAGCACGCACCAAAAGGCCATGGATGCACATTCTCATTCCTTCACACTGAGGCGTATCGGCTTTCTGCTGCTTCCGTTACGGCTGTTTGATGACATGGGTTTTTCAGCACAAGGCTACGATTACTTCCTGTGTTAGCATCTTTGTGGTGTGGTGTGTCACCTTGGTGCTCAAAACAAGGTCATTCTAGTTGCCCTTTATGAAGCTGACGACATCATTTCCTGTTAGTCATTGCTTTGCGATGGCATTTTTGACTGAAAACATTTAGTATACTACACATTAGTGAATATAAAACTGATGCCTTCACTCATGCATGTCTGACCATTTTTATCTCTTTTATATGCCCTCAATGTACTCTTTTTTCCAAACTTGCACTATGGACTTCACAGTGGATTACTAATAAGACTTTATATTATTTAAATACATTTGGCAAATCTGCTAGGTTGTTAATGACTTGTAAAGTTCAGCAGTTCTTGCACAGTTCAGATAGTGATGCTTGGTAGTCTCCCCAGTGTTTAAGCCTTAGCTAGATGTCTGTCTATAGAGCTTACGGCGGACAGGCACCCAGAGAAAAAGCTCCGAGCTAAATGAGCTTGGCACAGGAAAGCACTGTGAAAAAGACCAGACTTTATTTCTCCCCGAATCCTCATTAATTAATACTTGCCCCCAAGCTACTGATATATACAAACAAGAAGGAACGCGCATGAAATGTGCCTGCAAATTGAAGCAAATACAAGATAAGAGATGGAAATGAATTTCCATCCAACATTATTTTGAAAAATAAATATTGTTCCACGCATTATGCATTTTCATGAAATTCTTAATTGGCTTAGAAATGGGAAAGTGAGTTACTTTTGTGTTTAGTTTCAAGGGGCTACTGGTATCAGTGTCCAATTGAATTTATTCAGCTGCAAATATTTTTACCCCAGGCAAATATTCCTGAACTGGCTAAAATTGTCTGCTGGGTCCTAAATAAACAGTTTTTAAAAGTCTGAAATCTGACTAAATGATCCACAAAGGCATTTTGAATTTTTTTTTTATAAAACAGATTTAAGCATACCTTCAGTTTAATTTAATATTGATGTAGTGATTATTACTATAACTATATAATTAATTATATAACTATAATGCTGCATTATATGCAATATATACACACACACACACAATAATAATTAAAATGTGCTTGATATTGGTATTTCAATATATTATGTTATGAAATATATCAAAATAATTCGCTAAAACGATGTTTCTATGGAAGAGTCATTTAAGCTGTGTGAGTGTGAAGAATATTTAAATAATCTGAAGAAACTTTTGTGCGTTAGAAATGTTTCATGGATGTTAAAGGTTCTTCATGAAACCATATATGACATCAACAATATATAATAATATATATATATACACGTACTATATATATATATAAGTATTAATATATATAGATTAATAGTAGTCCTATGTAATCATCTTTTTTTTTTAATTTGTTGATTTATTTTTATTAATATAAAAAAGTGTTTATTGAACACCAGCGTTATCATATTGCCATTTTATAAAAGCAATAGGTTATCAAGAGTGTTTGTTACAGTGATGTCACGAAATTGTAGATTCGTTTGAAAAATGAAAATCATTGTGGATTTTCTAAAGCATAACATCTAATTGTGTATAAAAGTCACACAGATTGGCTCAGGTTTGTTATGTTCCTTAGATCATTAGAAAAAGAAAAAAAAAACTTTGCTGATCTTTGTTCCAGGCCACCTGGAACCAGAACAAGCAAGAACTACTATTGTTAATGTGCTGAAAAAAGAAGAAGAAGAAGGGAAAAAAACGCATTATGCAAAGAGAGATGATGTTTACATTACAAGCCGTGTCTGTCATTTTAGTAAAGCTGCTCTCATGTATAAACCTGCCTGTAGGTTCCTCTGACCAGGCGCCTGGAGCAGCTGAACTGTGCTGAAGTGTCATCACTGTGATTCAGAGCATCCGCGCGCTTGCTGTCTGCCTTGTGCGTGACGGCTACCTCTGCGCTTTAATCCCTCTGAGTGGTAGGTATGTGAATTAATGAGATAAATTAAGAATCATTAGCCCGGAGCTAAACTTTAAAGATATCCTCCATGTTCAGCAAAAATAAAACAGATCCCTTCAACCCAAAGCAGCGGTGTACGAGAGGAGGGTGAGAATGAAAGGCGATAACCAATACTATGGAAATACACTACAGATCCATTATATACATATATTTCCTCACTTCAGTGTTTGATCATTGTAATAAAAATCAACGAAGCAGATGTTTGAACGTGTACCATGCATGTTTACTCCCATAGCATAGCGATGACAAGAAGCATGGAGATGTATAATATGAGAATTTAGTTTTAATGTCATAGATCACAGAATACAGCCGTAGACAATAGCAGCTCATCATACAGCGTATGCTTTGTTTCTTGTGTGTGTGTTGCGAGCGCATATATAAAGTCTCATTTAATTATGGATTTAAGCATTAGACTTTGATGGCCAAAAATACCCCTGTTCACTAATACGGCAATCAATCCCTCTCTCCATGCCTACTGAGTGTAATTAGACAATAATGAGGAAACTGCTTTATGCTGGATCTCAAACTATGTGTTGACCTCAGCAACTTATAGTCCATTAGACAGCAAATAGCTCACAAGGCTGGCATAATAAACCATGCCTTCCACTTCGGCTGAGGACTGAAGCATTGCACGCACAGGCATTGCTAGAGACCGTCCTGAATTGGGGGCCTCTTGTGACTCCGGCGATTAAACGTGGCTATGTTAAGAATAGAATACTAGCTTACTAACTACCAAATTCTGCATAGTTTATACTTTATACTGTCAGTATAAAGTATGTATGCAAATTTTCATTATGCCAGGTTGTTGTGAGCCAGTCAGTTGAGATGCAAATGGCATATGACGTTTGCAATCATATAGTAGGCCTATACAGTATGCTCTGTTGTATTCAGCATGAGCTCATTTTCCACTGATGGCCTTAAAAGTGTGTGCGTGTTTCTCTTCTGCAAGCAGCGGAAAATAAATCACAAATTATCATTTATAATAAATATTACAAAATGTATATGAAATGTGAAACTTTAAATGTTTCCAACAATTATGCTACATGACTCATATTGCAAGTTTAATGCAGTGAATAACATCCAATACCGTGAAAATAACATTTATTTTGATTATTTTAAAAACATTTTTTTCATTTTAGTCCAATTTTTGTGTAAAACTGTCATAACATTTGGCATAATGTTAATGTCATTTTCTTGTATTTCGTTCATTATATGGAAAAATTGCATATTTTTCCATAAGATTGGAAAAATGCATTGTGGGATTCAGTATGCTCTGTTGTATTCAGTTTTTATGCTGTTCAGCATAAGCTAATTTTTCAAAATGTGTATTTAGGTTTTTTTAAATATTTTTTTATTGCAAGCATCAGAAAATGAATTACACATTTATTTGATCATAGTAGATTTTTTACTAGTGCCTGTTTATTTTATATTATTATTATTATTTTATTTTTTGCCGTCAGCTCTGGAGATTTGTCATGATGTCATTTTTCTGTCAGTCGCATGGCATTTGCAGCTCAGTTGAATGGCTCTCAACAACCTGGCTTAATTAAAATTGGCATACCTACTATATATTGCAAAAATATAGTATGGTAGTATACTATTCTTAGCCAGTGTTGACAGGCAGAGACTATTTTGGGTAACTATAAGGTCTGTAAGGTTTAGTCAAACACACAAACTAGCTCGCACATGCACTCACGTTGACATGAAGGCATCCACCAGTGCTTGGCTCTCACATTCAGGAGCAATAAAAAATTAACTATAACTAAATGTATAAAGGAATAAAAAAAAAGAAACAAACTGAGATGAACGACAGGCAGGGAAGTTATTTCTATCTGTGTGGCTTCGGTTTAAAGTGTTCTTAAGAACCTTGATGTCTCTTGAAGGCGTTGTTTGTGTAAATGAAACAGACTGAACCGTGGCAGTGCGCTGATCACGGAGTATCGGCTCAGTAAAAAATAAAAAAGTGCTTGTGTCACACACCACAGCGAGATCTGAGATGCATCCGCTGTGCTGTGTATTGTTATTTGTTGCGGTTGTGTCAAGTGTGTCGGCATGTCAAACTCATCACTATGTTTGGAAAAAAAATCCTTATTTAGATATATGAACACAGTGCTTCTCTTTCACTTTCTCGCAACAAACTGCTTTTTTGCTATCTCTTTTTCCTAGGTACTGATAAACCCACTGTGCAGAAAATAATGAAACGAGGAAAAAAAGAAAGGAGAAAGTCTAAGGGTGCATCCTTTGATACAGGAAAACAGATGCACGGGTAGAGCAATGAATAAATAAATAAATAATGGAACAGAGACGTTTGTGTCTTTACGGAAGATGAGAGAAGTTTTATCCCCGCTCCCTGTGGTAGCTGTGCAGGTCGACCTGTGTTTAACGCACACCGCGGGCAATGCTTTCTGATGACATAAATAGCCGATCTTGAAAATGGTTTTCTTCCCCTTGGGTTTTTTCTGTTTCTTTTGTGATTGTGGCAGCTCATTTTAGTCACAATGCGGCAAAACTTTGGAAACATAACACATAACTGGAGTTCATTTATAAGGAGTGCTTTTTCATTAAATTGCTGTGCCTGGGAATAGTTCAAATCCCAAAGTACACTGTGTGGGCAGGGTACCGTTCTAATAACATAAATGTATAGACATATATATATATATTCATATATTCATTGTTTATATTATCATATTCCATGATGTGAACAGAGTGCACAAGGTCATTATGAACATTATAAGCAGAACTGGATGGATAGATTGCGATACCAATACTGCTCAAACTGAGCTCCATTTGACATAGAAAATACAAAAACGTTCCAAAAAATCTGGTGAGCTCCCTCAATGGGAACATTTATGCTGCTGATGCAAAGGTTGTTGCAAAAGCTAGGTTTAATTATGCTGTCTTTTAAGTTCCCTTCGTTTTTGGTCGTATTCAAAGGCAGCAAATGTAAAACACTGAAGAATGCATTGAAACAAATTCAGTAAAAAAATATATATATCGAAGATGTCAGATGACATACGAGAAATGTTGATTCTATAATTCTGTAATTAACTTTTAATAATTTTAAGTTTTGATATGCATATTGATATGTGAAATTGGTTTGTTCCTCTTGTATCAAACTTGTATTAAACTCAATTGACAACAGTGAGGCAACTCACTAGTTTTTGGAACAGCACAATAGTCATAGCGAAATTTTTTGGCAGGTTTTATGCATTGAGAGAAAGAATATGACAAACTAGATTCATAACTTCTGATTTGTTTCATGAATTCCTCAGAGGGAACCTCTTTTTGGTCCTTTTTATGAAACAGCATGTTTTTTCCCCGCATCCTTCCGACTCTCTGAAGTACAAATGACTTTAAACAGACTAGACAGCATCACTAAATGTTCACAAAGGATTTGCTGCTGCTGCTGCTCATCAAATTGAAATAGAGCAAGAAGGCTGAAAAAAAAACACTTCAATGAACCCAAACTTTAAAATTTTTGTAAAATTAGCTGCCCATAAAACTGTCTTTGTATTGCAAAAAACTACGCAAACTGTAGTCATGTGTGGCTGTTTTTTAGTTTTGTTTCTTGTAGACAAAAACAAGTTGCTTTGCAAATAGTGAACATGTCATGTAAGCAGTCTTTTCCAACACGTGTTTAAAACAACATAACCTGTCCAAACGCACAGCAGCGAGGCGAAGCAGAAAGCGAGAGCGCAAGAGTGAGCCAAGAATGAAACTGAATGGAAATTAAACTCATAGAGTTTGACGACTACTAAGGCATCAGTTGCCGAGTACAATATAAGCCCATGTATATTACAACACAACCATATATTAATTTAATAAAATACACAATATAGCTCTTGTACACGTAACAATTTGGCTCAAATGCACAGAAACTGCAGAAAAATCAATAAAAATATGTTGTTTTGGATGTAAACACATTAAATTGGATACATTTTGCACATTAAAATGATATTGTGTATAAGTGACAATGTGAAGGGACATTTCCTTTTTTAAATCCTTTTGTTGTTGTTAATGTATTGTTTTTCTGAAATCGAAACCTTGTGTCCTTTGCAGTTTAATAAATATTTTTCAACTGCATTTTCATCCTGTGCGCACCCTCTTTTTTTCAGATTAATGTTTAATTAATGTTTTTGTCCACAAGTTTTTTTTTTTTTTTTTTACAAAATGTATAAATATTTCCATTGTTATCTGGACACTATACATAAGTTCATATATTTATATATATTATCTATATGTATATATAGATATATCTTTTCACAGTTGAAGAAAAATGTCCCTAATATACAAGAGAGTGACTGTTATAACTTAACGTTGGACACGTGGAGAGTCACTTTAAAAGCAGTGAAAAGCTGAAGACAGATGATCACAGAGGACCAATAAGTGAGAGTAACAGGTTCACCGTTCTGGAATGTTCCATGTGTACGTATACATTAGGGGAGGAGGACACAGTTTACACGTGACTAAAAATGACAGGTGAAGAATGGTTACATTTCATAATCAACCCTCCCCACCCGCCCTAAAGATTCATGGCCCCACACACCCCCTCCGAGTTTGCTGATATCATTTGTACTTCTTATGCTGATATTACAAAGCCAATTAAAGTTAAAGAGTCTCTGTCTTGGTGTGGTCCATCCATTCTGGGGCGTCCGATGCACCCCGAAGCCTTTTAACTTGCGATTGTCAAAACAAACCATTTTCGTCCACTCCTTCTCCTCCAAAATCCCTGTAGGAGAAGGGTGGGACGATCCATCTAAGGTTCAGTGACATAAAGACGTCACTGTAAGAAAGTGTTTGAAGCTGGTGGGCACTTGAATAAGAAGAAAAAGCTCACAAGAAGCCAGAAGCAGCAACTTCTGCAACTCCAAAGAAATTCCATTGCCCCAATAAACACAACACAGCGTCCAATTGAACGAAAGCAAACTGTTCTTTTGCTCCCTATGTTTACTTGTCAAGATCTTCAAGTACGCATATTTTTTGTCCTCGCAAAACGTCCTCATCTGCACCACACTCTCTCAGAGAGCGCCTCGACTTGGTCCATGTTTCCTCCAGTGTAGTTTCTTATGCTCGCAAAGTCCGTTTTACTTTCTGATGGGGGTGTTTTCATTTCCCCGACAATCCTGCAGCAGTTTGTCGATATCTCTGACCACCTGATCTGCGTCCATGGTGCCACGGCCCATCTCTCCTCCGCCCTGCTCCAAAACGCTGTCCATTTCCACCACCGTCTCCTGGCTGATTCGTGAACGTGCTTCAGCCAGGACTTTGGCTACGGGGTCGGAGTGAGGCAGCGTGGAGTAGCCCTGCTCTTTGTTCTGCTTGTTCGGGGAGATGTACTGTCCATCTGGGGGTCCATAGTGGCTGGTGCTGGGCTTGCTTTCAGCTCCGTCACCCATACCTTTGGCTGAAGAGCATGGTGAACCTGTACTGCAGCCTTTGGAGGGGCTACATGAGGCAGACGGGACCTCCTGCAAGAGAGGGCTGAGGGCACGTTTGGTCTTTAGGTAGGGTTTAACATTCGCCACGAGGATGGTGTGGTCCCGACGCTCCTTCCCGAATGTGCAGAAAGTTTTTTTGCCATTGGGGTTGCAAACCGTCTCGTAAGTTTCGGTCTCCACTGCGACCGCCTCCATGCCTGCCGGTACGAAGAGGTTGGTGCGGTAGTCCGAGCCCTCGGCTTGGGGAGTTCCTGCTCCTCCAGCCCCTGTGGTAAACTGGGGCATCCAACAACGGTCAGAGTGACCCAGCACTCGACACTCCTCCGTGCAGTTGACACAGTCCTCCTCTGGCGAGAGAAAGAGAGAAAAAAAGATCAATTTGGCTGGAAATTCAATTAATGAATAACCATATGAAAATTCTGACTAATTTTAAATAAAGTTAAGTAAAAAGTAATTTAATCTCAAATAAACTTCAGTCAGTTTCCTGCACCATTTTTAAGCAAAGCTGAATCACTAGAACCATGTCAAAAGAAATTACATTTTCCCGCAGTTGTGAATGTAAGTTTGCAGTTAATTTAATTTGGTGAGATAAAATGACAGTGTACCGCACAATGAACATTCATACAGAGCAACCGGTGTAATCTGATTCATGAACAAATGACTCATATGAGCTGGTGCTTTTACTGAATCATTCAAAAAGACTCTTCCTCCAAATTCTGCAGAAAGGTTATCATGGTTCCACAAAGGTATTAAGCATATTAAAAAAAAATTTTTTTCTGAAGGACCTTGTGACACTGAAGACTGGACTAATGATGCTGAAAATTCAGCTTTGCATCACATATATATATATTTTTTTTTACAGAAAACAGTTATAAATTCAAAGCACATTACACAAATCACATAAATAAATCACATTACTTTTTTTTTTAAAATTAAATAAATGCAGCCTTGGTGAGCATAAGGGACCTCTTTTAAAAGATCTTACCAACCCAAAACTTCTGAATAGTGATAAATATATACACACACCACAACCAAGCTAAACAAAGTCAATAATTATTCAAAAGACGACTTTCAAAGAGAAGAATGGGAACTATCTGGTTAAATATAGCTTTCCATTAATGTTTTTCCCTGTTCTCCCCCCATCATGCTCATGCATTCTGCAGTACATTCTCCGTCTCTCCTCACCTCGCCTCTCAGTAGAACAACAACAGCTCAGTTTTGGCAAAAAGTGTGGCGCTGCTATCATACATTTATGTTACTGGGCTTTGAAGCTGTCCCAAGGCAGCCCTTCCATATCACAAAGCCAAGTGTCTAGTGCGGCACTGCATGTGTATGTGTGTGTGCATCTTCCCTCCTTTCATCTCAGCTCAGAAGAAACCACATTTTGGATTATTGGGGGCTGTTCTGATGGTGTGTCAAATGGGTCCAGGATTGTGAAATGGATTAAAATAATGTATTTTAAAATGGGGAATGAAAGAAAGGGGGATAAGGGAACAAAAGGGAAAACATGGAAAACGAAAGTTAAAAAAAGTGAAAAGGAAAGCGCAGCTGTTGTCCTGTGAATATAAATGCTCAAAGAGCTCAGGTAAAGCTGAGACCCGGGTCGTGAACACATGCAGACCTCACACACGGGACCCGTGTCATTAGTTCAACGTGCGTTTGACAAGAGAACTGCAGTGATTTGAGCAGAACAAACAAAAGTCTTCCGTCCATATTTAATAGTTTAATGACATCTGTCTTTTGGGAGGCAAACACATGGAAACACAAAAAACCTCATGAATTTATGAGAAGAAACGTTTTCAATAGTCTAGCAGTCATCACTTTTTTTCACCATTCACCAAGACCTTCACACATCACCATTTAAGACCTCAAAAAGTTTCTCGGAATAACAGGTGATAGCGGTAAATGACTATAGCGTAAATGCTGGAAGAATCTTCATTTTTGGTATTGATTTCCACAAACATATTAATCTATCCTTCACCTTAAACAGTGCATGAACAGATTAGAAACTTTTCTTATGAAAATTTCATTTTGTATCTCACTTTCCTCAATCGTTTCTTGCTCTATTTCACATCGCTTCTGTTTTCATTTTCCTTGAAATAAACAATGGGACACGGTAATTCATAAAGCCAGTTAAAGTTTGAGAGCACTGTGATTTAGAAACCGATCCAGACAGATGTACTCATTTTCCTTGGATGGCATTTACAATGCATATTGAAATACAATCAGGATATTCAGCTTGAAGAAACAACCGTTCCTTTCCCTTTTTCAGTGAAAGTGCATCAATTCTCTGTGCTAAAGTGTTCATAGCTAAATTGATATCTGTGTTTACTTTCGCAGAAGTGTAGCCAATTGGTTTTCTTTCTTCACGTGATGTGCAAGGCACGGCGTGTATAAATGATGACCTTATTATCATCATTAATCATATTTTAAATTGCTCTTTCAGATGTTTCTCTGCTAAAGGCCAAGCCATGTCATGAAAAATTAACCTCTGCAACTCGGCTCCCGAATCCCTATTGTTCCAGATTTCACTGTGTGTGTCTGGCCAACAAAAGCCTATCCCTGGGGTTCCCTTCAGTTTGTTTCTGGTCTGTGGGGTTTTTGCTAACCTTGAAAAAGTTTTCAAACTCCCCTACCCATTCTCAATGGTAACGGTACACTGCACCTGCCTCTCCTGAGGTCAAAATATATATTTTCAACACACACGGACATCTGCAGTGCATCTGTGGACCGAGCAGAGGGAAAGCCATGCAAGAAAGTTCTGTATCGGGCCTAAGACCAAACCTAGGGGGGCACCTAGGGTTTTGTGCCATGTATGAAGCCTGTTTGCCTATTTGGAGGGTCCTCAGGCTGGTACGTCCTTATGGACACTTTCTAAAAGAGTGTAAGGACAGGGGTAAGTACCATATAAGAGGGGAGAGAGAGAGCTTGACATTTAGCATGTGGTGCTCTTGTGTTGCACGAGAGAAAGACAAGCGCTAGTCATGAGTGGCACAAACTAGCATGCGTGACAAGGTGAGGAAGAACATGCTGTCCACTTTAAATAATGTGATCTCCCACACACACACACACACACACACTGTCCTCTTCAGATCCACATAGGCTTTGAACCTGAGCTCCTTTGCTAGAATTTGCAGCTGTTTATCTTCCCTAAACATAAATTAGCATGGGTATGCATGCTAAACAGGGTCTGTGTGCATGTGGGAATATCTTTGTATTTCACACTTTCATATCACCTTTAGATGCAGGACTAACAACATAAACATTTACACTACTGTTCAAAAGGTCAGGGTTAGTAAGATTGTTTGTTCTTTTTAGAGATTAATACTTTTAAATATGAAATGTTTCTTGAGCATATTAAAATAATTTTTGATTGTGTCATATGACACTGAAGACTGGGGTAATGGCTGCTAAAAATTCAGCTTTGCCATCACAGGAAAAAAAAATAGTTTAGAATATTTGAAAATATAAAACCGTTATTTTTAAATGGTAATATTTCATAATATTACTATTTTACTTTAATTTTGATGAATAAATGCAGCATTAGAGATTTAAAAAAAAGAAGAAGAAAAAAGAAAACCTCTTACCGACACCAAACCTTCAAGCGAAAAAAGAAAACAACAGAAATGCATTGCTACGCTAAGAAAGCAAATCATGTTCAGAACTGACTGCTCGTTCAATGGAAGCACAATAAAGCATAAATAATCCACACTGACACATCTCCACGCATCCAGTGAGGAGGAACCAATCCTTCAATAGATTATTCATGCCTGGGTGGAACAGGTGACCTTGAGACTTGGCAGGGTCGCCATGACTAACAATAAGACATGTGACACTGGCTGAGGCCACTAATTCGTTGCCAGATCCAAAGCAGGAGGCAAGGTGTGAATTATTGCCACCCCCAAACCCCATCACGTACAGTCGGCACACAAGGTTACAAGCTGTTTTGGGGACACTTCATTAAAATTGTATTTTCTGACATCCCTGTGTTTTCTTGACAGTCCACACACAGATTTATATATTGAATGGCTCATCGTGAACTATGGGCTGCTCATCGGCCGCTCTGCAGGAATGTCAAATCAACTGCCCAATTATTATCACAAGAAGCACACGCTCAACTCTGTGCACCATTTACTGGTATTCGCAGACTTCAGTTTCAGAGTGCGAGGCTTCTGCTAGCACAGCGCTTGTCCCACTCATCAAGCTAATGATGTGTGTACGACAAATCTCATTTTACTTTGCACACAAAGTCCCAAAGGCAGAGCAGCAACTCGAGACAACTCCATATTTATATGACAGTCCTAACAGAAGGTCACATCATAACATATTCACTACTTTGTGATTTGTTCTCTGCTGCATTTGGAAAAATAAGAGTTGAGATATCTTATATTGTGAATGTTGCCACATCTGAAAGGGTTGTAGGTACTGCATGGCTTGCTTAACAATGGACTTAAGGTCTGACTGTATTTATAATATTAGCTCAACCTCTCACAACCTAATTATGTTGTAATTATAATTGTAAAACGAATGTCATGCTGTTAGCAACAGAGATTGTAGAGGTGACTTTGTAAAATAGCAATACATATAAAAATTCTTATGAGATTATGGAAAATGTTTCAAATATATAGTTTTAAAATCTACTGTTTAAGATACTTCATTTTATTACATATTTTTGTAATATACTATAAGAACTAAATTTGTATTTAAAAAATATATATATACTGAAAATATAATAAATTTATACATATATAACTAATATACATCATCATAATTCAGTTTGTTATATATTTTAATAAAAACCCACATCACCACACACACACACACACTCACCCACACCACACACACAACACACACACACACACACACCACAGGTTAACATTTCCTCCCTGAAAAGTGCGCGATCCACGCACGACGGGGCGGCAGCGGCTAACACTATGCGTAATGTATAACAAGAAAATTTTATACTGTTTTACAGACAGATATTCTATGCACGCCTCCGCCGTACCGCCAACCCTAAAACCGCCCGCACCCCGCCGGCGCCCGACCCGTAGTCGCGGCAGCCCCGCCCTGGTGAGTACAGGAGACTTTATGCTATTTCAGATTTTCAATACACTCCCTTCTGTGTGATTTATAAGCGTTTTGAAAATTGGGGACATGGGGTAATGTCCTGAAAGTCACCTTCTCCTTGTAATACCTATCATACCCATGTCATTATACAATCATGTCTCTTTGTCACAAAACAGGTACACACACACACACGCACACACACACACGCCCACAAACGTCTGGTCAGCTATCCTTGTGGGGACTCTCCATAGGCGTAATGGTTTTTCTACTGTACAGACCATATATTCTATTGCCCTACACCCACACTACCCCTAAACCTACCCCTCACAGGAATCTTTCTGCATTTTTAGATTTTCAAAATCTTCATTCTGTGTGATTTATTAGCTTTTTTACCCGTGGGGACCTCAATTTAGGTCCTCCACCGTGACACAAGTCCCCATGAGTCTGTATATTCAGGTTTAAGTCCCCACCAGGATATATAAACCAGTACACACACACACACACACACACACACACACACACACACACACTATGATGAGTGTTATATTTCTGACATTGTGCTTGTCTTATTTGGATCAAGTCATACATGTACAACTGATTAAACATACAAAATCTTACCATCAAAACTTTGCGACTGACCATATTAATTGGACGTAGGATCACGGAGTTAAACACTGAGTGCTGTCTTGGCAGTCTAATAAGCCAACAGCAAGAGCTAACATAATGAACATTGTCCTCATCCTCACCCTCATTTGATTTTTACCCAGAGAAACTTCCCTCTGAGCCTGGTGGGTGAGAGAAAGAGTGAAAAATACAGGAAGGAGAATCCAGGCCACTTAAGAGTTTGAAGCCATTTAACAAACACCTCGCACTCTCAGTTAAGGAGGAAGCTTTCAAATGCCAGGGTTTCTTTCTTTCCTCACTCTATCTCTCAGAAGAATTCGGGTGGCTGGGTGCTTTATTTAATTCTCCAGCTGGGATGCAGAATGAGGGAGACAGAAAGAGAGACAGATAGTATATTCTGACTCAGTGCATTAAGGCCTCCTGCCAAATCTTTTATTAGCGTCTCGTTTTTCAGTCCCATCGTTCCGTTTCTCTGTGCTCATTCGCCAGTGACCCCTCCCGATCTCAGCACCGCACTACCAGCTTCCTGCTTTCCTTGATCCACACTGTGTCTCTCAGCCAACATCAATTTCCTCTCCTCCCTCCTTCTCTCCCTCTCTCAATCTGCTGTACACCACCAGCGGGCGCAAACAGGAGGTGATAGTCCAAGACATCAGTTATAAATCTGCCCTTATGTCATAATAAAAAACAAAAAGGCATTGAGCCATAAAAGTGACAGTAAATTAAAATAACAGAAAATAAAATAAATAAATTATTTGAACAAAATATAGTTTTTTACTATGAACTTTTAAATGATAAATCAATAATAAATAATACAATGTCTCTTAAAGTGATGTTGCGAGGAAGTTTGTTCTAACTGCAATATTGTTATCAATTAACACTGAAATGAAAAAAAACGAATATTTACCATAGTGCAATAATGAATATTACAATTTTGATAAATCACTTAGCTATGACAACCCAAATGACAATAATACTACTAATAATACTAATATATTTTTAATATAAGAATTTTTTTTGTATTTTTAAATTCTATTACAAACTATTCTTATGATGTGTCATACATATGTGTGTACCTTTTTTGTTGACTTGGTATATTTTACGATTTCTAACTGCTAATGTCTTATATTTAGACAAGTTACATTTTACATTTAATTATTAAAATGAAAACTTGGGTTGTACACTTCAATAACTCCGGTAACATATCTTACTTATGATCCAACACGTAAAACATTCACGTAAATAAAAGAAAAACATGTAAAAAATAGTCTAATACCAATTATTGCATATAATTAATATTATCTAATTCTAATTAACATCAAAATCTATATATTAAATCTAATTATTAACAAATTATTTTAAATGAAAAATAAAATGGGGGGGGGGGGGGGGTGGGGGTTGGGGGGGTGGGGGGGGGGGGATAGAAAAGCAATGAGATTGATATTACGCTGATTGTTACATTAAATATCAAATATGATGTTAGCATTCCTGTGACTGTGTGCACTGGCCTTACATCTGAAAAGGTGTGACATTGAGGGTGATGTGGCGTGAGGGTACATGAGAGGGCACAATCACAATGGGGTGGGTATCGTGAACACAGGCTTTGTGTAGAAAGTGTGATACCGCTGCTCAGCGTGAGGGGAGCATCAGAGCACTCGCACCTGTGCCCTGGCAGACTGGTGCCTGTTTGTTAGGGGGATGTTTGGGTGTGTGAGTGTGTGAGTGTGTGTGTAGTCAGCCTTGTAGTCTCACAGGGCAGCTGCAACAGGCCTCAAGGCCTTTCTGACAGGCTGCTGCTGCACCTGTGTGTATGTTTGCGCAGTTGAACATATCACTGCAGATCTCTCACTTCTTCTTGGGTCTAAGTCACAGCTAAATATGTCAATATACACTTCAAAATTAAGGTTCTTTATTAGCATCTATGGTTCCATGAAGAACCTTTACCATCCATGGAATCTTTCCACTGCACAAAATGTTCTTTATAATGAAAAAAAAAGTTTATTTTTCAGATTTTTAAGATGAGATATACTCCGACTGGATGGAATCATAGTCTGAAGCTAAAAGAAAAGCTAAAAAAAAGTCTGTGACCATCATACACTACAGGATTTTCTATGAAATCTGTCAACTCAAATATGCAAACTGGCTTTCACTTTCAGCAATTAGCGTCAACTTGTCAAGACTGTAAATCAGCGCAAAAGTCAGAAAGTTAGCAAAAAGCTTTCTGTAGTTCAGAACAGCGAAAGCTGCATGACCAACTTGAACATGAGCGAAATCTGTATGGCAAACTTTTTCAGCATCACACAAAACACCAGATCGTGTGGAATGACTAGATTAAGTCTGGAAAGTTTTGCAGAGCAACGGTAAATGTGACCACATCTTAAGAACCTTTCGATTTTTAAAATGTTCTTCACACTAAGAAACAAATGGATCTTGTAGAAACGGTTCATTTAAAGTTTCTTTAAGGAACCAACAAAAATGGTTCGTCTATGGCATCCCTTTTTGGTACTTTTATTAAGAGTGTACCTACACTAGATGCTGTTTTACCCAAGTTTTTAACTTTGCTGCCATACCACCCCGCCCAACTTATCTTGGACCAAATACCGATGGACTCCAGGGAGGCTCATCGACAAGCCTCCTGAAAATGGCACGGGAACGCAGAGATGCTTTAACTAAGCCAAGGACAAATGTCTTTCGATCAAACACTCCTTTTCATTATGCATTCTCAGCTGAGCAGCAGGCAGCTAATGCCTGGTTAAGTTGCTCTAAGCCCAGGCCTCAGGGTAGCCCGCCTCCAGAGTAGACACCGAAGGAGACGACTCCAAACAAACACACAAAGCCGAATCAATGGCCATTCACGCACAGGACCTCCTTGAAGACGGAAGTTGGCGGAATGAGACAAAAGAGCAAGGCAGAGAATGGGTGCTGAAGGGAGGAGAGAGGTTAGCAAGATATGTTTTTCTCCTGGCACAGCAGGGGCTCAGCGCGGGGCTTACAGGCCTTAGTGCTCACCTGTGGGGGAAAGATCTGTTGGCCTTTCAAAGAGAATGTGCTAACCTTCACAACACACATAAAAGGGACTTTGGGGGTGGTGGGCCGGGGCTATGTTTATGGATCGCTGGACGTCACATTTCAAAAAAGCATACTCTCTTGGGTGAGTGCGTACTCTCCTGTGTGGACTCGAATGGGGTGAAATTTGCTCCATTATGTGCTGTATAGTTCGGTATGCTTTTGTGCCTGCCCCTGAGTGGTTTAACCATGTTTGTCTGGCCACGCTATTTATTACAAAAAAAAAAAGCATCCCAGATGATTTGATTCACCTACATTATCAGGCTCTTCAGCATCAAAAGAGGATTTAGCATCTCAGCATCTTTGATCTCAGTCATCACACTCATACTCAGATCTGTCCTCTACACCTAAGGTTCACACACTTTCAAAAAGATTGAACGTGCATTACAAAATCAGCTCAAGCATATTCTCCTCGCAGTGCTTACATTAAACCACCAATATATGTACCATTATATATGTACAAAAAAAGAAATAGCTATAAATATAATTTTCTAAAATAGTTAATTATTTTAGATAGAGAGACATATATAAGTTATATAAAATATACAAAGATATGATATTTTATATCTAATGTAAATAAATACCTGTATATAATAAGTTCCATTTTATTTTTTAAAATATTTTTAGTTACTATAGAGATATAGAATATAGCTATATATATATATATATATAATTAAAATATTTATAACTTGATTATTTTAAGAGTGTCATTACATTATTTGTAGAATGTTTTAAATCCATGTATAAAATATAATTAAAATAAAATGTAACCATATGGTTAGCCACGGTGGCTGGTTAGCAGGGGCAGGTTTGTCTTACATAATTTCCAATGACTTTTCAATTGTAATATTAATTTTTACTTTTAGATGGTATTAATTACCTAATACGTTTTATTAAATAAGACCGTCTCTTTGTTATCAGATTTGACAGTATATACAGCAACTCACCAGATGAAGTCTATGCTGCGCTTAGCAATATGGTGAGTTCATCAAATACATATCCAACATCATGGTGAATTCATCCAAATAAAAATACAGCCTGCCTGTCAAAAAGGCTTTAAAAAGTCTTAATGAAACCTTGTGTACTCTCACTGTTTGTGTATAGGACTAATGGGGTTCAGTGGCTGAATGGAAACTAGAGAAGAAGGGAAGTTCACACAAAGCAACTGTTGCACCACACAGGCAACACAAGAGCAAAAAAAATATATCTGATGACGTGTACCAGAAAAAGATTGAATAAAACAGGAAGAGATTTCTACCAATTCACGTGCACACTCTGTGGTATGCCTTTTATGTGTGCTGTAAATATTCAAGAGCTACGATGACTGGGGCGAGACACAGGTGCAGCTCCTCACCTGTTTGTGCATTCAGAAAGCGAAAATGGTGGAAAAGTCAAAATGAAGCTCTCTGTGTCATTTACGCCTTTGTAATTAGGAACGGAGGAAGTCAGGCTCATGCTGGGTGAAGTTTTTGTAATATCTTTCTAGTGAGCATGTCAGTTCACTTTCATGCTCTCCTTTGGTCTTTGTGCCATGATCACACGCTATGGCAGCCAAAGTTCATTCTTGGAAAAGATTGAAAATCCACTGCGGGATTCCACAGGTGGGAAAGAACTGGATAGCAGGTGCACAGACACACACACACACACCTACTGTGAATCAAGTCTCGCTTGCTTCTATACTATATGGCTAATTACACTAATAAACACACAAAACGCCTTTTTCATTAATTGTATTAATCTGTTTTAATTTTCCCAAATGGAATTTATACAGTATTGCTTTTTTTTCTCTCCCCTTCTCTATTTTTCATCTCTGTTTTTTTTCTTAATTTACTTTAATGGTCTTTTTTTTGGTAATTTTATGTTTTCGGCATTATAGTTTTTTTGTTTCATTTTTTACATTTTGCTTTATATTTATTTCAGTTTCAGTAATAAAAAAACCCCATAAAACTTATGAAATTAAATAAGTTTTTAGTAGAAGTTCTTAATTTAATATTTTATTTCAGCTTTATTTGAATGAACAAAATACTTATAACAGTTTTAGTCTACAATACAACACTGGACTAACTACAACTAAAACCAAGAACAATTACATTAAGACCAAAAAGAAAGCTAACCAGCCCATGCTAATCAGCCAAACTTGAAGAAAAAAAAAAGCATGTAAACAAGTATTTCCATCATTCAAAGGCTAACAAAACAAAACCGCTGCCCTGCATGGGTCTAAATCAGTGTGATCTGACCGGAATGGTAACTGGCAGTAAGCAACTCTCTTTCGAAATCGCTTCCTATAATGTAAATGTCACTCTCAGTCTATGCTCATTCCTTCCCCTACTGTTTTCCCACAATTGGATTTAATTCTTTTCCACGTGTCATCACTTTGTCACCGCGATGGTTCCCTGGAGTCCTATGCGGAGGAAGAGGATTATACGTCTGTCAATTATCTCCTTTTCTCCAAAATGCAGGCGGATTGCTGTGGCACGGCGAGCTAACTAAACACACGCGCTCGATGATGTCCAATCACTCATTACTAGACACAGCGGGTGTTATCTGTACTCGTGTACAACTTCACAGTAATGGAGATGGCTTTCACCCCATTAAGTGGTGGAATGGGAGGGAAGGATGCAGGGAAGACAAAAAAAAGAGACAGAGAGGAGAAAAAACAAACAAGAGTAAACTCAAAGAGATAAGGTGCGACCTTTTAATGAAGACGAGTGAACAATAGACAGGAAGATGGAGGAGGAAGATAAAGAAAGGGAATAAGTGAAAAGAATACAGACAAAGGGCCAATGACAGACCGAAAGTGTCTTTAATCCATCTCTCTTATCTGAACGAGTGTGTGCGCAAGAAAAACATTTAATTCTATAGCGCGATTGGAGTTTCAATCAAGGATTTGATGAACGTAATCATAGCGGTAATTGATCCATTGAAGCCGGCCCTCTCAGTGTGAACACTGAGGGTCATGGGGAGAAAGCTGTTGAATCTCATGAGTGGCTTTCAGTGGGACAGGAAGAGAGCGCAGCCAGATCCCTCTCTATTCACACAGCTTGACACACAGCTGTTCCAGTCCTTTAATTTTGCGTTGGCTTCCTTGCACCCCTCCTAATCTGGATCTCTATTGCACCGTCCACTCGTTTCGTCCTCTTTCTAATTCACAAATTGAGACAATTTAGTGTGATTAGTTAAAAGAAAATCTGCAATAAAAATTTAAAGCTATTAATTATGGCTCCTGACCCTGTAAATGCTGTAATAAGGGATTTCCAACCATCAAAGCAATTCAAGCTTGAAGTGACACTTCGTGTTTTGCGAATCCATAGTCAGCGCTTAGTTGAAGAGTTGGATTACTTATAACATGGCGTCTTAAAAAGTGAGAAGCTTATGTTCAATAAAGAAATCATATACACTGACTTCTAAAGCCACTATTTCTGATGTCAATTAAATGCTTTTGTAACACAACATGGGCTTTTTCCAGAAAATATTGATATATGTAAAACAAATTGCTGTTAATTTGATGAATTAACTGGCATGGGATGTAATTAATTTGATTAGAGTTTTGCTAATCCATTGGCAGCCCTAATTTAAACATCATAAAAAAAAAAATACATTTTAATTTTATTGATATTTTGTCAAATACTGTGATCAAAGCAATTATGGCCAGTGTTGCAATGCCCCCATCTCCTTAGCAACAGCTGCTGGGCCCCCACCATAAGCAAGCCAGCCTTTGACGTAGGTGCCTATCTCTACAGCTTACAACATTGGCCACACACACACACACAGATATGCAGCTCAAGGAAGAGTTACAAACTGTGACATATAGGAAAGCACATTTCCAGGAACTGAGTGTCATGGAAGCCAGAATTAGGGTTGGGTACTGAAACCCTATGTAACCGGTATGTACTAGAACTGAATCAGAATGCAGATTTCGGTGCCTCAGCCACTTAAATGCCTGAGCGATCGATTGAAATATCTTGTCCGTTACTATACTCCAAACCAGGCGTTAGCTTTAAGAAGCATGGCGTCGCTAGGCAAATTTTTAGCGGGGCTAATACGATTAGCTCCATAAACTGTACACAAATTCGTGATCGCCTCAGAATCAGTGCCCTTTAAGTTTCATATGAAAACGGCGGCAGACTTCGTCTCCTCCCCGTCTT
Source organism: Sinocyclocheilus anophthalmus (assembly GCA_018155175.1). Taxonomy (NCBI): domain Eukaryota; kingdom Metazoa; phylum Chordata; class Actinopteri; order Cypriniformes; family Cyprinidae; genus Sinocyclocheilus; species Sinocyclocheilus anophthalmus. The sequence continues at coordinate 268,033 of JADLZN010008682.1, read as the reverse complement.
TCAGTGTACTCTTCAATCCGCAGACCGCGGCGGTGCAGCGCGAATGGACTCAAACAGAAACAGAGGACACAAGGTGTGTGTTTATCGATAGATTGTTATAAAATCTGCATCTGTGCAGTTCTTTGTCAAAACGTTTTACAAAGTCACGAGGGAGCAATCGTGGTTTCCCAATCTCCTTACCTCTTCCGCTTGCGGTCCCCCGCAATCACAGCCCAGCGCCGCCGTCTTTTGTGTGTTTTGCCCCTTCCAGCGAAAAAATCTAGCCCTTAACACATCTGAAGCTACTTTTAAAACGATCAGGTTGCCATTGTCATTTCAAATGTAAGGTGAAGCGGTCTGCGAACATAGTACAGTGGCTGTGGTATACCATACATGTCATGCACAGAACTGATTAACAGCCCAGTACATGACTCTCCTAGCCACCAAGCCGTCATTCCCGGTATTCATCAGCAGAATCATTTTAACTAATATCCGCGTGATTACAGAGATACAGTAGAAACATCATCCGTGTATGTAGGTAACCCTCGTTCCCTGAATGATGGAACGGAACGTCACGGTTGCTGAACCGACGCGAACATGGGGTATCATGCACGCTTAGGAGACGGCAAGAGTCTCACATTTGAGGTTAATAAACTAACGAGCAACACTGCCTTGGGCCAAGAGCCGCACCACCCGTATTGCATCACGAGCTGACCACTGGAGCATCAGCGTGAGTATAATTAGGCAGGCAGATGCTTGCATATTCAGTTTTCACGTCAAGCGGTGGTACAGGAGCTGGTGGCGTACGGACGTGACGTCTCCGTTCCAGCGTTCCTTGGGGTTTGTGGGAACGAGGGTTACCATACGTAACCGAGACGTTCCCCTTTCACAGTCGGTCACGTCTCGCTGTCACTTCAGGCATGACCAACGTATAATTGTGATCCACAAAGCCACAGCGACTGCCATCCAGTGTCATGTGGAAGCCCACCTGCGCCCCTACTTTTTCTTTGGGCGTAGGCCAGGGGCTTAGCACAAGAGGGACCACCATACCTGCTGGGCCTATGCCCTACCCACTGAGAGACTAGATAACCTGGTAAAACGTACCCGTTCTACGTAACACGGGACGTCACGGAAGCTCAACCTTCCCATTCTTTCTCATCTTTTTCTTGTCACTCGCCGAGCTATCTGACAGCATTTCGAGGCGCCTGTTCTCGGCCATTCTTTTTTCATCGTATATATGAGTGCATGTGAGGTGTGAGTATGGACCCTCGGGAATGCGGGCCCCGATCCAGGGCTGCCGGGAAACAACGGGCTCCGGGCTATACCGTGGACCGTTTACACAATAGGGATCCACTAGGCCTTACACTCTGGACATGCCACCATCACTCGTGCTTTCCTACAGGGTGCCTTATGGCTGTCCGTGCTGAGAGACAACAGGGAAGGTTGTGTGCTGGCAACCTTTGTTATACTCTCAGCTCTCCGGGTGGACTTTGCTTCGCGTGCTCCATCACGTCTGGCTGCCGAGGGGCACGGAGGAGCTCACCGGCTGGACTGTACCGTGTGAATAGTCGGTATTCAACGGGAATGGAAACCGCGTCTCTGGAGTGGTTGTTTGCCAGGCCGACCCGACGCCGGGCCCAGGCTCGGTGCTTCTACCCATGTCTATATGAAGGGAAAAGGGAGAGAAAAGAGGAAGAGGGGAGTGGGTGTTGTTGGGGAGGGGGAGGGTGGTATCGGTTGGGGGGAGCCTGGTGCTGTGGTAGGGGGTGAGACGTCGTCTGGGGTGAGACACCGGAGGATACCGTGCTCACAACTAAGCTATAGAATCTCACAAATATGTTATGTGTCGCCCAGCCCGCAGCTCTACAGAGATCCTCCGCGAGGCGCCAGGGAGGAAAGGGGGGGGAAAAAGCCATCGCCCAGGAGGATGCAACACCTCTAGTTTAGTGAGCTCGCAACCTGAGCGGGCAGGGCACACCTTGTGCCTCATAGGCCAAGGTGATTGCATCCACTATCCTCTGCTGAGAAGGCATCCCCTTCTTCCGCCTCCGTGACGACAAAAGCTTGTCGGAGGTCCTGAATCTATGCTCCAGCCTCCCGTGCACCTAAGGCTCGACGGGACTAAGCTGGGCTGGTCTGGCCTGCCTCCTCCGAGGGCAGTGCTTGGAGGTTCACCACCTGATTCCTGAAGGGAGTAGCGGGAACCTTGGTATGTAGCCGGGCCGGGGCCTCAGGGTTATCTGGTAATCAGCCGGCCCGAACTCTAGGCACATATCGTTGACCGAAAATGCGTGCAGGTTCCCTACTCTCTTGATGGAGGCCAATGCCAGCAGTAGCAAAGTCTTCATCGAAAGAAATTTTAGCTTGACCGTCTGCAAAGGCTCAAATAGGCCCAGCTGTAGTGCTGTGAGTACTAGAGTCAGGTACCAAGAGGGTATAGAGTGGGGCCGTGGAGGATTTAACCTTCTCACACCCCTAAGGAATCTGATGACCAAGTCATGCTTCCCAGTGCCCTCCCTTCTACGGGGCTCATGGTTAGCCGGCGATGGCACGCGACCCTAATCCTTTGAGTGATGGAGGAGTACAGAACTCGGCGAGAAGAACACCCCACCAACGAACAGGGTGTTCCACTTGCAAGTGTGTATGGCTGTTCTCGCGTAGACCGGTGCTCGCTGACTGATGTGTCAACTACCTCTTGAGGAGGTCCCTTAGAACATCCCTCCCATCCAGGGACCAACATGAAGTTCCAGAGGTCTGGACGCAGGGGGTGCCAAAGGGTTCCCCCTCTTGAGGTCAGTAGAGCCCTCCTCGAGTATTGCCAAGAGGGGCTTTGCGAGGATGCATAGTGCCAGAACAGGTCTGACCCACGGGGCAGGTTTGGTGCAGGCCGGTGTAACTTGGACCCGGAAGGTGCCGCTTTGCCACGCCCACCTCTGGACTCGGCCAAGGAGCCAGTGCTGCAGCGGTCTCCATATGGAGCAGCCCCAGCGGCGTGACTGCCGCCGTAGTTGCCATATGCCCCAGGAGCCTCTGAATTGTTTCAGTGGGACCGCCATCCTGCTTGAATGTATTCATGCAGTTCAACACCGACTGAGCACGTTTCTGCTTGAGGCGTGCTGTCTGTTCGACCGAGTACAACTCCATACCGAGAAAAGAGATCATCTGCGTTGGGGTGAGTTTGCTCTTTTCCCAGTTGACCCTAAGGCCCAACAGGCTGAGGTGTGAGAGCACCAAATCGCTGTGTTCGCACAACTGATCCTGAGACTGTTTCGTCGAGGTAGTTGAGAATGTGAATGTTCTGTTCTCTCAAGGGAACAAGGGGTCCCTCCGCATCTTACGTGAAGACACGGGGCAACAGGCACAGCCCGGAGGGCAGGACATCTTACTGATATGCTCGTCCTTCGGATGCGAACCACAGCAATGGTCTGTTGTGCGGAAGGGTCGACACATGAAGTACGCGTCCTTCATGTCGACCGCTGCAAACCTCTCGGGGACGAGCACCCGAATATGCGTTCCTGTCAACATATTCAACAGGTAAACCGGTGAATGGCCCGTTCAAGCAACGCAAGGTCCAAGATTGGTCATACCCACCGCCTTTTCTTGGTACATGAATGGGAGCTGTAAACCCCAGCTTCATATCGACCCTCTATCGATCCTTCGCCAGTAGTGACTGCGACACGCCGCCCGTCCAAGAAGACACATCGCCACCTTCACTCTAATGACGATGCCACTGCACTTGGGGGGGGGGGGGACCCGGCCGACTGATCGCATAGCCTCCTGACGGGTCCCCGAAGGAGCCATCGAGACGGCTGGGTAGCTCAAGCCAGGCTCCCAAACACCGGGGGGGAGGGGGCGCAAGTGGGCATCAATGGAACTACAGCTACACCCATTTGGTCACCGCGGAAGAACTCAGGACCCTCCGGCCCCTGGCGCTTCGTAGCTGTTCCGTGCGGGGTCTGGTGTGTGTAACACTGACCTGCGTTCGAGTAGAGGGTGTGTGGGTAGTCCGTTGGTTTGTCTTCCCGATCCGCCCACTGCTGCTCATTTGCGAGAGAGGAGGGGGAGTGTGATACGCACTGGATCGTCCACAACCCCCCGTCCCCTTTGGGGACCCAGAGATAGAGGAAATTGCTCTTGTCGAGTATTTGGGTACCAGCGACTGAGAGGTCAGTAGCGAAAAAAAACTAAAGATTCTCCTCCCGGCCCTCCTCCGGGGGAGGGAGTTGTGTGCTTACCATCTCCTGAAGAGCAGGTTCCTCCTTCTCTGGGTTGATTGTCTCAGGGCCTCTGCTCTTTCGCTTGCCACCAGGTTTGCTGCTGCCTTTGCGGGGGTGCGGCTGCCCTGCAACCGTGGGCGGGGCGTTCAAGAATCGTGTCCTGTCCGTCTCGCGCATGTCCACCAGTCACAGCCAGAATGGCGCTCCTGGACCACCATAGTGGACATAGTGCACGACCCAGAGACCGCGCCGTAACCTTTGTCGCTCGTGGTGCGAGGTCCGCCGCGGTTCGGAGTTCTCTGCGAACTTCTGGGTCTTGACCACCCTCGTGCAAGTCCGTCAGTGCCTTGGTCTGGTGCACTTGCAATCACGCTGTAGCGTGTGAGGCAGCTTCTCCACAGGTCGTATAGTCATCGCTGGCCAGTCGAGTACCTACATACCCGGGAGGGGAGGCACGGTTCTCCTTGCCGGTTGGAGGCGGTATTAGGACACTGCATCGCAACTGACCGCTCCACCAGGGAGACCCTTATAACCCCCTAGCTGCCCCACCATCGAGGGTGGTGAGGGAGGAGGATCCAGAAGATCAGTTTCCGGCAGTAAAAAGGTACCGTCCACGACCTGTTGAGCTCCTCATGCACCTCCAGGAAGAATGCAACAGAGGCGGGGCGCTGAGAACTATCGTGACCACCCCTAGAACCAATCTGGGGCGCAAACCTTGAGGGCTCCCCCCAAGGGGGGACACGATGGAAGTCTCCACTCGAGCCCTACCCCTACGGCGGTCCGGGAAAGCATAGCCATTATTTCTGAATCCGATTTAGGCATTGCTACAGTCCCGGAGGAGAGTAGCGCAGCCGAATCTTCCTCTCCAGAAAGCTCTGGCTCACTCTCCGATGCTGCAATCGACATCTGGTCGTTGGGAGGAGCGCCAAAGGATACGGCTGGTACGCTCCTTGTAGAGGGCCCAGCACGTTCCATTGGCAGCTCAACTGGCTGCGGAGTGCCTCAGACCGCTCGCGCTACTGCCTGAAGTAGCCCCCCTTGGCTGCCGCCATGAGGAGAACTAGATGAGGCAGAGGCAACAGAACTCCGCCCCTTTCAGGAAAAGAGCTTGGCCCGCGACTCCGAGATGAACAACTTCCCGCAATGAGAACATGACTCATCCACAAACACCACCTCAGCGTGCTAAATGCCCAAGCACATGAGGCAGCGATCGTGACCATCAACCAGCGCCAGGTAACGACCGCATCCAGAACGCCCGGGTGATACGTTTTCTATAGCAAGACCCACATCGTCTTTTTAAAGACGTAACGTCAAGTTTGCCAAGCTACGTCGTCTTTAAAAAGACGCACCCGCAATTGCTCTTTTAGGGGAAAAAGCTCTTTTAGCGTGCTGAGGCGCCCAGGGGAGATGATCATCTGCAACACAAAAAGGGGGTAGTGCAGCCTGATGTGTGCAAACCACCCGACACGGGAAACCACCACCGCTGAAACCACCGTCCGCCAACACGAAGAGCTCTCCAAAAGCGCGCTGAACTCGTTCAGTCTTCTTCTCTAAGTAGAGTAGTCAGGATCAGAACGATGTGATCGCTCGGCTCCAAAGCGAAAAGCTGAATATGCACTGCATCTGCTGCTACTTATAATCACGCTGTGGATCAGCGCAGCTGGAGCATAATCGCATGCCAATGTGTCATTGGCTTGTTTAGTTTACACTCGAAGTAGATTGGTCTCTCTAAGCGATATCCCAATTTCGTCGGTCATCCGACGTGACGTCGAGAGTGACCGACTGAAAGGGAACATTATGTGTGGTTTTGTATTAAATACTGTTTTGTATTAATAAGACCCAATCATGAACACATTATTGCCTTAGAGTAAGGGAAGCACCACTCGGGAAATGAGAGCATCCGGGAGCATGTTGAATCTATGGATATTATTTTAAATAGTTTTAATGGTCTTAATGTTATCCTCTGTTTTGTTTTGGCTCTTTTTTTAAGTATCGGTTCAGGCACTGTTTAGGCACCAGTACCGTTTTAAAAGTATCGATTTGGCACCGGTATTGTAAAAAACCCAATCGATACCCAACCCTAGCCAGAATGCACAACAGCTCAGGTTCAATAGAGGACCTGACCACTTGAAATGCTTTCAAGAATGTACTTTTAAAGAGTTACCATGGTAACCAGTGGGTTCTGCTAAAACACCGTAGTTATTCAAATTTTTGCTGTTATTGCAAATACATATATTCTGTACTCATGTTTCAATCCTTTTGCTCATTTTCGCTCAATGCAGTAGTTACAAAAAATTAGAACATGTTTATTAGAGTAACTAAAACTGGATGAAGCATATTATTTTGGTGGAGAGTATGGTTGCATGGTAAATTTCTTGAAGCAAAGTAAATTGCATTTATATTTATGGGGCTTGATTACATACACTACTGCTGAAAAGTTTGGTGTCAGTGAGAATTTTTTGAAAATACATCAAATTACAGTCAAGACAGGAATATTGTGAAATTTTATTACATTTTAAAGTAACTGTTTTCTATTTCAATATATTGTAAAATGTAATTTATTTTTTGTGATGACAAAGCATATCTATATCTCTATTTTATATATATATATATATCTATATATACACACACACACACAAATGAATGAAATGACACAATCTCAAAACAGAACAAATGAGAAAAACGTGACTAAAGTAAGAGATAAGACAATGGTCTCTCTGTTTAACGTATCAAATGTCTGAATCCTGGTGCTAACCTGGTTACAGAGCAAACGAACACACTCTGACCGCACGTCTGTCCAGCTCTTATCCTGTATCTCCTGCTTCCATATCCTGCTGTGCTACCTAGCTTAGCTTGCTAGCAGATTTCCGTTTCACTTTATTAAATTAGCATTGACCTTTTCTTCTCCGACAGGCACAGCACTGCGCCGTCTAGAGCCCCACCGCTTCTGAAGCCTTCGTATAAATAAATATTTACTCTCTGCTTCATACGTTTGATCAAATTACAAAGAGATGTTTGACTGAAATGCAATAAGAGACGCTTAGCCTTCGTGTAGTTGAGGGACACCCATTTGGAGATCTCACTGCTAATTTATTTATTTTTCCACATTTGCAGGTTGGTAATTTATATTACAGTTTATGAAGAATACACGTTTAAGTGTTATAAACCCCAATGACTGATTTATTGACTCCCTCAATGAAAGTAATTCACTTTAAGTTTATTTGTATAGCGCTTTTCACGATGCAAATCGTTGCAAAGCAGCTTTTCAGAAAATTAAAGTTTCTACATTATATTTAGTAAAAGGATATCAACAATTTTTTCTTTCTTTCAGAGTTTAAAGGGGTGGAAGAGAAAAAAAAATCCCATCTCTGATTCAATGTGGCACTTTAAGATTAAGGTCATAGATTAGCGGGTTTACACAGGATGAAAAAAGGATTATATATGCTCAACAATGTTAAATCTCAGATCTGAGATTTCATCAGAACACCTGTCTTGTTAACAACCTCAAAATACATGTACATCTCACACCGACAACCAAACAACACAGTACTGGAGCTGCTAACTATGCGTTTTGTATTTAAGAGCATAGTTGCTGTAGTAACAGAAGAGGAAGTGACATGTTCTTGAAAGGATGTTCACAGCTGATGACAGACTGTGGTCATTGTAAAGCCGGTTCACTGGGATTAGATATGCTCCATGGGCTTCTCTGTTATGAATTACAGATTAGATTTATGAGTGTCCTCATGTTTTCTCTGGAGTCGGAGAATAGTGGAGCTGGGTTTTTCTGTAAAAAACCCCCCTTAAAAACACTTTCTAGCAGGCACGTGCAGAGGGGGGTGCGCTGGGTGCTTGAGCACCCGCCCCTTTTCCCCTTGATGCCCAAAGTCCCCTTTTATCAAGGCAAATTTTTCTTTTGTAATTAAACGCCATTTTGTGAAGGCCTGCCCAATCTAACTATTAGTAAAATTAATGAATACTAATTTAGCCGTAAATACAATTATCCACATGATGATGACCTTTCACCTGACGATCTCATCCGGGACGATCCCTCACGTTCAGACACCTTTAATTTAGTGCACTACCAGGATGCCTTCATAACGCTGCTGCCGGTAAGTGGAGACCTCAGCGGAGCAGTGTGCTTGTATACTTATAATATTAAATTATTATTATTTTACAAGAACGGCGTGAAGAGAGCATCGGTTTATAAAGGCTACTACGACCACCTTTTCCCCATTTTTATCACAGAATAAGGCAGGAAATATATTTTATAGTTTCTATAGGCTACTAAATAATGTCAATCAGTACTGCATTATTCATATAGTTTATTTATTACCTGGAGATAGTTTGAAAAACACACTAACCGTAATTTCGCATCTGTGTTTTGATCTTCGCGTTTTTTTTTCCCTGCTTTTTAATTAGCTCAGCTACAGCATAGCTATGTTTTGGGGGCCCCCCCCCCCCCCCCCCCCCCCCCCCCCCCCCCATATATGTGATTTCCTGTACGTCATATTTATTACTTTATGAGTCTGTTTTGGACTTTCTGCACGAGAGCGCCCTCCGGCTTCATACACTGCATCCAGATATTCACTTCTCCTCATTTTGGATACGAATAAAACGTCAGGTCATGCATAGACTATCGATACTGTCTCTTAGAATTTAAATCTAGATTTAAATCTAGAAACCTCTACGTGAACACACCTGCCCGAATAAAGTGCATTGAAGAAATTAAATTTCTTTAAAATTAAATATTAAAAATGCATCTACGTTCTACACACAGCAATATAAACAAAGGTGCCTCTTCTCTTTCGTTCTTGCTGTTTGATTGGGAAAAGTTTAAAAGGCGTCTTGAAACTATTAAACTATTAATACTTTGAGCTATTATTATTACAGTATTTATTAAAAAAACGTAGAATGCTTTAAAATAATTATCACAACACTGATAAAACTTATAACTTATACTGATGGCTTATACTGATTTTCTCATCCTCCGATTTATACTTATCAATCCTGTTTTTATTATCATTATCATTCAGAAAATTAATAAATTCAGAACAGGATTAATATAGAATTCTATTTTAAATAAGACAGAATTTTTTTTTTTACTACAACAAAAACAACAGTAGTGTTTACAATAGCAAAACCACCATACCCTGTAAACTAAATAATAATAGGCCTAATTTAATTCCATTCTAATTTCCGAGTGGATTAGAGGGGAAAGACAGTTTTTACTTGTAAGCTCTTTCTTGTGCTGTTTCTCTTTCAAACTGCGGCACGGCATTTGCTGCTGTATTCAATACGAAGCACCGTTTTCGATACCATTCAGCAGGCGCACAGCCCTATTAAAAGCCGTGCTCCATGTGCCCCTTTTATACTTTGAGCACCTGCCCATCCAAAGGTCTCTGCACGGCCCTGCTTTCTAGCCAAAAATATCATGCATTCTCACCCGAAACGATAAAAAGTTGGGTAAAAAATCAGAACAGCATTTGTTTTGAAGAACATGTGAACAAATAAACATATTTTTCATAAAAGTCACCTAGTTGGTTTTTGCCAGAGCATTGCTACCGTAGGTGGTTTATTACAAATCCATGCCCAGTAATAGTCATGCTATTCACAATTAAAAGGATTATTCATACAAAAAAAAAATTCTGTAATCATTTATTCACATTCATGTCATTTTAAACCTATATGAGTTTCCACTGTGGAATCATACTAGAACCCAATCACTTTCACTGTATGGAAAAAAAAATCTTTCAGTCATACAGGTTTGGAACGACATTAGGGACAGTAAAATACAAATATTAGACACTTATATTAAACATCAATATTGAGAAATGTGATGTTATTGAGGAATACTGAAAATACTCAAGTGTTTTAAGACTGCAATAGATCACAACGAGGCTAAAAGCAGTGCTTAATTGCGCATGGATGTCTCACTTTCTGCTTTAAGCAATAAAATCTTGGTCACAGTCTGAGAGAGGTCAGAAACGTATTTGCACTTGCTGAGCTGAAGCTAATTTAAACGAATGTGTCCCTCTCCACCACTGGAGTGTGAGGTTTACAGTGAATTCAAATGAATGAGCAAACACTACTGATTTGGAGCGGGCCGTGAGTTCTTTCAGAACGACAAAGCCTGAGGTAATAGCTCAATGAGATGTCCTGTTTGAGCATGACTATCTCTCTCCCCTCAGTGCAGGCCCAGGTGCACGCTCTTCAGAGCCCAACAGCAGAAAATATCCCCCGACAGCGGCCATTGCACTTCGATTACTGGTCAGTGAAGAATGAACAATGTTCTAGAAACACTTGTCATGTTGATGTAGCAGCTGCACGCCCAACGTGCCTACAAGAGGCGATGGGGTGAGGCGATTGCGAGCGGCTGGTGGAAAACCGAAGCTCGGAGGCAAATACTCAGACGGGCAGCTCACGATCTGTGCAACTGATTCTCAGAGGCAGGGCTGTAATTGGCAGAAGTGATAACGAAGCATGAACTGAAAGTTTGCTGCATTCTGCATTAACTGGTAGAAACTGGTTTACGGAACATGTGATTTCAAAAACACAGTTGGTCAATAAAGCAGTACGCCGTGAGAGGCCAATATTACTGTGATTTTAGCACACATATTTAGGCTGTTTTTCATATATTACACAATTTTGCTTCTGTATATATGCACATGTAATATGTAATATATAATAAGTTTGTCTTATTTGAAAAGTACAAATCTGCGCTTTTTATTACACATATACTGTATATATATATATACGACATATTCAATGAAAACAAATCTTACACAATTATGCTTATATATCATAAACCAGACAAAAATATTGAGCATGAAAATTATTTTTTGCACTGCATGGTTGCCAAGACATAATAATGGCTTCAAATCTGGCTCATCCAATCAGAGTTTAAAATTGGAACAATCCAAGTCCAAATATAACAAATGAACATTGGTTTTACCTGTTGAGATCTCATTCAAATGCCATTAGCTGTTGCTTAGCTACAACAGCAATGTTTTCTCTGTGTCTCGTGTCCTCCCTTCCTCTTGAACAACATCCTCATCTAAAGAAGCATCATCATAATCTCCAGACGAGATTACTGAAGGGGTCACTCCTGTGTCCAGTCTGGGCTCAGCATGTGAGGGTGAAAGAGAAGATCAGTAGGCCTGTGATCTCCAGATTTGCACTTTTTAATCAAGGCAGATTTTGAACACCTTCAGCCCAGATGGCCGGACAGATTTTTACAGACTACGGGCACAAGCCTGCATGTGACTGTGGATCTATAGTTCCAAAATAACCACCTTACGAAACACACACACACACACACACACACACAAATATAGCCACGTACGTAATGAGCACCATGGGATGTACATTTCAGAGATAAGAGAATCTCAATAACTGATCCTCCATGCAGGACTCTGATGCTTAAATGCTCTCTCTCTCTCTCTCTCTCTCTCTTTTTCTATGTATGCTGAATTGTATTTACAGTTGAAGCCACGGCCAAGGCGATTCATCACTTAACAGAACTGATCCACTAAACACACTCCCTAGATAATAAGAGAAAATGGGTGTGTGATAGTGCAAACTTCACCACCAAATGAGCCCACATTAGAGAAGAAAATTTCAGTTTTTCTATTTCAAAATTGTGTTTAATTCAAAGTTTTACTTGCCGTTTCTCTGTGAAATTTACTAGTAATTTCCCAGTGAGAATTGTTTCTAGACCACATTGTTGGCAAGGTATATGAATGTCGTATATCAGGAACAACATCTCTACACTCCCTTACTCCCTGTTGTCTTGGGTGATGCTTCCTCCCTGCTCTCTGTTATGATAGTCACTGGATAAGATGAGTGTGTGTAGTGATACAATAGCCTCCCAATTAAAGCAGCTCTTTCACTGCGATTCCTCAAGGTGCTGCCACGTGACAGTTTAATTAACAAACCCTCTTATCTTAATTCAGCAGGAGAAAAAAAAGTCAGAATAATGCAACAAGCTGAGGTTATCGAGGAAAAACACTCCCAAAATTTACACAAATGATCACAGACACATTCAAACACTATACTCTGTATATCTTGTAGTATCAGTAAGGCCTGTGTTGCAGTTTGCATGTTTGAGTAACTGTCACTCTCTGCTAAAGAAAAAAGCTTATGTTAATAAGAATAATGGTGAAATGTCAAATAATATAGTAATTATGCGCATCAGGGTGAGACATGAAGTCAATAATGTTTCATTAAAGTCAAATGAATCAGCACGGGCAACACTTTTTATCAGTAATGTGACACATTTTCAAGTGAAATTGATATTTAATAGTGGAAAAACATAAAAATCATTATAAAAATAAGATTAAGGTTACACGTATACTTTTACATAAAATTTATATATATATATATATATATATATATATATATATATATAGATATATGCTATAATATAGATATATAATATGTATAAGTGTACACAGTTAAAGGGTCAAGTGTGCCCGTGAGATATTACACAGTATATATTAAAAACATATTTGATTTTATTTTAAATGTATTTATAATATTATTAGCAATTTTGGTGTGTTATTTCATAAAACAAAGCAATTATATATTACAATATAAACTACTAAAAAATATAATAAATAAAATACCAGCTATTCAGAAAGTATAGGAGATCCATTTTGATTTTAACATCACTGTATAGGTACCATAAAGCAGAACGATTAACATCACAGTAAGTATCATGGTAGGAGATACTGAAACGATCTGTTGAATTACCATAAAGCACACAGACTCATTCGCTCAGCAGCTTGTCTTTTGATTATTATTTGAACTGTAGGTGGCTTATAGCCCTCAGGAAACAACAGATCTGTACTTAAGCTCACCTCTTGAGGGGAGACAGCACGCCTCCCATTCCTCTCTCGGTCCGTTTATCTCTGTCTATCCTCCAACTAGAAATAGTCTGAGAGTAGACAGGAAATAAAAAAGACAGGAGGATGAAGTGGGATGGGGACACGACCCGAGTCAATACCATGGTCGCCCACACATAAAAGTGCATCTATGCAATTCACTTGAGTATGTGCACAATTATTAGTATAATCTGCTATTACTTGGAAATGATGCTGAGAAGTGGGGGAACTGGATCAGAAAACTCCAAGCCAGATTCAAATAACATCAGTGTTATTTTAATTAGAATTATTTATATACTATTATAATATTTTGAATTAGCTTTTGAATTAATATTTTGAATTTTAGTTTTAGTAATTTTTTAAAAGGTTTTTATTAGTTGGTGTTTTTAGTATTTCTCTTTAGCTTTATTTTTTTTTTTCAGTTTTAGTCACATTAGTACTTTAATTTAAATGTTATTTAATTTTAGAGAATTTAAGTTTGAGAATATTTTTATACCATGGCACATTGTGACGAAATCCTAACTGCTAGTCCATGGCTCCAACCTCATTTTTATTTATGCTATTCATCTCTTCCTTTTCTTATCACAACAAAACCTGTTTTTCCAGAAAGTAGTCGGAAAGCCGCAATAAAAATAACAACGAATAAATTAAAAACGGCAGATAAAGGCAGAAAACACTGTGGTTTTGAACATTTCAAACCCACTAAACTGAGACAAAATATTTCCCATCGGGGAGAAAAACCTATACATACAAGAACACCGCGATAAGCCCAACGGGTGCAAACAGCTTTCATGTGCATCTCTCTCTATCCCATGGAGAGGTTGCACTTAGCTCACTTAAGCACAGCTTGAAGATGAAGTGCAGAAGATGTCACTTAGAGAGTAGAACCTTGAGAATCTTCCATAGCTGTAAGAACAGGAAGTCATCATTCATAAAACAGGATAGGCAGACAAAACCAAGAGCAATGGTGTTGAGCACAGCGCTTTATATAATAATAAATATGCGAGATGACAGTGTTGAATTACACAAATCTCCTTGTTTTTTGAGTGTCTATTTCATTGTTTAGAAACCGTTCGCCAAAAACAAAAATTCTGTCTCTACTCATCCTCATGTCATTCCAAACATGTTTCTGAACTATTCCATGAATAATTCTAAAAATATTTCTACTAAGAATATTTATGTACACAAACCCAATTCCAAAAAAGTTGGGACACTGTACAAATTGTGAATAAAAACAGAATGCAATGATGTGGAAGTTTCAAATTTCAATATTTTATTCAGAATACAACATAGATGAAATATCAAATGTTTAAACTGAGAAAATGTATAATTTTAAAGGAAAAATAAGTTGATTTTAAATTTCAAATCTCAAAAAAGTTGGGACAAGGCCAGGTTTACCACTGTGTGGCATCCCCTCTTCTTTTTATAACAGTCTGCAAACGTCGGGGGACTGAGGAGACAAGTTGCTCAAGTTTAGGAATAGGAATGTTGTCCCATTCTTGTCTAATACAGGCTTCTAGTTGCTCAACTGTCTTAGGTCTTCTTTGTCACATCTTCCTCTTTATGATGCGCCAAATGTTTTCTATGGGTGAAAGATATGGACTGCAGGCTGGCCATTTCAGTACCCGGATCCTTCTTCTACGCAGCCATGATGTTGTAATTGATGCAGTATGTGGTCTGGCATTGTCATGTTGGAAAATGCAAGGTCTTCCCTGAAAGAGACGACGTCTGGATGGGAGCATATGTTGTTCTAGAACTTGGATATAACTTTCACCATTGATGGTGCCTTTCCAGATGTGTAAACTGCCCATGCCACACGCACTCATGCAACCCCATACCATCAGAGATGCAGGCTCTGAACGGAGCGCTGATAACAACTTGGGTTGTCCTTGTCCTCTTTAGTCCGAATGACATGGCGTCCCAGTTTTCCAAAAAGAACTTCAAATTTGATTCGTCTGACCACAGAACAGTTTTCCACTTTGCCACAGTCCATGTTAAATGAGCCTTGGCCCAGAGAAAAAACCTGCGCTTCTGGATCATGTTTAGAAATGGCTTATTTTTTGACCTATAGAGTTTTAGCCGGAAACGGCGAATGGCACGGTGGATTGTGGTCACCGACAATGTTTTCTGGAAGTATACCTGAGCCCATGTTGTGATTTCCATTACAGTAGCATTCCTGTATGTGATGCAGTGCCGTCTAAGGGCCCAAAGATCAATGGCATCCAGTATGGTTTTCCGGCCTTGACCCTTACGCACAGAGATTGTTCCAGATTCTCTTAATCTTTGGATGATATTATGCACTGTAGATGATAACTTCAAACTCTTTGCAATTTTCTCTGAGAAACTCCTTTCTGACATTGCTCCACTATTTTTCGCCGCAGCATTGGGGGAATTGGTGATCCTCTGCCCATCTTGACTTCTGAGAGACACTGCCACTCTGAGAGGCACTTTTTATACCAAATCGTGTGTTGGCCAAGGGACCTATAAGTTGCAAATTGGTCCTCCAGCTGTACCTTATATGTACATTTAACTTTTCCGGCCTCTTATTGCTACCTGTCCCAACTTTTTTGGAATGTGTAGCTCTCATGAAATCCAAAATGAGCCAATATTTGGCATGACATTTCAAAAAGTCTCACTTTCAACATTTGATATGTTATCTATATTCTATTGTGAATAAAATATAAGTTTATGAGATTTGTAAATTATTCCATTCCTTTTTTACTCACAATTTGTACAGTGTCCCAACTTTTTTGGAATCGGGTTTGTATATATATAATTTTATAGAAAACACCACATTATGTTTTCTTTTGGACTTCCTTCTTAACAATGCCACTACTACACAGGCGCACTCAAAACGCTCACTGAAGACAGAGCACAGATGGGAAGGAGTGGCAGTGAGCCAGGAAGTGTGGACGCATCATCATAATCTCCTCCTGGGGCATTATCGCTATGGCGATGCTGGACAACATGTTTCCCCCACTGAGTTTGAGAGGCGGAGGCGGACACACGTGAGTTTAAACTTAGACAGAGGTACAGATTTATTCAAGCACGTACACATAGTATACATGCTAAAGTAGAGTAGTGTGCCAAAGATGGGTCAGGAGGACTTCTGTAGGCCTGAAGGCTGCCTTGCTCCTTCGCCCGGCAGTACCCACACAACACACTCCATCGCAGCACGATTAATCAAACTAAACGCTCACTACAGTACTCCTATATGAGACCAGGGTCATGTTAAACTTTCACTAATGGCAAAACAATGGTTTAATGCCAACTAGTTCCCCTTAAAATTGGCAAAAGAGCAGGAAATCTTAAATCAGGATTTATTTTTACGCACCAGTGCTATGTGTGCATAAGCTGTTTTGGGAATCTACTTTGGGAATGGTGTAAAATCATATTAGCCTCATAGTCTAGCCAAAAAATAACTTTCTGTTATCATTTACTCACTCTTATGACTTTCTTTCGTCTGTGTGATAGTATCATAGTCAATATGACCCCAAGTCAATTTTCGAAGTCTTACAGCTCTGTGTGAAGAACAGATGGAATTTTACGTTTTTAATAATTACAAATCTTGATATCCGCCCAAATATCCGTGGTGTGTTCATAAGATTCGCCTGCTTCATGTACAAATCATTCTTTTGAGTTGGAGCTTTTCAACACTGTAAACTCAAATAAGTTGGCAAAACTATAAAAATTAAAACTAGTCAATCATATTGAAATTTTTAACTCAAGAAATTCAAAGTTAATATTTAAGTAAGCAAAACTGGCAGATTTTTATTTTGTACTCATACGTGTTAATTGCTCCTAACAATACAGATGACTTAAAATGTGTCCGTTTCATGAACTCAAAAGAAAAAGAAAGTTCTAAATACTCATAAAAGATCATTTGTTAGAACTAATTTAAGTTTGCCCTACACAAACCAAGTAATTATTTTGAGGTTACAGTGTTGAGTTTACATTGAATTAATTAGTTGATCTGATTCACAAAATCTGTCTAAATAATTTATTAATGAACCAGTTCTCGAGTTTAACTCACTGAATTCATAAGCACTATCAGTAAATCTTTTATCACACAAAGCTATCATGTGGCTTCAAAAGATACTGTAATACTTTAATGGTGCTTTTGGATTTCTTTTTTTTTTTGAAGCACGAAAGCTTCCCATTCCTTGTAAGGCATAATTTCGTTATTCTTAGGAATGCGTAAGTGCTCCTAAAGAATAATAAAAAAAAAAAAAAAACAGGCTTTGAAAGACATGAGATTGAGTAAATTATGTAATTTTTTGTGTACAGTTGAAATATTTATTTAACTATTAAATAACTGATGTTCAGCTGTAGTTCTAACAGACCTTAAAGTGGATAAGATTGCCTTGAGGAAAGAGTTAAAATTAGTTCAAAGTCATTAGCATAAACGTTCTTCAGTTCTTAATGATTCATAAAACATTCCCCGGATTGCTGGTAAAAGACATTGCAATCTGAAACAGAGCCATCCCTGAGGACAGAGGACATGACCATGAATTATTTCTAACCTGCTTCCAATCTGACACAGACATGGAATTAATATATATATTTATATACAGGTGCATCTCAATAAATTAGAATGTCGTGGAAAAGTTAATTTATTTCAGTAATTCAACTCAAATTGTGAAACTCGTGTATTAAATAAATTCAATGCACACCGACTGAAGTAGTTTAAGTCTTTGGTTCTTTTAATTGTGATGATTTTGGCTCACATTTAACAAAAACCCACCAATTCACTATCTCAACAAATTAGAATACTTCATAAGACCATAAAAAAAAACATTTTTAGTGAATTGTTGGCCTTCTGGAAAGTATGTTCATTTACTGTACATGTACTCAATACTTGGTAGGTGCTCCTTTTGCTTAATACTGGCTCAATTCGGCGTGGCATGGAGGTGATCAGTTTGTGGCACTGCTGAGGTGGTATGGAAGCCCAGGTTTCTTTGACAGTGGCCTTCAGCTCATCTGCATTTTTTGGTCTCTTGTTTCTCATAGATTCTCTATGGGGTTCAGGTCTGGTGAGTTTGCTGGTCAGTCAAGCACACCAACACCATGGTCATTTAACCAACTTTTGGTGCTTTTGGCAGTGTGGGCAGGTGCCAAATCCTGCTGGAAAATGAAATCAGCATCTTCAAAAAGCTGGTCAGCAGAAGGAAGCATGAAGTGCTCCAAAATTTCTTGGTAAACGGGTGTAGTGACGTTGGTTTTCAAAAAAAACACTATGGACCAACACCAGCAGATGACATTCTTCACAGACTGTGGAAACTTAACACTGGACTTCAAGCAACTTGGGCTATGAGCTTCTCCACCCTTCCTCCAGACTCTAGGACCTTGGTTTCCAAATGAAATACAAAACTTGCTCTCATCTGAAAAGAGGACTTTGGACCACTGGGCAACAGTCCAGTTCTTCTTCTCCTTAGCCCAGGTAAGACACCTCTGACGTTGTCTGAGGTTCAGGAGTACAACAAGAGTAATATGACAACTGTAGCCAAATTCCTTGACACGTCTTTGTGTGGTGGCTCTTGATGCCTTGACCCTAGCCTCAGTCCGTTCCTTGTGAAGTTGTGAAGTTTACTCAAATTCTTGAATCGATTTGCTTGACAATCCTCATAAGGCTGCGGTTCTCTCGGTTGGTTGTGCATCTTTTTCTTCCACACTTTTTCCTTCCACTCAACTTTCTGTTAACATGCTTGGATACAGCACTCTGTGAACAGCCAGCTTCTTTGTCAATGAATGTTTGTGGCTTACCCTCCTTGTGAAGGTGTCAATGATTGTCTTCTGGACAACTGTCAGATCAGCAGTCTTCCCCATGATTGTGTAGCCTAGTGAACCAAACTGAGAGAAAATTTTGAAGGCTCAGGAAACCTTTGCAGAAGTTTTAAGTTGATTAGCTGATTGGCATGTCACCAAATTCTAATTTGTTGAGATAGTGAATTGGTGTGTTTTTGTTAAATGTGAGCCAAAATCAGCACAATTAAAAGAACCAAAGACTTAACTACTTCAGTCTGTGTGCATTGAATTTATTTAAAACAGTTTTTAATATAGTTTCACAATTTGAGTTAAATTACAGAAATAAATGAACTTTTCCACGACATTCTACTTTATTGAGATGCACCTATATATATATATATATAATATATAATCTATATATATTTATAGTTCTGTCATGACAACTCTCGGAGGCTTTGGCATGGTAATGTACATGACAATGTTAATGTTTTGGTCTTGGCGGAATAGATCTGCTGCTGCTGCTGCGGCAGAGAAAGTGCTGAGACTTTCTACTGCCAATACATCCACAGCATGCTGCTGTGAGAATGTAAGAAATATTGCTTCTGCAAATATAACATATATGAAATAACCCCCACATATCACGAAAAAAACACAAAGCAGGAGACATAGAAGGGACAATACAAGCCGAAGCAAGAACAAAACACCCCCCAACAAGCAGATCCATCGCCAAGACATATGTACTGCTGCTGCTCCAAAGAGCCATGCGAACCGCATGTGACCGCATGTTTTTAAAACCATCTAATGGTGCTTTTCCACTGCATGGTACGGCACGGTACGGCTCGGTACGGTTCACTTTTGGGGGGTTTTCCACTGGGTACAGTACC
This sequence comes from Sinocyclocheilus anophthalmus, assembly GCA_018155175.1. Lineage (NCBI taxonomy): Eukaryota > Metazoa > Chordata > Actinopteri > Cypriniformes > Cyprinidae > Sinocyclocheilus > Sinocyclocheilus anophthalmus. Next base: position 248,326 of record JADLZN010008682.1, on the reverse strand, counting down.
TGGTACCTGGTACTTTTTTTAGTACCACCTCGGTTGAGGTTCCAAGTGAACCGTAGCGTTACCAAAACGTGATGTGTAAACTTTGCTGATCATGGATTGGCCGGAGAGAATAGTCACTACCTGCGTCACTGAACTTGCGACACAAAACACAAAAGAACCGCTAGATTTAAATCAACACAGCCAGCAAAAGATTGAACGTAACTTTTTTTTGAACGAGCGCACCTTTTTTAAACAACCAGAAAGTGTCTGTTCCCCCTGTTGAGGAAGTACAGACGTTCCTCTCGTTGATAGCAGAGGAGCGGATCCAGCGAGAGCTTGATGGGGCGACGCGGAATGAAAAAGTTTTTCAGGAGTCGCGGCAGTATAGGCGGCGCAACTATAACGACATGTGAATAATCCCGCGGCGCCCACTCTAAAGCGGTACTGAACTGCAGTGTAAACGCAAACCGAGCCGAGCCGATGGGGTGCGTACCACGCAGTGGAAAAGCGCCATATGTGTGCCGGGGCTTCCATGCCTACCGGCTTAACGCTAGTGGCCTATGACTACTGTGAGCCTTGGCTCCACCGCTACACGGGCTTAACCCTAGTGTCCTAAGACTATGTGATCCTTGGCTATACCACGCCGACCGTCTTAACACAGTGCCTTATGACTATGTGAGTCCTTGGCTACGCCCGCAACCGGCTAACACTAGTGGCCTATGACTATGTGAGCCTTGGCTACCACGCCGACCGGCTTAACACTAGTGGCCTATGGCTATGTGAGCCTTGGCTACCACGTCGACCGGCTTAACAATAGTGGGCTATGACTATGTGAGCCTGGGCAACCACGCCGACCGGCTTAACTCTAAATAGACGCGCACTATGTGTAATGCTTAATTAACAAAATGGATATATGTTGCAATCCGATAGACAAGACCCCAGCACCCACTTGAGTAAATATCATAATTTAGTTATTTGATAACTGATGTTACTTTCTCCACTTCATCAGTCCCAGCGGCAGCGTAACAGCTTGTTAATTCATGTTCGTGCAATGATGAGATGGACAAAGTTAGCCGATGCATGCCATTTTACTCTCTCGTGCAGATAAAAGTTGTCAAAGTTACAGTGAACAAAAACCCCTGGGTGGACTAACCTGAATGAACTGAAATAAAAGCAGAATATAAATGTTCTTTCTCCGTTTTCTGAATTACACAGCACAGCGAGAGCACACGTCGCATGAGCACATTTCTCCGAACTACACTACCCATAATGCATTTCACCCGGAACTAATGGTGCATTCAAGTCATGTCGGATAGATCGTATTTATGAGTTGAACGCACATGAACGCCACCACAAAGTCGTTATTTACGAGTGGGAAACTCGAAATTTTCTTTAAGTCCCAAGTTTCCGAGTTGTCAGGCTTTTTATTTACAAAAAATAAGCTTTTTGAATGTGGCAGGATTGTAATATAACAATTAATAACAAGTTTTTATGCGATACAGATTAAAGTAGCTTCATAAATTACTTTTTACAAATATTAAAAACGCAAAAAACACTTGATGCAAATTCTTTGGTTTACATTTTCTATAAGCAGAGTTAACAGACCCTGTTGTATTTTCTTGTAATTTATTTACCGACTAAACTGACTTGAACGCACCTGACGTCGTAATTACGACTTGTCAACTCGTAAGTACGAACGTCCCAGGAGGACTTGAACGCAGCATAACTGCTACAGCCGTAGATAGTGATCTTCAGCGTCTCCCGCAAAACACTGTCATTGATATGACTGCGATAAGCTCCTGCTTCTGACGCTGCATGCAGCTGAAATCAAACACACACTAATCACAATGAAAACATCGACCTTAGAAATAACGAACGTGAACACTGGGATAGGCCCCGAAAAATATAAATACAAAATTTTAATAAAGGTATATGGCGAACCCCCGTTGAAATGCGTACACAAGAATGCTTATTTAATTTAACTGGTTTCATGTCTGTTACTATCGGCGTATCCTCAGAGTGATTACATATGCTGTAAACTGTGTTTTGCTCCAGTTGTATAAGCACAGATGCTAAATGCTGCTGCTAATATGCTTAATGCAGCGAGCTCATTGGCTACCGATACAGGAGAGAACCAATCAGCTGTGCCATGTGATAATGATGTCATTAGGTCAGACTGAGTTAGACCTATCGGACTGCGCCATCTAGAGTTTCATGCCAGAACTCTGTATATATATATATACTGTATGGGTGAGACTGTTTCCAGATGGAGGACGTCGCAGAGAACAGGGTCCTTGTGACTCCAAGCATGCGGTCACATTTAGCACAAGCTGTTTATCATAGAGGAGGCCAGTGTGGATAAAGGGGAAATAATGGATAATTATCGCAGATAGACTGATAGAAAGGAGAGAGCGAGAGAGAGAGAGAGAGACATAAACATTTTAATTGTGATTTTGATAGACTGATAAGGAAGGGTGGCTGTGTAGATGATTGGACACCTTGGGAAAACCCCAACCAAGGTCTCCGATTTGTGTTTGTGCGAAAGCCCTGCTTAATGATAAAAACCTCAGGAAACAAACAATAAGGCCTGATTATTATTTGATAGATCCAATAAATTCTCCTCCATCAGAAATGGAGTTTGCACAAGTGTTGAGAGTACGCTTTAAGCTCTGCTGTGAAAACAGATGACACAGTCCAAGCAACAGCTATATAATACCTTTCAGGAGTAAATTTCAACTTCAACTTCAATTTCAACAGTATGAACTGCATGGCAGTTCAAGTAAGTTTCAACAACATTTATAATCCTCCAGTCAGACATTTCTTTTTTATTAAGTCCAGAAGATCCTGTCATATCTCATCACAGGTCTTAATAACTCACTAATTAAGCCAAGCGTAATTATTCACCCAACAATGCCTTAAAGTAAAAGGTTAGAACTAAAATGTGAGCCCAATCGCCCGGGGACTAGACTCAACGCATTAATTAATCAAAGTTAATAATCAGTTTAAGTGACATCAACCATGAGAAGGAAAGAAAAAGGGAGGGGAGGAAAGAAAAAAAATGGAAGAAAATGATCTACAGCTACTCAGAATATCAAAAATAGATCAGGCTAATAGGCAAAACTGCTTTGATATAACATTTACAACCCATTTTACTTTCCCAAAGTGACATACTTTGCACATTGAGACTTGATTTTATCCATCAGGAATTTATTGGATTAAGAACAGGGATAAAGTGTACCAAAAAAAAAAAAAACAATAACACCAGAAATGTGTACTGGAAATGAAAATATTGTCATTTATGCACCCACATGTTGTTCCAAACCTGCATGACTTTCTTTCTTTCTTCTAAAAATATTTTTTTCAAAACCCCCACAGAAGAAAGAAAGTCAAACTGGTTTTGAACAACATTACTGTGAGTAAATGATGATGGATTTCTGGGTGAACTACCGTTTTAAGAATGTACACAAGGTACATTTTAATTATTTGTTATTTTTAAAGTCAGATTGAAAGTGCTGTTCTTGACACTTGACGGTAGCTGGTGACACCATTATAAATCCAACCTATATGTCTAATCTTCCTCTTAATTCTGTTTGCTACAGGAAACTACATTTGTTTTGACCTACACACAAACAGGCTGCATTAAAAGACAATAAATGTAATCCAATCAGTGACAATGAGCACATATTTGTCAGAAATTGCAGTGAAATAAACAGAAAACGATAGACTCTACATACTACCTGACTGTTTGGTAAGAAAGACCACAAAAGTGGCGCTGACAATGACGTTTAACATACATCATCAGACACGGTTTGGGCATTCACATCTGTCATTGACTGTGCAAGCTGCAAAAAAGTACCACGGGTCATGTATGACAGAAAACAAAGAGGCAAACAATTTTTGCATTAATACTGCTGCCTACATCTGGAGCTGTCAGGTTTGTTTTATGAACTCATTTGTGAAAATCTCTCAAGCACTGTTAAAGTATATTAATCTACTGCTGATGTTCTTGGGATACTGGATGTAATGGTTTACAGCCACTGAGACCAGTTTAAAAGCTGTCTCTACTCAAATTTGATTGCCTTCATAAAGCATTTTTCTATTCTTCTTATCAAAGAAAATGTAAGAAACGGAATAAAATCAAACACTTTTCTAAAGGCTGCCTTTTGCCCCCAAAACATTTTTTCCAACCTTTATGTCAAAACATTTGAACAAATGATAAGGTCAGATGCAAAAGATCATAAAGAACAAGTGTGTGAGTTGCACTTGAGCTGCTCTGCACTGCGACTAGCCTTCAAATACCACCGCCAAATTTCTTCTCAAAAATGAGTCCTTGTCCACTTCACTTGTGAGGTATAAATTAGCTCCTTATGAATTAATACCTCCTAATTTCTTTATTCCAGCACCGGCTAGTGGGAAAAGCACCCCAAATAACATTTAGCACACGTCAAATAATGAGTTTTCATTTAAGAGGAGAGGGAGATGATGAGCGAGCGGCCAATGAGAGCAAAGGAAAATGAGCCTACAGCTCCGGCGGGTCCCATCTTAATCATGATCACACTGTACCGTGTGAAGAATAAGCCATTACTTATACAAACAGAGCATAATTAGTCACTACGGCGACAGGGGTGGCAGGCTAATGTCACAGATTTATGGTTTGCTCCCTCAGAAGGCAGAGGACACAGTGTCGTTATGACTCTAAGATATCATAACCACGATACTCGGTGCTAATGAGGTTCCAGCTTAATTACATGAAAAAGACGTATGTGGGTATTTGCACACACAGGCTAAGGATTGGGAAATAGAGCAAAAATAGAAAAAATCTCTATATTTATGAGCCTTTTCATGATATTCAATATTTTTAATGAAAATGAAAATGTTTAAATGTAAGAACTAAAACCTAGTTTTAACTAAATGAACATGGAACATAATTAATAATAATTATTATAGAATTTTCATCTTTATGTACCAAAATAACCAATAATAAGTATTTACCTACATATATTTTTACTAAAACATTAAAAGACTTCAAGGAACATTTTTTTAGAGCTGACATGCATGAAACTTTGAATAGAGTTTAAAAATACAGCTTGAACCGTTTCCAACGTCATTTTTGTTTGCTTTACTATATGAAATAATGAAATAAATATGAAATAATAGGCCGAAATAAATGTTGTTTTAATAAATGTATGGTTTATTGAAAAAAAATATATAAAAAAAAAAATCTTGTACTTTTTTTTTTAAGAGTATCATATTTGATAAACCAGGTTTTATGGCTCATATATTATGATATAGAAGAATATGGAACACACCCGAGTAGGGAAAAACACCTCAATTTTAGGCACAGACTGAGCAAAAACATGCAATTTGTGGCAGTTGCATTTATTTACTAAGATGAATTTGTAATAGCTTGTAATGTAAATTAAAGAGATCTTATTGCAGTATAGCGGACTACTTACAAAAAATACATATTAATATCGGTTGTCGCTCTAGTGACTATATGACTCTATGCCTTAGTAAGATGATATTTAAATGCATATATTTTTATTATGGAGGGCAAAACATAAAATGCAAATTTTAAAATTGTAACATGATTTTTGTAAAGTAAATAAATAAATACTGTGATAATTTAGGCTTTATAAATTTGCATATCAAATATGATACAGTAGGCTTTAGATGGCTAAAAGATCCTGATCAATCACTACAGGTCAGCGGACACAGGACATCTTTTCTTAACCTCAGGGAGGACTTAAGGTCCACAATGCGTCCGTTACCACACAAATACACTCACACAACGAAACAAAATGAAACTTTGTGTATTAAGAGAGAAAGCTAATCCCTTAAATCTCATATAATAAAGGAAACTAAATCCTAAGCTCCAGATATTGCCCTTAAAATGATTTGCAGCCTTTCCGTTGGATTGCGCTAGCTTAGTGGACTTAATTGCTTTAAGCGCGTGCGTTTGAGCTCAAGAGTGTGAACGAGTGAGGTGAGGACACAAAACAACAACAAGAGTGATACATGAATGATAAGACTCACGCTACTCCAGATTGCTCAGGCTTCTAATTTCCCTCTCCAAATGTTTCTTCTGACATTCACATGCATCAACTGGGTCGTGCTTATTCAGTTAGAGAACAAAGGCTGTTGCTGGAGAGGCACTATTAATGAGGGTGAAAAAACAACGATTTTCGGGGTGATTAAATGATTAACTGAAATATCAACAAAAGGCTGCCATCTCACAGTCAAAGTTCCCATGGAAAGGAGCAGGTTTCACAGAAAAAAAAGCTCCTTTCGTGAATCACTATAGGAATAATTCACTTCCTCACTCGATTTGATTGACGCCACTGAATTGAGACATCTTTTTTGGTAAGTAGAATTGAGATGCAAACCATTAAACATCAATTAATCACATTTACCAGACAGATGTGATATAGAAATATGAACCAACTATCTCCCATATGGTACCTGTTTAGGTCCTATGCGTACAAACTCGTTAATTAGAGTTCTCTGCTGAGGCTAGTGGTACCAGCTGTTGTCCTTAACAGCAATACAACATTAATGTGAGTTTTACAAACAAACAAACAGGTTCATCATCACCATATATCATGTAGCCTTAGGAACAGCCAAAAAAAAAAAAACAACAACTAACAGAAACTTTTCCCACCCCTTTTCGTTTTTTGTTTGATTTTGCGTATGGTAACCCTCGTTCCCTGAAGGAGGGAACGGAGATGTCACGTCGGATGACCGACGAATTGGGAATTGAGATCCCAATTCCCAATTCGTCGGTCATCCGACGTGACGTCGAGTGACCGACTGAAAGGGAACTAAACTAAACTCATAAAAAAACCTTTTCATAGCTTGAAATAAAATAAGCATTAAGAGAAATAAATTAAAATATAAAAAAGTCAAACTTATTTTATTTCAGATATATTTATAATTTTCATTTAGTTTAAGTTTAAGTACTAAATAACTTTACAAACCTAACGAAACTTTAAAAACTATATAGACATACAAAAAAAAAACATAATAAAAAACTCCCAGCGAGACTCAATCTACTGTGTTAATATTGAAATTGTCTGTATTGTTTTATCATAAGTGTTTTAACTTATATTTTATATAATATATTGCACTGTGTTGTGTTTCAGAGTTTAAGGAAAGTTCCACAAACTCAATGGATAATGTGCTGGTGGAAAATGATCAGTAACTTAAGCTGTTTTTCTATTCATTTTTTTCATTAGATTATTCAAATGTTCTTTAGACTAAGAAAACAACATTTCTTTTAAGAACTGATAAAAAATCCCTTTTGGAAGTTTTATTTTTTTAAGAGTGTACAGTGTAGATTTTAAGCAGACATATATCTCCACTGGAAACTGGGAGCCTGAGGTAGCATTCAGTATGCTAAATGTTTAGATAGGTATCTTAATAGCATAAATATTATTTTGATGGTCCCTGAAAACAGCCTTCAGTGCTCCCAGAAGCTCTGTAGAAGTGAATGGATGTGGTGTCTTATTGCGTTTGAGAGTGCAACAAATCTCCAGCTTTATTCTGCTATTGAACAATGCTGTCTGAGACCGGCTATCATTGTTTAAGTCACGAGAGTCATTGCTTAGCCCCTGGTAATTGCATTGCTGGCGATTTGTAATCGTTATGAGGGAAAAGCCGATCTTCCCCACGGGACTCAGCAGGTCAGCTGCTTTCATGCTCATGCAGTCACAGGCTATATATCTGCAACGGCCAAGCCTGAGCTCGCATGACTGTGCCATATCTCTCACTCCAGCGTTTCTAGGAACATGACTCATGAAAACGGATAATCAGTTTTGATGTATGTTCCGATCGCAATCTCATTTGCACAAAGTTCATTTAGAAAGTGCGAAAAAATACAGAAAAGAAAGTGATTAACTATTCAGGGCATTTGACTGATGAATCACTGCACCACAGCCGAGAGGTATCAAAAAATGAACAAAATAAATCAGAAGAGATTTGCTGACCCTTCAATTTGTCTACGTTGTTAGTTGCGTTTTTCTCCCGACTGCAAATCAATTACATTATTGTGACATGTCAGTTATTGTCGGAATTGATAGAGAACAAAATCGAGAGCTTATACGGCTAAATCTGATGCGAGGTGACAGCTCTACCTGGAAATAAAAAAAAGAGATATGAAACTTGTCAGACATGAAAAATACACTGCCATCTAAAACTGTAAGATTTATGTGATATTAATGCATATTTGAGTCACTTTAAAGGAAGACAATGACCGTGATTACTCTTACTGACAGTCGGCTTACGAGAGCATTGATGACAGAGCTGAGTCTGTTCCTGTGAAACTCAAAAAAGCCCTGCTTCCAGAGTATCTGCAATATAAACTTCAGTAAGATAAATTTAGGAGATTATGGATTTGTGCAAGAGTGAAATCCATATAGAACTGCTTTACAGAAATCAAAAGATCAATGCAGTTTGATCTTTAAACTAACATAAAATAGCAAAATATTTACCTTTCTGAGAGAATTTTTTCAATTTGTTTTCTAATTGATTTTGTTTAAAAATTCAGCATATGACGTGGCTAATATAATTAACCCTAGTGAGTCAAGGTTAGGACGTGTAATATTAATAGAACATTTGAAAATTGCACATTTCCTCCACAAGTCTATGCTTTAACTGAGAAGACATTTGAGTCACAAAGTGTGTGTGTGTGTGTGTGGTGGTGGTACTGGGCTCTACATCTTAGAAAACAGGCTGATGTCACACATGGCAGTCATTTACACACGTCTTCTTTATCTGTATTACACAGACCCGCTTTTTTTTGTAGAAAAGAGAGAATAAAACAGACGTGGAACTTAAGGAAAAGAGGTGAATGAAGCATTGTGGAAAGAACTGACAAAACGGGCAAAAGACTTCACTTCCATGTAGAGTCCCTGCATGAATAGCCTTGTAGAAGTGTTGAGCCATTTCAAAACACTGCACCGTCATCTAAACTCTATATGCTCAAATTACCTTTTTTGAGGGGGAAAAACTTAATTCTGTCATATGGGGATTCCGCGTATGCCGAGTCCAGGATAGGAGGTTACCTAGTCAACAAGTGAAAAATGGCATCAGTTAGAATGTCATTAATTAACTGATTTTGTTCCTTTGAAGTGGATGTGTTTATAGGATCACAAAGTGGGATCTGACACACAATACATATCAAGTCCTTTTAGTTATATTTTTCAGTTCTTTATTATTTCTTGATTTATTTCTACCTGAAGAACAGAAATAATGATCTCAGCCCTTTATATACACAACAGACAAACTTGTCCGTGTTTTTACAATGTATGCCAACCCTCTTTTCGTGCTTTCCGTTGAAAGCGTTTGAGGTGCCATGCTACAAGGATGAAAGAAAGTACATGCATAGTTCTTCTCATGAGATACAAAACGAAATACATCTCCTTGATCTTATATGAATGAATCTTCAGGTGCATGGCTATTTCTGAGAGGGAAAATGTAATGACTTTCTCGATGCTTTTGAAAACGAGGTTCTGCTAATCAACCAACCACAGCGTAGGCTGGGGGAAAATAATGTTAATCTAATATATCGATAGCTTAAGCTATTCTGATCCAAGCTCAATCCCAATGGATAACATTAGTGCCCACATGGATATTTTCACTCGTCTGACAGTTAAAACATTTCAAGAGCACATCCCTTTGTGTAATGTCCAAAGTATAACTTGTGAGAAGGTAATTTGTGTTGCCGTTATGTTGACAGCTAAACGTGACGGAGGCAGTGTTGGAAAGTGTGGATTGGGTCTTATATTTAAAAAAGTGTGAGTGAGACGAGTTTGCGAGTGTTATTACGTGTTATCGAATGCCGGTGTTTTTTCATCTAGTCCTGTTAATCACATATGTAGGTTTCCAGCACCACTCTATTTTATGGTGGTTCAGGCAAGGCTCCTTACTCAAATTGAATCATTGGTTCATTTTGATGGTAATGACTTCTCGTTTTTGCTGGGGTAAGGGAGAAGTCAAACAGGGCTGGTTTTGTTGGTAGATCAGCAGGATCATAATCGATATGTCGGATCAGCAGGCTGTGTTTGGTGTTGGGGGGGGGTGGGGTGGGGGGATGCTTTGGGGGGTGTATGTTTGGTGCTTATGGTGCGTGGGGGTGTGTGGGGGCAGGGGAAAGTGGTGGGGTTGCGGCTGCGTGGTTTTGGGAGTCTTGGGTGTGATGGGGTGGTGGGGGTGTCCCAGGGAGCTCGGCACCTCGGGGGGGGCAACATAACTAATGCATTTAGAGTAGCAGGTGGTTATGCAGGGCGTCAGCGGAGAAGCGATATTTAGCGCGGTGGCGGCGTCAAGAGTGGGCAAAACGTAGAATCTGGGTGGGGCCAACGGCACAGGAGGGCTGCGGTGTTCAAAAAACACGAGAGATCTGGGGCGGAGAGAGCGGAGAGAGCCGGCATAAAGAATAGGGGACGGGCGTGATGGAGAAAGTCGACCGAGCCAGGGCGACAAGCATGCAGACAGAAGGAGGAGAAAGCGTTAGAGGACCAAAGGGGAAAGGGCGACACGCGGGCGGCCAAAAGGACGCAGGAGCGAGGCGAGGCACCAAAGGCAATGCCGGAGAGGCCGCGGAACGCAGAAAAAAAAAATGGGAAAAAGAAACACACTTGGTTGTGCGGCACGGTGGGAAAACAAAGAGTTGGAAAGAAAAGAGCAAAAAGAGGAATGAGTAGTAGGTAAAAGAGAAGGGGTCTAGAGGGGGCGGGGCCACCAGAAGGGGTGGAGGGGAGAGGGTGAAGGGGGGGGGGACCCGATGCGACGAGGAAGCTGAACAGTACACTGTCAAACAGAAGAAAAAGAGAGAAGAGGAAAGCGCGGTCAGCGTGTCGGGATGGACGCAGCCGAGGGACATGGCGCAGGCGGGAGGGACCTAAAGGCGAACAAAACGAAACGAGGGAAAACAAGAGCTCTAGAAAAGGCACACAAACAAAGTATGAAACGGAACTAATTGTAGATAGAGAAGAATAAATAGAATCGAAGCAAGGAGGGGAGAACGTTAAGGCGACCAAAGCAAAGAAGCAGAAACAAAAGAAAAAGAAAACAATTATCAACAGAAATGTGTGTATAGGCAGGGATACTCTCTCTCCTCTCTGACGAACAGAAACCACCAAACCGGTATCATGAGCAGGTTATGCTACAATAAGGCGTGCGGGGGCAGTGCGCCCAGGTGGGCGTCCAGGCAAGGGTAAACGGAACAGACCGGAAAAGTGAACGAGGGGAGGACGCGTCCGGTCCAACCCAGGAAGAGGTCCCGCTAGAAACGGACACACGCGAAGGGACAGGGGCACGCACGCACACGCACCGATTAGGCTCAGGACACCGCGGAGGCCTGGGTTCAGCGAACTCGGTGCAGGAACCGCAACGCGAGCGGATCGTGGGAAGGGCCGCGATGACACAGGCCATAGTAGGCATGCTGCAGCAAAACAGTACATCAAAAATTAATCAAACATTACGACAAAAAAATACTTTCTGCGTAAGTACTCACACCATTCAAGGGAAAACCTAATTCCTCAATTTCCCACGACACACACACGGCACAAAAAAGAGGACAAGAGGGGGGGGGTGTATTAAATAATATAAATACACAGTACTCACAAATACTGAGCAAAATAGTTTATAAAACATAAAATGAATGACTTAAATAAAGTCATTATGCATTTTGGGATTGCCGTGCATCCAAAGGATACTTACATTTTGGCCAAAACAACACCTCAAATTGCTGCCCTCTTTTCGAAACACAAGCATTCCCATTGGGAAAGTGCCTATGATGCTTTAAAACAATGTCTAGGTAGACAGCTTGCAAGGTTTTGGAACAAAGCTCATGTTTGTTCTAAGAACAACTTGGTTCTGATCCAATTAAGAGCAGAGAGAACGACAGAGCAAAAGGAACATGCCAGATAAAACGAACTCTTCTCTACAGGGATGAAAACATGACATTAGATTTATGAGGGGACTGCGATTCTATTCACAATGTGTATGTCTTTCCAGTTGTGATTCCTATAAGTGTGTTTGCGCTAGAGGCTGAGCATAATTAGAGTAGATAGTGAGAGAGAGAGAGAGAGAGAGGAAGATGATAATTGTCTTCTACTACCCTCTGTTGTTTATGTCTGTGCGAACAGGGTCTGGTCTCTCTCCCTCTGACTGAATTACAACTCAATACACAGCCCAAGGAAAGACCGCAAACGCAAACACACACACACACACACACACACACACACACACACACACACACACAGGAATACAAAAATTGACAACCTTGAAAACTAGCCAGAGTGCATGTCCAAAAGGAAGTGAAATACACGTGTATATATGGGATTGTCATACAGGAAGCTGAAAGACCAAAACTTCAACATAAAAGTCCAAAACCTGACACCAAACGGGGAATATGTGATAGAGATAATGAGAATGCGAATGATAAGACTCTGTCCAGCGATTATGATCAACTGCCTTTTTCTGCTTCTCTTTTCATTCTCATCTCTGCATTTAATTTAGCCCTTATGAATACACAATTTGCAATCAGCAATAATAGTTGTTGGTACAGCAGATAGTTCATATTCCAAGCATACACGTGTATCTAGAAATACATTTAGGGATTGGATTCACAAACAGGGGTACGCATACCCGAGGGAGTACTTAAAGTCAACATGAAATAGCATTTAATTCTGTAATGTGACATATTTTGTAACAATACAGGTTATTTAATGAGAAAAAAAAACATGTAGGGTGGAACTTCTATACCAGAAAAGTGGAAAGTTCTATACCAGAATGAAGGCAACCTGAATGTCTGGCTATTGTTTAATATTATTTACAGTACTCTCCGCTCTTGGTGACATAATCCGAAAAGGAAAGTTGTTCAGAGGCAGATCAATGTGTGATTTTTTTTTTCCCAAATCAGTGCAATTCTGAAGATTTCATTGGTCATTAATCATAGTGCTGATTGCCTACACAATGCTGTAACAAATATTAAAACCTAACCCTAAGCTTAATGTCAGTATAGCAATGTTAGCACATCCAGATGGACATGATTAATGCTTGTAGCAATTGGATCCATCCATGATTTTTCTGAACTGTGAACTAAATACTTTAAGTCTGAACTTTCTTGAAAGGTGACTGTGACAGAGTTGATCGCTGAAATGAGCTGTGGGGCGGGTTTGTGATTAAGCAGTTTGGAGAAAAAAAATACTGCAGAGAGCAACAAAGTAAACATTTTGATTATAGACTATGGAATGGATGGATGGATAGGTAAACAGTTCAAAAGTTTTAGTAGATAGATGAACAGTTCAGTATTTACATAGATTGATGGAGAGAGAGAGTTCAGTAGTTAGGTAGATAGATGAATGAACAGTTCTGTATTTTTCAAGTTAGAATAAGAACATCAGGGCTATAAAATATTCAATTTAAACATTATCAATATAATATGTTAACAAATTCAGATAATTTAAAATAAAGGAAACTACATAATAGGCATTATTCTTAACATATTGTAAAATTTGTTAAAATAAATGAATAAATAAAAGATATTGGGCAGAGATTGATTTGTATAATCATTAACAAAATAGTTTGTTAATCATCTATTCTTCACAATGTCACATACAATTGCACTGAGAACTGTCAAAACCTGTGAAAGACAAACAAGCTCAGTTGTCTCATTAAAGGGAGAGATACATGGTAAGTCCGTTTTTTACACCCACAGTATCGATTTTTTTTAAGTTTAAAAGTGAATCATTTTAATAATGGATACTTTAATAACTTTAAAGTTATTATTTACACTAAACAGTATCTAGTGAAACACAAGTTAAACCCAAGGTTTGATTAAAGATTAGGGAATATGATACAGTAGGGAAAACAGGCAGAAAAAGAGAAGTTCCTATTTCCTAAATAATGCATCAAACTCAAGCGGCTCCTTACACACACACACACACACACACACACACAGACTCATATCCACTGACCATAACCTGCTGCCATAAACAGCTATAACACTCCGCAGTTAAAGACACCAGTATATCAAGCTGCATATGCAGGGAAACATAACATTCACTCCACTGCAATGTTGTTATAGCCATCCAGCAACTGTAAAATATCCATTTCAAAGGCTTTTAACGCATATTTAGAAGCTGGCTCTAGTGGAGACGGTCTAATGTTGGAGGTGATAATGCTTACAAGAGGACACAGGGGATCTTTAGGCTAGCCTGGGCTTTCTCTAGACTGTCATGTGTCATCTCTGTGTGAGAGAGAGATTAAAGTGCACCTACCTGAGAGAAGATACATCCAGCCCTCTGGAGTGAAATTGGCAAAACAGACAGCCGTTCCAAGTTAACTGTCTTGTAGAATGAATATTGATTTAAATATTCAATAGAAAAAAAAACATAGTGAGGAAAGCGAGTAAAGTGAGTTTGGTCATCAAATGTGAGCGGTTTGAGAGATTACATTTACATATTATAAAACTAGTCAGAATAGGCAAATGAAAGTAGGATTAAATAAGTTACAGTTTCTTTACAATGCCGTACTCACACTGCTCAGTGTCCATGTTTCACTGAATATAGCTTACATCTTTCCATGCAGAAAACTATGACTTTGCCATCATAAAATGGTTCAATGAACACAAATACTTAGTGACTTGTTAATTTGTGTATTTTTGCTCAGATGACAGAAAAAAAAATCAATCAAAGTCAAAACGGAAAGCTCAGAGTAACACACTCATGTTTTGTTACTGAATGAATCAGCGTTTTCGAATGAACGATTCGGTTGATTAAATTATTTAATGATTCACTTATAAAGACAGTCAGCTGTTTAGTTCCTGAATGAATCAGTGCTTTGAGCAAAACAATTCGGTTTGAATAAGTGATTTATTATACAGTCAATGTTCTGGAACAAATCGATTGGGTTTTGGCTAAATTATTTTCTAGATAGTCAGCCATTTTGTTCCTGAATGAATTACTGTTTTTGAGCAAATCGATTTGGTTGAGTAACCAATTCAATGATTTAACAATTAAGACAGTCAGCTTCAACAAATTAGTTCAGTGAATGATTGACTCACTCAGGCAGTTGCTGACTGGATAAAACACATGCAGATATCACTATTCACCGTCAGGTTTTCATTGTTTGTGGTTTAGGTTATTATAAAGCTTGTTTGACACGCAACTATTGCAACTGTAGCTCTTGTCTTTGTGCGTGTAAGTGAGTCACACTTGTTAAACTAGCTAATTTCAGCCATTCTCTAACTGTTCCCATGCACCATTAAATGACTACACTCTCAAAATATGAAACATATGGGTCTCTTTAATTGGCCAATTTCTCTTGCCAGTGCATTCGGTCTATCCCTGAATCCAAATGAAAACACACACACATACACACACAAGCCAAATCAAGGCAGACAGACTTGGCGTACGAAGTCGATGCATCGGCTCAGATAGCGGTAGATTCCCCTCTGTTCTATTGATTAATTGTGCCATTATATTTGATGTATGTCTTCTGGGGCCAATTATTCTCTTTTTTTTTTTTTTTTCTTTTCTTTTTTTTCCCTCGGATTGCCATTTGAGGGATACGGCACCAGTGTAATAGTCATCAACATGACCCAACAGACCTGGGTCTAGATGAATAAAACCATCCTTACATGCTTCCTTCCTGAACGAGTACAGTGAAAAGGGAGCATGGGACTGCTTTCTTATCAGAAGTTATTGTTCTACCCATGTCATGACTAATTTGTCCTACCAAGAGATGATAAGTCATTTTCCATGTTGCATTATCAAAATTTTAAGGAAGCACCTCCCAGCGCCTAACCAGCACTCACTAAATGGAACGGCTAGAGTGGTTTGGCTTATAAAATCATAATGGGCCTGCCTGCTTTGATAAACTGAGAACGTGGCTAGAATACAAGAGAGAGAGAGCAAAAGGGAGAGGGAGAAAATGAAAGATGGACGAAAGAGGACAAGGAAAATAAGGAGTCTAAATGATGCAAAGTTTGAAAAGCAAAAGAATAGGAGAAAGAGATGAGCTGTTTCGAAAATGAGAGTGAGACAGCACACAATGTGTGGTGTATACACCTTATATATATATATATATATATATATATATGTACATAAAGTATGTGCATAATAATAATATATAATGCATTGCAATATTAGAATATTTAAAAATTATAAATTGTGATGACTACAATGAATGGAATATCAATGCAACAGATTATTAAAATTATGTTGTGTTCCATATGATATGTCAAGGAAGCCTCCAAGTTGGAACAAGCCAAAAGTTAACATCTAGTAGTATAAAACCATGAGACACCAAAATGTATTGCATCTGTGGAATGAGCCACATGGAGACGGCTGAAAACGAGAGTAAAACAACGCAAGGAACGTCCAACAACGATGAGCGAATAGCAAAAAGAAAGACAGCTGACAAAAGAGAGACAGACTCTAAACAACTCAGTCTTTGGTTCTTAATGAAGTTCCTGATGTTGAAGGACTCACCCTGCTCAAGTGGTTGAGGCTTGAGCCCAGTGGCCTTCATCTTGAGCGCTTCCTTAGCAGACATGTCACAGCAGGAGCCTTTATTAGTGTCCTGATCGCTGTCGGCTTGGTCGCTGTCCCCGTGCCCGCTGTCTCTGAGACTGGCTCGCTCCGGATCTTTGAACGTCGAGCTGCTACAAGCCAGAAAAACAAGACGGAAACGATCAAATGGATTAACCCAGGCAGGGATGCATGGCTTTTTAGTTCTTATCTGAAGAATATTTGTGTACAGAGGAGTTTAAGACAAATAAAAAACTGTTAAATAGGCCTTACCTTTGAACAAACTGCTGCCTGTTACCCATGTAATTGGGCTCAGCAGGAAAATTGTCTGTCTGTGAAGGAAAAAGGAAAATAGTTTACATCTTGCGCAACACTGAAATGTGTCCTGGTGTGCAACAGAATCTCGTGGTGAAAGAGATTGATTAATTATTCATAAAAAATGGTGGGAAAGAGGGAGAAATGGAGAGGGGCTTTAATCCTTAGATTTGTGCATTTTAATTAGTCAAGGAAACATGCTAATTAAACATCCAAAACACTCAATTGCACATTTGTGAACTTAATGACCTGTTAGATACAAATAAGTGTGGAGAAGCAAGGCAGAAAATGGAATGAAGAGGAAGGAGTTTGTTGGTATAAGAAAATGAGAGGATGAGTTGTTAAAAGCTTTGCACACTCACCCACACATGCACAACCCTCTTTATCCATCAGGGAACACCCCATTCACTGTTGTTCGTAACAGAGGGTAATTGTATTTACTTTAGACTGACACTAACTGTAAAATAAATAAGCAGAATTACAGCGACGCAGTGTGATCTTTATATTCAATATTTACTGCCTTGCACTACAGTGTCTTAATGCTCATTAATGTCTCACTGAGTTTATTTTATTGCATTCTATTTAATTTTATACCTTATATTGCAGATTTATATTATTTATATTGCATAATAATATAAATATTATAAGAGAGATGAGAGATAAGAGAGAGAGAAAGATATGTGTATATATATATATATATATTCCTCTCTTTATCGGTCACATTTTTGTTTATTGTGTTATTTGACTTGTTCTTGACATTTTGCCAGGATTGATGGGGGGGGGGGGGGGGATCATGTAAATACTAACTTTTCTTTATTTCTTTCTCTTTTTTAGGATTCATAAGGTTTTTACACATTGTGACATTATTATATGACAATTAAGCACATTTTCTCCAATATTCTCAATTTCTTTTTCAATTTGTAATTCTTACTCTTCTCATAATATATTACTGTAATATATTAATTTTACAAAATGGGCAATATTTATTATTTCTATTTAAATCATTAGATTTTTTAAAAAATATTCATATACAACTATCTTGAGATTTTTTTCTCTTGCATGGTAAACATATTTACTTCAGCTCTGAAGACTTTGCATTTCTGTCATTATTACATGGAGAAAAAAAAGAACGTCTCAACATCTATCAATCAGTTTCACCAAACAAAGACAGAGCTGAGTAATAAGAAGTGCTTTATTGAGTAAACTTCACCGGCTTGTAATTTTTTCCAGAGTTACATCCAGCAACCTGCAGCGATTCGTACGTATAGGTACGCAAATTTTGCAGAAATGTATTTAGAGGCACGTATTTTGAATGAGACTATGTTGCCTGTCTCTCTCTCAGTCTGTCTCTCAATGGCCCGACGACGACCCTCACAGATCTCTCTCCTATGGGTTTCAATTACTCTACTCAATGTTACATCAATGTTGCCACAATGTGTTTGCGCAACAACTCAAGTCAATACGGAGTGGAACGAAAGAGAATCTGGACTCAGCTGTGGTTCAGACAATATTGACACGGCTAAACGCAAGACTTAGGGAGACTAATGCACTGGTTCATTTCTCCTCTCCCTCCCATCCACTCTCTCTCTCTACACCATCATTAACCTCTCAGACATCTTGATGGTACAGTAATGCAGTGCAGAAACGTTCTTTATTACTAACATACGCTTTTATGCCTGACATTACCACATGTACTCTGTATATAAAAGAATTATCGCACCTGTTGTTTCAAAGACATTTGAAAGATGTGACCAGGAAAAGGTCCAGGAAAACAGATCTGGGTCTCTTAGATAAAAAAGCGAACTGCTATATAATCAAAGTATGAGAGCAATGTTTATCTTTTCAATTTTCTTTTTCGCTTATGAAACCTTACACCATAAAACAATATCTGGAGATTTGCTAGAAAGAGATATAATATTTTTCTTCAATGCACCGTTGGACTTCAAAAGGAGATATGTGAATGGTACGTGATGTCACTGACGGTTGAAATGATGAAACGAGATGGCAAAGTCACAGCAGGAGGGGATTGTGGGATTGTGTGAAAGGTCACGTAGGCCTCCCCTTACCCTCGTGACCTTTATGAAGCTTTGTTGAGACTCTCTATCGCGGTATGGAGCGCGTCTTTCAACCCCAGTCGCAGATAAAAAGCGCAGATGCAGAAGCCGAATCAAAGGCTAAATCAGCGTTTGGAAAGCTTTACAGCTAAAGTTGTAATTGCCATGAATCTTTTGAGGCGCAAAATTCAAGGCGCACTCTGGTTCGTTTTGACTTCTGTAACTTTAATTTCTGAGGAAAAAAGGGCAGAACATTTTCTTTAGCACAAGGGTTAGGGGACAAATCAACCTTTTGCACAGCATTGATGCATGTAGCCGTGACATTTCAAGGTCAAAAAGAACAAATTTAGTGTTAGACAGTACATTCAACTAGCTCTACATCCAATTTCCCAGAATGCAAAAATGAGGCATTAAAAAAGACGAGTTAAAAAAGGCACCGTCCGTTAATAACATAATCGCAGGGTTGCCAGAATGGAGAAAGATGGTTAATTTTGATAGTAGCATCTGTGTGCAGCGACAGGAATCGCAGGAAAAACGACCTCCAGACGTCTACGTTTTAAAAGGGTTAAAAGGCTGATAAGAGCACTTTCCAGGGAAGGGTTTTACAACATCCTGCCTGCATGCAAACTGCCCCTGGAGAGAACGTCCGAGCGATATAGCAAGGAGGATAGTGCTGGTCTAAATCGAGATTCATGAGGCTTTTCTGAGATTACGCAAGCTGTGTCCGCTGGCCGTGGCGGCACTGGGTCATACACGACTCCACACAGCCTGCTTATTTATCTTTTCGTCGCCATGTGTCTTTAGCAAAAAACTTCATCAGAATCATCCAACCTGCAAATATCCACAATCAAGAAGAAACAACACAATCTTGCAGGCTGGCAGCCAAAGTCGCCTGTTCGTTCCAAAGGTGTTGCTATGAACCACTATAAATAAAGGCTTTGTATCAACAACTAAAAGCTAATAAAAAGTACATTACAGCAGTACGGATCACACAGTCTCCTGCCAATTAGCACTTAGTCATTTTTTACAACTCTGGGTCCTGGCTTTAATGAGACGCGGATGTGTATGGCATCAGGTAGCCATCAGGTGACTTTTATAAATAATGCTGCACTGCGTTTCTGCTGTTTTCATATCCAGTCCAGCTGTTACATGCTACAGGCTAGCAGACAGCTAATTACCTACACTGCTTATCGCTGTTATAAACTTGCGCCTGTTTTAATTGATTGTTTAACTCCTAATTGAGGGCACTGGACCATCATCTGTGGTACTGCATCAATCGAATATTAAAAACACGCTTAACTTCCATCTGCATGTTTTCATCTGGTGTCATTAGCAAAAATGCTTAGCACTTTAGACTTTCCATGACCGGTTTCTAGATTTGTCTTTATTCTTCTAAGTTATTGTTTTGACTGTTTTCTAACTTTTCAAAAATGCCAGATACGTCTTTATTAATAGAGACAAAGGCTAACTGCTAAATCTTACTTCAACGTACATCATGTTGTGTTACTACATAATATGCCATTAGAAATAATAATAATAATAATAATAAAATAATAATAATAATAATGATTAACACCCTCGTATACATCACACTCTAAAAGTAAAATGAAAAGAGACCAAAAAAATATCATCAAATATACTTAAAACATTTTAAAATGAATACAATGTATAAACGTATATATATATTACTATCATTATATAATTAAATTATATATTTAGAAAATAGTTTATTATAAATTATAGAAAATATATAATTAATACTGTAAAAATGTATGCTTTGAATGCAATGTAGAGTCGCTTCTGGATAACAGGCTCTGCTAAATGCATACAATTATTAATTAAATAAATTAAATTTAATTTATCATTATACCATATAGTATAGAATATATAAATTTATAATTTACTTTTTTATAAATGATATCGACTTTAATTACTTCAATATATATTTATACATGAACTAATAAAAATGTATGTTTGAACATAAACTTTAAATTCGCCCCAAACAACACTAAGGCATAACTCCAGCTCACAGACAAGCACTCACCTTTCATCACCATAGTACATGTGTTTTTAAGCTCCATTTCGCGAATAAACGAGAAGCAACAAAACGAGAGGGAATCTGTATGTGTGGGAGTGTGTGGGAGAAAAACAGACTCTCTCAAGAGAAAGGCAGAAAAGGCTCATCTATTTCAGTGAATCCTCAGTACCCTCTCTGGAGTGTTTTCACGGTGACCAGCCAGATGCCTCCTTTCAATAGAGACAAATGAACAAAAGACAAGCAAACCTGTGTGTGTGTGTGTGCATAAGCGTGTTTACAGGACAAACACAGAGAGAAATATAGAGGCACAGTAAGTGAAAGGTACTGAGGTGGGGGGAAGATGCCATGAGGGACAGGAAGGGATGCTTATGCAGCATAGATGCCCATCTGCCTTTCGAACGTCACTGGTGCTCTCCAGCTTGTGAAATGCATCTGGGTATTCTGGCGTGCCAGATATCTGCCCTCTGCTGTCTGACAACACAAACACAAACACGACTCGGAGAATGTGTGCATTATGAAGAAAAATTGTCCAGTTTCACCTTCTAAGTCTGCCAAAATATACAGTTTTCTGACAAACTGTTCACTCTTTGGGATGGTGGCTATATAGTTTTGTCATATACATAGAAACACTCAGTAGTGTACATTTACAATTTGATGTACAAGTAATTCATGAGTTCACACTCACATATAATAAATGGAGTAAAGTTTATTTGTATTTGGCGTGCTGGAGAAAGGGAAGGGCTCCAAGCTCGGAATTTGGGCCCAACCCAGAGTACTCTCCCCATCCCAGGTTGGGACAGGAATAGTTAGAAGTGAGGAGATGGGGTGTTGGAGGGATGCTGGAAAACTGTCAAGGAACAGAGGTAAGTCTGCTGTGTGTATATATATATAAATATATATATACCTCTTATCTTGTTAATTGAGTTGATTACTTAATGTGCTCCTCTCGTGTTAATTAGTTAATGATATCTGATGTGGGGCTCCTCTGCAAAATTGTTAATAAACATGCATAAATTTCACTGACATGCAATGTAAAACGTACGGGCTAGGTTAGGGCCGTATCTCTATGTGGAGACCATAGGTTCTGTCCATAGGACGTAGACGCTGCGTCGAAGTCGCCCCTTTTTTGGGAACCCCTTGCGTGACGCAGCGTTCTGGTAGCACTGTCTCAATGCCGTCCATGGAGGAGTGATTACGTCACCGACCAGCGGGTGCGCTGGTGGGCACAAAAAGCGCCTCAGAAGAGCGGGTTACAAACCCGCTTCATGACTTAGCGCCCTCAGGAGTATGGATCAAAGAGACCGGCGTCTCGTTCCTCCCATGTCGTGGGAAGCCATGATTACATACGTAACCTAGCTAGACGTGCCCGTTCAGGAAGTGGGGGGGGGGGGGGGGGTCCACTCGAGCTGGGGCGTCGAAGTCACTTTGGGAACTAGCAATACCGCACTGCGGCCATACCATACCTAGTCTCTGCCTTTGTGTGTAATCTTGCGAGCACATCACGAAAAGAACTTGGATATCTAGGGTAGATGCCAGGTCGCAGGTTGTAAAAACTGACAAAAGTGTGTGGAGAGGACCAGCCCGCCACAGCACAATTGTTCTGCAAGGCCACACCCAAGTTGAAAGTCTTGGAGGCCGCCATACTCCTGGTCGCGTGCGCTCTGACCCCCATAGGTGACGGGAGGGCAGAGGACTCGTAGGCTAGTGAGATGTCCTCGACCACCCACCTACCCATAGTCTTCTTGGTCGCTGGAAATCCCTTCTTTGGTGGACCAAACCAAACAAAAAGTTGATCTGCCTTATGCCACGGGGCAGCTTTGTGTGCGTAAGCGTCCAGTGCTCGAATTTGACAGAGCAGATTAAGCCTTTCTTGGCTTACTTCCTGGAACGGAGGAGGACAGAAAGCCTGAAGTACTATGGGCCCTGGTGAAGAAGTGGCCACCTTAGGGACATACCCGGCCCTCGAGTAAAGGAATGCCCTAACCATGCCTGAAGTAAACTCCAGGCATGAAACAGAGAGTGCCTGAAGATCCCCTATCCTTTTTAGTGAGGAAATAGCGAGTAGAAAGATGGTCTTGAGCCTGAGCAACATGACCGAACTTCATGGGGGGGGGTTGTCTTCTTATGGTTGTTAATGGTTCAAAGGGGGGCATTGCATAAGCGCCTCGGCAGAACCCAGCCAGGTCCGCATGAGGTCAGCCTTGGTGCGGGCTGTCCGCGGCCTCACACAACCAGCCTCAGGTGGCATGGAGGAAAGGGACGGTGACAAGTGGGTGATCTTGTCCCATGTTAACCACCCATAATGGCGTGTAAGTCAGTCTGAAGCGCCTCGGGTGCCATTATACTTCAGATTGTAGGGTAGGATAACCCAGCGTAGAATCGGGGTGCTCCTGCAGAAACTCCAGAACTATATCAATTGGGCAGTTGACTGGGTCTTGCAGTTGCTGTCCGCACCATGAAGCAAAAAGTTTCCATTTCAAGGTGTACTGTTTCCTAGTGGCTGGAGCTCTGGACTGGAGTATAGTCTCATCAACCTCAGTTTCGAAGATGACGCAGAATGGGCCTAGGAGCTGTGTGCGCGCCCGTCAGAGAGGGCCATGCTCCAGGGGCACAGCTTTCCATGAACTCCTCGGTTCAGGGTGCTTAGAATGGCGGCGGCAGCCCGGCCCCATTAGATCAGGAGGTCCGCTATCGATCTTCGGAATCACCTCCTAGCGGAGACGCCGTCTAGGGAGGGACAGGACTGCAAGTCGAGAACGCAGCTTGTATGCATGGCGCGAACGCAGCCCTCCCCCTGCTCGATTGATGTGAGGAGGACCATCCGATGTCGTTGTCTGTGGCGGCACAAACGCATGATGCCCCGCTAGGGGATGCTGTAAGGAAGTGTGTCAGAGCTGCGAAACACGGTCCAGCATTTCGCGGCTGGCATTCTATGGTTCCCTAAAAGAGAGATGGCGGCTTCCGCACAGACCCTGGCAGAGTGCGGCCTACCGATCACTGACTTACTCTGACTCCCCATTCCGTGAGTAGAGGGAGATCCTTCGTTGGGGAGTCGTTACGCGACGACAAGGAGCCAAAAAAAAAAAAAAAAAAAAAAAAAAAGAAAAGAAAGAAAAAAAAAAAAAAAAAAAAAAACAAAAAAGAAAAAAAAAAAAAAAAAAAAAAAAAAAAAAAAAAGCCTCACTGTCGGGCCTTGAAACCAGGAACCAACGTTTCTTCTTTGCCAGGCATGTCTAAGCAGCGTAAGGCGATCGCCGCGTGATCGTGATCATCAAGCGGATTTCCGCCTCGGGGAAAATCCTTTGTTCTGAGCCACCCCTGTCAAGGGTCTACATGTACAGTCAGGCCAAAGAGGTATCCATCACTTGGAATTCCGCTGCGGCAGCAGGCCTCAACGGGTCGCCCTCCCGTACCGACCCCCATCCCCCGCCCCCCCCCCTCCCCCCTCATGAAACCGTTTTGACAGTGAGTGATCTGCTTCTCTACTCTCGTGACTGTCATGATGACTTGACAAATTCGTTCCAAAGGAAAAGAGCAGGATTCAGTACCGTGCTTGCATCGATGTTGATCCCCACCACCCTAAATAAGTGGTTCTGCTGTAGTGAGAAAGAACCTCCTCTTCTGCGTTTAGTCTTATACTCCAGCTCTAACATCATATGGTCGAGGGACGACATCGTCTATGGTCGAGCCGGTGGCTCTGGGCTGCGGCGATTGAGTGCTAGTATTCACGACAAATAACACTCGTCGATATTAATTGATGTATGTGGCGTAATGCTTCCTGGAGTCTCAGTGAGCCAGAGCAGCATCCACACACGGGCGTGAAAGTGGCAGGGGAGAGTGACTAGGCGAAATGAGAAGCTCTTATATCCGGTACATGGCTTCTGCTCCGGGCGAAGGCAAACCTCAGGAACTTCCAGTGTTGAGGGAGTATGGAAACATGGAAATAAGCGTCTCTGAAATCTATCGTAACAAACCAGTCCTCGGAATGGATTTGAGATACTATCTGCTTGATAATGAGCATCTTGAACCGAAGCCGTTTGATAGTGCGGTTCAGAAGACGGAGATCTAAGATCGTTAACGTCGGCACACCGCTCACTCGCTTCTTCTTGCGAAGCGTGAAGTAACGGCTGTAGAACCCGGACGCTCTCTTGAGAGGAGGAACACGTTCTATTGCCCCCTTGCTCAAGAGAGTATCTACTTCTTGTTCCATTACCAGATCCTGCTCGGGGCCCACTAGTGTGGGGGTGACCCCGTTGAATCGAGGTTGGACGAGAACCAAACTGGATTCTGTCATTTTTCTCTACAATCTGCAGGACCCATTTTCAGATATTTGGTAGAAGTTTCCACGCTACCAGAAAATCTACTCAGGGAACCGTCTGGTATTAATTATGAGGTGGCCATTCGGTGTCTCCTGAAGCTTAGTATGTACCGGGCAGGGAATACCGACCTGACTGCTGTCTGTCACGCCTCCACTTGCGGTGGCAAGCCTACTCGACAATCTTGCCAGTGCGCGTACCGTATGTCGGGCCGGCGCAGCTGGATATTTCGCTCGTCGGAGGTCTCAGCTGAACCCTGAAGCATACCGAGGTGTCAGGGTATCATAAACCTGCCATGAGAGGGGCACTGAGGGAACAATTGACGTCTGACATGCTGTAGGCTCCCCATCACTTGAGGGGGGCGAGCGTTACTCCCGTGCCGTAGCCGTTGCCTAGGCGGCAGCTGGACTTTCGCTCATGCGAGCTCTCTGAGGCTCCTGAGGCACCGAGGTGGCGGGGTATCATATGAACTTCCTCATGATGGCAATCTGCAGGGAACAAATCGACTCGACTGGCTTAGCACGCCGCGATCCTCACTTAGAGGGCGGCGAGCTCTCCCGTTCCCGTAGCGCGGTCTGCCGGCGGCAGCTGGGATTTCACGTCGTCGTAGTCTCACGAGCCTGAAGCACGAGGTGGCAGTTAGGTCTGAATGAACCTCTTTGCGTGAAGGGGTCTACTGAAGGAACATACGCGACGCTGACTGGGCTGTAGCACTCCTCAATTGAGGGGTGAGCTCCCTTGTGGCGTAACCGTTGCGTGGCGGCAGTCTGATTTTCGGCTCGTCCCGTAACTCACTGAGGCCGCTGAAGGGCAGCCGAGGTGACTTGAGGGGTATCAATAAGCCTCTGTGAGGGCATTGAGGAGGATTGGGCACCGTATACTGTGGTGTTATCCTTTCCTCTCCAGGTGGCCTGCCCTCAGGGACCTGACAATGGTAGGAACGTTTAGCCAAGGTCCTCTCAGACAAAATAATGGTCCGCAGATCCGTCTTCGGTCTAGAATACTCTGACTGAGAGCGTCGGCCCGACCCCCGGCCATCTTTTCTGTGGGGGGGGCGAGTGTTCGGGATGCAACGCATGTTTTTGAGACTTGGCGATTATTAGGAGCTGATGGCTATGGCATGTCTGCCGCATCATGGATCCCCACCCCTGAGAGGTGCAGGCCTAGGTATGCTTGTAACTACTCAGCCATGTGTGTCTAAACAATGGCGGCCCTAGCTCTGACCTAATATCCGTATAAGCTTTCCCCGACCAGACTCGATTAAGCCTTATGGGCCTGGTGGAAGCTTCGGGCTCTCTTCAGGGAACTTATGCTGAGGGTGGGGAGAGATGAGGCCTCACAAGATTCTGGCTCCACCACTGCATGCGCCTCTATATACGCTTATCTCAGACTCCGCACAATGTTCTTTTGAATCATTGTTCGAGAGCGTGGGGGCTGTACATAACTGGATTTAGGCGGCGGTTTTCACTTCTCTCCACGATGCTTGCACGCTTCAGGAAAAAAAAAAACATCGGAGATGCGGGGAAAACGGAAGCCGGCGTCGCTCGTTAAGGCTGTGATCTGAAACCGCAGCGCGGGCTTCCGAACTTCATTGGGGGGGTAGAGAGAGAGCCGGTGGGCGGGGGGGGGGGGGGGGGGGCGGGAGGAGGGTGTCGAGGGGATCTAGCACGTGAGGACTTCGAGAGAAGACGAGCCCGTCTGGGATCCCTCCGCTAAATCCACTTGCGATCCCCATGACAACAGTCTGCGCTGTGTCTCGGCAACAGCGGGACTCACAGCCCCCCTTCTGACAGCAGGGATTCGTGAGCTGGGCCGCTCTTTTTCATACAAACGATCAGCCAGGCGAGAGCGACTTCGACGCAGCTCGAGTTCCTGAAGGGGAACTAAGGATGTTTGCACTTTGAAACCGGTTTTCAGGTTTTCAGGTTTTTGTTTGTTTGTTTGTTTCTTTTGTACGTTTGCAACATCAATGACAGTACCACAATGAGTACTAGCAGTAGCTGTAGAGTTTTTGTGCAATATTACAATAGTCTAAAATTAAATTAAATTAAACAATTTTTTTTAAATCTACATTTTCTACTACAAATTCTACAACATTTTTTGTATCATTTTTTTTTAACTTCAATCTCAAAATATTACTATTTTAATATTTTAATCTCGTAATGGTGTGAACTTTATTTTTGTATGGGCCTATTATTATAAGGAGATTATATTTATTTATTTAGAGTAAATTGCTATATTGCAAAATTTTTGGCTAAATTTCACTAAATTGCTGACAGTGTTTACCACCATATGCAAAGTTTTGTTGCATTGGATTTACCACCAAAACATTTAATCTGAAACAAGCATCTATGCGATATGCATTCAACTAAAATACAATTAAATCTATAAAAGAATAAATTCTATTCAATATAGTTTAATGTTTTGTTTATTCATCAAAATTGAATATTACTTTAATCTCGACAATGGTGATGAATTTTATTCTTGTAATAAGGCTTATTATTATAATAAAATATGACTTTAAATAAATATATATACTAAGTATATAAATATGACTTTATTCTAAAAATATTTGATTTTTTCACTGTTTCATTCACATTCTGTGGTGGTGTAAAAACTTTTATTTGGAGAGAAGCAGCTATTAAAAATGCATTAATCTTTGGTAAATGTGAGCAAAAGCATGCAAAGATGCAAATGAACCTCAAATATGGCTCACTTCCATAATTTAGATTTATTCATACAAACTGCAAACTGTACCGGAGTCCACATTAACTGTACCCCAGAAGAAAACTTTCACAGCAACTAAACAAACCAAACTCTGACTGCAAACAGACTCGGGTCCAATAGCTCCCTAATTGAGTGTAAAACAGCCATCTGACATGACAGGCTACCGAAAATCAAAGGTTTCAAGGGCAAACAGGGTTTTTTGCATCTGTTTGTTTGGCTGTTTGAACACCAGGCCCCTGGGTGGAATAGCATTTGCTAAATGTACACAATAAAGCTTCATAAACAAAGAGCAATCAATGTTTACAACAACATAGCAAACAAGACCAGAACAAGTTAGCCCTGTGCATGCCGAGCCGAATCAAATGAATAAGAGAATAATCGGACTCTCAAGCGATGTATTCATTACAGGGGGAGAGACAAAGAATGGCCTCCTCAATGGCACGAGCATTGATTGGGTCATTTCTCTAGTGCATTACCAAGTAATCAAATTCAATTAGCCGGTCATGTGTTTTCCTGTGGTTACTGAGCCTATCAATCGTCTGGCCTTAACGAACCAAATGCCATCGCCACTCATTTCCTGCTTCCAGCCCCAGACCCCCAGTTAAAAGTTTTGAAAAATTAATTGCTTCCTTTGAAATTAACGCCACATGACTCTAGACATTTGTGGTCAGAGTTATATTCATCTTGATTAATTACGGGGAGCCCAACAGACACCGCAGGTCATCCGTTTTTATCTAAGCCTGGATTTGGCAGGAACCTTTTAAATATAACAGCCACGACACATTGCTCTCTGTTGTTTAAGGGTTTAAGCAGTGCTGATGTGCACAGACACACTAGATAAATCACCATTAATGCTGAAGTCTAATCTGTGTACGTCCCAAATGTCTGTGTAAGATGGATACTACTTCTGAGTGATATCATTGTCCTAAAATGATCCCAGACAGGAGCATAACACCCAGTCACATTGTCAACTTTTTTGTTGTTTTGACTACAATACAATAAATAAATAAATAAAAATCACTCTTCATTTACTCACCCTCATGTTGCTTTTCATTCTTCTGTGGAGAGCATCAGAACTTATGTTTTTTTTTTATCCATACAATGAAAGTCAATGAGATCCAAACAACACTGATGTGGGGAAAAAACAAAACAAAACATGGACACATGATTCAAAATATCACCTATTTTGTTTTCTAGAAAGGAAAGAAACGAGCAATCAGGTTGGGAATTGATATGAGGATCAGAGTAAATACTGACAGATTTTTCATTTTGTCACTATAAAATCATTGTTTTAATGACCGCCTGCAATTTAGTTAGAACTATTGGATGCAAGTCATGTCACTTTATTAATATTCATAAGCAAATCTAATAACAATTATATTACGTCTCCCTTTACACACTTTTTTGATCCTAGCCTCTCCAAAAAAACATAGACTAAATGCTATTTTAATGATTGAATAAGAACACTGGCCAAATTAGGCTAAAATCTAAACACAGATCTGCATTACATTTTTACAGTCTGTTCTTTTGTGTCTTGAATACATGAAATCCTTTCTGAGAGCAATTACTGCGATTTTCAATTCCAGTGCTCGTCATAACTACAGATTAAGCGATCTGAGCCTCAAAAGAAGCCCTTATGCAGATTTAAGCCACAGTGCATCTCAGTGACAATAACTCCATCTAGTCACCATTTCTTTTCACAAATCCCAATTTCAAAAATGAAGAGAGGGAGATTACAGTAATCCCGGGTGGGATTATAAGTGCTTCAGGGCAGTCCTGCTTCTATCTCCCAACCGCCCGTGTCCGGCCGACATGGCTGCAGTCAGTAGCAACTGTCATACAGACCAGATAAGACCCAATTTTCTCTTTGGATAAAGCAGAACATAATCCCATAACTAAGTATGTTAACAGAAAAGATATTATGTCTGTTCTTTTCTAGTATGAGTACAGTGAAAAAAAAAAAAAGATAATTCGCATTTTAAAACTTGTGTTTTGCATTATTAAAGCCTCTCAGGTTTGTTGAATGTGAAAAGCAAAAGGCTTTCTGCCATTCAACTCGTCCTTACAGCTCTGGTCGTAGTTCTTAAAACAAGTAAAGTGGAAAATACATTTCTTAAGGTCATTATGATATATAAAAAGGCTTTTACAGTGTAATTTTTCATGCTCAGACCCTCAACGACACCACAGTGAGACCTGAGGCAGACGGTCAAGGATTAGAGGGACAGAGTGAGAACGAGAGTTTGAGAGAGAGAGAGAGAGACAGACAGATTAGATAGAGTAGAGAGACGAGAAAAGTTCTTGGCTTTCCAGTTAAGTACATTAGAGGTGTGATACAAGGGATAACCTCTCTGAGTCAAAACTTGTTGGATGGTTTAACCATTCTGAGGCTTTAGGGAGCAAGACTTGTGAAAGAGAGATCAAAAGGCTGGGGTGCATTTAGAAATTCTGTGTTTTTTTTTCAGTTGAAAATACAATATGGGCAAGTATTACCATAATTTATATCCAATAAATAATGAGCCTTAAGTGGTAAGAATGGCTTGGGTCACTTCATAACGCAAATACTATATATTATACTAATATGATATCTTATATTACTATATATAATATGATATAATATAGTATATATATCAGCACACACCACACAACACCAAAATATACAAAAATACAAATATAATATATATTTTTTGGGAGGGTAATAAGAATTAATTGAATTTGGGCACGCTGTTAAACTATCAAACCTATATAAAATGTCTTTTCTAACAAATTGTTATATGGC
The DNA here is from genome assembly GCA_018155175.1 of Sinocyclocheilus anophthalmus. Classification (NCBI taxonomy): domain Eukaryota; kingdom Metazoa; phylum Chordata; class Actinopteri; order Cypriniformes; family Cyprinidae; genus Sinocyclocheilus; species Sinocyclocheilus anophthalmus. The sequence continues at coordinate 217,583 of JADLZN010008682.1, read as the reverse complement.
TTATTGATTAAACGATCATTAAAAAGGGGGTCAGCACAGCACACACAAACACACATATTACATATATCATCTATATACAGTATATAATATATATATGGACATGACCATGTGCCTAGTAGGGCTGTGCGATTTGGGGAAAATATCTAATTGCGATTTTTTTTGACAGATATTGCTTTTGTGATTTTGATTTGCGATTTTAAATTTGCAAAGTCACGCTTCAGCTCAATATTGTCAATAATGTGCTGCACAGTATGGGTATCATTACCCTGCTGAAAAAACAATAGAAACCATCACAGAAATTCTTTTAGTTTCCATTAAACCATTACAAAATTAATTTTTGTTTTGGGCATTATTTCAATAGGAATTACTGTTGTTCTATTGGTTGCCATTTTCCAGATTACATCCCACCAATAGAATCAAATCCATCAAATAGACACCATTATAGATTACATTAAAACCAAACAAATTCCCATTATAACCCTGAAATCCATTACATTTGTATTGTGTTTTGGGAGGGGTTCTATTGTTTTTTTCAGCAGGGAAGATTATAATGGTTACTGCTCTTACATAATTTACTTAATTACTGAATTTCACAGGAAATATTTGTTTATTTTTTATAAATAAAAAAACTGTATTTCTTAAGTCAATTATTAAAATATTACATATGTTTATTAATTTTAATAAGAGTGAAAAGTGGAGAATGTGCTGCATCGTTGTCATTTCATCCTAGTAGTGAAATTATCAAGCGAGTTAAAACTGAATTACACTTCATTTTACACGCGGAGGTCCAGGACGCTCGTCGCCATCAGGTTGTCAACACGTGCGTACAAGCCTCATCGCATACTGCCAGTACTGACTCATGAAGACTTCTTCCTGGTGGCTTAGTCCCGGGTGCGAGTATAAACGAGGATTACGAGACAGGCTGCGTGAGTGTGGCAAGCATGAACAGCTCATCCGTGACGCGGGATTTGCGCCGCGTGGGGCAGAGAGGAGCGAGTATGAGAAGCATTCCCAGACACAGGCTGTGTGTGTGTGCTCTTCTGAATTGGGAATAGCCAACGTGCATTATAAACTTATTTCAAATTAATCTGTACTTTATCTGAGATAAAATGTGTAAGATAACGTTCCCGTACTAACAAAAACATCTAAGAATGTATCTTTTATTCTCCATTACTGAAAACAGAACCGATAAGGGAGCTCTTGATATGCGCTGTAATGCAGCTCTTGCAAATGACTTTTTTTGTTTGTTGTCTGTCATTTCGAAGATTAAGTTGCATACGGTTTTCTTTAGTTTTAATTGGCCTAACTATCGATCTGACCCAGTAGAAGCCATAATCCCACTCTGTCTCTCCCGTCCCGCTTTCCATTTTTATTTTTTTAATTGTGGGTGTTTTAGCCGCAAGGTTTTTAGTTGGGCTAGAGCAGGTGCATATTAGCTAGATCGAGGGTGCGTCTGCATTCTCTCCAAGGGCAAAGTAAGATGCCTAACTCAAGGCTGGCAGTCATGCATATGGCTCAAAAAAAAATAATTCTGCGTTCTCACATATCACGAAGGCTTTGTGATTAGAACTCGCAACGTCTCAAATTGCGATTTCGATTAATCGCACAGCCCTACTGCCAAGCATATTGTACATTGACCCTTGGAAGGACAACGAAAACTGAGGGAAAGAGAGCAACAGAAGGAGATAAAGAATCCGGTTCCTTCTCCACACCTCTTTTCGCTCTTTATTTCTTCTCAAGTAATGAGCGCCCAGCGGTCGGTTGGTAGTCCAAAATGTGCCCCTCGATTTCACCGACAGCTTAACAACCTCACTTCCCACGTTGCACTGCATGTTTTACTTGTGCAGATCATCCCATCATATTTGGATTCTCGTTGGATGAAGTGTGTGGGACCTAATTAGATTTCCAAAAAAAAAAAAAAAAAAAGGTGTTACATGAAAGAGAAGCCCGGATGAGACTGCTAGCACCAAACAGTGTGACAGTTAATCCTTATCTGAACCCTGTAGTTTGGAAAAAACCTAAGTGGTTTCTAAAAACGCAAACATGATACTGTAAGAGATCAATTAAGTACATTAGAAATAGAACCATCCACAAATGGACTGCGCACTAATTAAAAGCAGTTCTGGGTGTACGACGCCAACTTTTGAATGTGTTTCTCGAGCGGAAGGGTGTTAAAAGTTTCTGCTGGCAGCTTTGAGGTACTGCTTTGGAAATGTCAAGCACACTTCTGCTTCAGTGAACATGAAGACAAACAAACACATGTGCAATCTGCTCACTCTCATTGGATAAGGTCACCCGTTGGGTTCACGGCTGGAGCAGTGCCGTCAGGGGTCGGTCAGAGTGCAGGGTGTTTGGAATCGGCACGGCTCCATGCTGAGGATACAGAGGTACGGCACATGTCTCTCTGTTATGAAATGCAGTGGCGTGTAATTGATTAGTTAATCGTCCGAGGTTGCTCCTAAAAGCCCAAAGCTTCACACAAAAGACTCCTGCATTCCTCCTGATTCTCCTCCACTGGTGGTCCGGACCTCCCCGAGGACACCTCGCAGTTTTTAGAGCACTTCAAAAACACACATCATAAATAATGAGGTGAGAATAGGCTGTGGTCTTAATATTACACACACACCCCCACCACAAAAATTTTGGGGGGGGGGGGGGGGGGGGCATTTAAGTCCGTAAATATTTTTTGGTGTTTGGGGGGTTGTTTTTATATGTTTTTAAATATTTGTTTATTTTTATAAATATATGTGTTTGATAATTCAAATCATCTTAAAATGAATTTCTTGAATGTAATGCCTTACATAATGCATTCCCAGGAAATCAAACAACCCTAGCGCAAAAATTGCAGAGAAATGAAAAATATGCGGCAAGAGCACGAAAGATAAACACAGCATAAAATAATGTGAAAGTTAAGGAGCACAAGGTGGAGACAACAGAGTTGGAAAATGAAAATCAATACACTCAAATCTGCCCAAGCTTCTTAGCAGCTAGCTATATCAGCCTGCTTCATCCCAAACATATCTCCTCATTAAAGACAATGAGGTATGACAAGAAAACGAGATTGAGAGATAAACTGTAACCTAAACCCTACAAGTGCTCAACTTGTATATCAAACCTTTACAGCCCATGTTGGTGAGAAGTGTACGAAGCAATTCTCCATGTTGCTGGAGCCTCCGTTATTAGTTTTTCCATTTTACATAACGGGGGGAAAATTCGAAAATTTCAAGCCAAACCACAAAACACATCCAACTAGACGTCGGCCCTCGATATCATTCCTATCTGCTCGCTGTTAAAAGGCTGGACCTGGGAACTTAAATGGAGCTGTGGTCGGGATTCTCCGGCCTCGACGCAGGAGATTAAATTATCGCTGGATAAGTATCTGAGAGGTCGTGTGTGGGAGCGCGCTGGAAGTTGGATCCGGAGTTGAGCTGAGGTAACAACACTTGGTTGTCTTTCAAACGCAAAACAGATAACGCACACGCCAAGCTAAACCTATTTAAGCACAACAAGCCCTCGGCCAATATCCTTACAGCTCCCACCAATAGGGTTAACTCTGCTAAAGGTGTTAAAAGTAGTTGTGGGTCTAGGTCATGTTCAGACCTCTTAGATCTTTCCTAGAAAAGACATCCACTGAAAAACACCCCATGCAGTTTGCAGACGGTAAGCGCAGCCCAGTCTTGGACCACCTGTTAGTGATTTGGGAGCTGAGGCTATCATCAGCTTTGCCTAAGCCACCCCCAGGTGTCTTGCGAGTCATGCTGCGTTTGGCCTCTGCATCGTGGGTGTGTGTGGAAGAAACTGTTTAAATTAGAAGTTCTCAACTGGTTTTGTTTCAGGATCCAAATTTTACATTGGAGCTGCAAGTTGCAACACAATATCAAGATTGTAAAATTATAATTCACTTTATTAAGTAATCTATATTCACTGTGAACTGCAAAATCTGTAAAATAAGTAAAATATATATATATAATCTAAATTATATTCTATATGCATTTTATAATTTTTAATCTTCTCATAATTTGAATATTCCATCTAGACACAATATTTTTCACTAAATATTAACATGATTGATCAGAACATGTTCAAAAATATTATATGTTTTACTTAATAATAATAATAATAAATATAATATATTATAATGGCATTATATTGGCCCATCATATAAACGCATATATATATATATATATATATATATAATACTCTATATGAGTATATATAATAGTATATATATGATCCTAATATTATATTCATAGCCTACATTATCATACATATATATATATAATAATATATATGTATAAATATAGCTATATATAATATATATATACGGATAAATATTATATGTGTCTTATTATTTAATAAACATAATTAGCATTATAGGTATAATAAGTTTATGTATTATACTGTCTAATTTTAATGGCATAGAAGATAAAAACTTATAAAAGATGTGTTTTGTTCTACATTTCTGTCAACAAAGGTCAATAAGTGATTTTATATCCAAAAAAAAATAGGCATGATATATCGTAGAAAACTACCATTTAAATGGTGCATCAAAGGCCCCATTTAGAACCACTGATCTTAAATGTGTGTGTATTAAGAAACCTTGAGTACTTATCGGGAAGTCCGATGTGAATGAATGAACGAACCTGATCTCTGCAGAAGAAATGATGGATTATTTATGTGCAAACCTCTCAGAGGTCTGAATGCTGAAAATACTAATGCATCAAGAAGCAGTGATGAGTATATGAGCTGCCTCTCATCTCTCATATGAGCATGCTTTTATGAGCACAGCTATTGTTAATGGAAGTTTTTTTTTTCTTCTTCAAAGTAGATGAGAAGTTTAAAATGGGATGCTGGCTATGTCACTGGACCATTTGTGTTGGTATCACCGAACCACATCTGTGACATATTCAGCCTCAGGGAATGAAATATTGCTTTTCTCCTCCCCTTCTCCCTGAAATTCCTAACACAGCAGTTCACACGCTTTCTCAAAATAGAGGCTGTTTCATGCCAAACCACTTCCCGCCGTCACGCAGGAACAATCTTCACAGACCATCAGGCCGGCGTGTGAAATCGGTTTTAAAAGGTAGTGAATAAATAGGTGGTTTGAAAACAAAGTACACTCAATTCAGAGTATGTTTTGTCCAACACAGAGCTTAAAGGAGTGCAAGAGACGAGGAGAGAGGAGGTGGTCATCTCTGATTGGCTCCTGAAGGCTCCCAACCTCAACCCTGCAAACCCAGTGAACAGCAAAAGATTCATTAGTAGCAGTTTAGACAGAGATGGGAACGAGAGACTCTGAGGTTGACCTTTTTTTTCAACTGCCACAAAGACTACAGTATGCTGTGTATAGACTATATATAGAATCAGAATGCTTTTTAAATGTTTAGTTGTATTTTTATTTTTATATTTTTAAATGTACATGTCGCTTACCCGTGCAAAAGCTGCTGTCACATTTCAAATCGGTTGTTAGTGTTTTTGAGGATTTCCAGTTGGTTGTTAGGGTGTTCAAGTTGGTTGCTAGGGGATTTTGAGATAGTTGCTAGGTTTTCAATAGAGCTGATAGGGTGTTCTATTTGTTTGCTGGGTGGTTGTTAGGGTGTTCTATTTGTTTGCTATGGGATTGAGGTGGTTTTAGGGGGTTCTAGGTGGTTGCTAGGATGTACGGCTGTTGGGATGTTCTATTTGGTTGCTATTGTATTCTGGGGGGTTGATAGGATGTTCTAGTTGGTTGCTATGGGATTTTGAGATGGTTGATAGGGTGTTCAGGAGGGCTGATAAGGTGCTCTATTTGGTTGTTTGAGGGGTTGCTAGGGTGTTCTATTTGGCTGCTATAGGATTTTGAGGTGGTTTTAGGGGTTTTTAGGTGGTTGCTAGGATGATATGGAAGGTTGTCAGGGTACACCAAGGTGGTTGCTAGGGTGTTCTAAATGGTCGTTCTAGAAGGCTGCAAAAGTATTCTAGGTGGTTGCTAGGGTGTTCTTGGTGTTTACTAGGATGTTCAAGTTGGGTTGTTAGGGGTTGTTATGGTTTTAGGTGGTCATGTCCATGCCGAGATGCAGTCCTCATGGTTCGGGGTCTGTTCAAATCCCTAAGTATGAATGATAGCATAAGCCTTAGAGCAAGCACCACTAATTACAAAACACCAAATTTGCTAGAGTGCTTTGCAACGCATAATGAAAGGAAAGCGGTTAAACATCTCCATTCCCGGAGCGTTTTGGAAACAAGCTTAGCAAATGAGTTTCCCAAATTAGTTTATAGCATACCACTTCAACACAAATGCTTTTTTTTCTTACAAGCACATGGTATAATCTATACCAGACCAAAGATCACGTAAAGTGGTTCCCATGAGCCAGGCGTAGAATCCAGAATCCGTGAGACCAGACTCCATTAGACTCCATTCATTAGCGCAGCAGCCTTCATCTGCAATCCGAAATGCTTTGATAAAGATTAAAATGTTGGCAACTGACTCAACAGAGCAACAGAGCCTTGAATTTAGGTCAGGGGAAGATGATAAACAATTCATAAGCAAAGTCCAAAATTAAATATATAATATGATTCAATATAGTTATGAAAGAAAGCATTGTTAAGCTGCTAGACTGCTCTTCAAACAACTCCAGAAAGAGATGTCACACACACAAAAACACTCACGCATTCGCACATAAAAGCCTGCATTACAGTTGTGGCAGCACTCTGAACAATAGTCTTTCACTCCAAGGTGACTCGCTCTCTCTCTATTTCCATTTCTCTCAGGGTCAACTATGTGCATCTCTCTTTATGTGTGCGTATAAATTGAGAAAAGCGAGGTTTGCCTAATGCAATGCTGTCAGAACGTCCCACAGCAGCCCTGTCCACTGTGCATTAAGAACCTGTCAGCCAGAGTATGGAATTAATCAGCAAACCCCTGAAGAAACAATTGCATAATCTAAAGCTATAAACTCGGCCGACCTTGCCTTCAAACGTGCTTAAATTTCCACCTTCAAAAGGGAGATTGAAGCAGCTAAAGGCTCTGAGTCAATAGATTTCTCCCTTGTTTCAGCCCTCCAATCTTTTCTTCCTATAAAGAGGAATGATTGACTGCTCTTCCTTTCCAACAGTTCTGAATAAAAGTTCATATTCAGAGGTTTTTTTTTTTTTGAAAGTGACCTCTGCTTTGGCTTCGCTATACCTTTTGTTTGTTTTGAAAATACCGACTCTTGCCTCAAATTCCTTATAATGGTGGCGCTAAGGGTGGGATTCTGTCCTGAATAATCTTTTTTTGTAGGCTAACTTGTCTTTTCTGGTTTTAATGTCTGCTCATTTTTGTCACTATTAAATCCATTTAGACCTGCAATTATATTCTGTAATTAAGACAAGGCAGACTTTCGACTATTGGCATAAATTACAATACCATTATTAAATCTTGCATAAATTATCGTGCAGTGCTATGTTCTGTAAACAACACCAAATAAATTAAACCTGTTGGCTTTTTATGGTCCAATTTTCTATCCATCCAGACATAAAAATATATAGAGATGCTCAAGTGTGACAAATGTGGCAAACTTTAAGATAAGCCAGGACATTTATGGCTGAAAACACCCAGCCACAAAGGCATTCATATCTCTAAGCCCTGAATGTTCACTGACCTTAGATCCGGCTCAGAACAGAGGGCAACGGATTTTGAGAGCACCACTTCATTTTATTAACAAATCAATTGACGGAAAGGTGTGAAGATTGCTATGGTGACAAGATAATCTAATCATCAGAAATTTGGACTTTGTCGTCAGTGACATGAGTCATGGAACCTCTGATGCGAAATGACAAGAGCATAGAGAGATCATGTAAGAGAAAGTGAGGCTGAAATGATCAGCTCCGAGTCTCTTAGAAAACAACCCTCTGACTGGACCGGGCAGTTATGAACCTCGCACTCTTTGGATCAATCAATCGCGCAGACACTGTGGAAACTTTAAAAGGGCGCCAAGAATGACTCTCTTAAAGATGGAGAGATAGTGCATCCTTCAAAGCACATATATTTTGATATTAGCTTATAACGGGAGCATGTTTTGATGTACTGCTTTTCAAATAAGAGTGGATGGCTATATAGTAATCTTCTGTCCGGTGTTTAAGTGCTGTGAAACAATACAGATACTTGAGTGAGGTACTGACTTACAATCTACTTTCAGAAACCTTGCATTTGTCTACTGTACTGACGAACAATCAACATTTGAACAATCAACATCTGCCTGATTTCTGACTTCTCTGTAAAAGCCAACGTTTCATTTATGCCAGCATCTTATACTATCTCTATGATGATTAAATAAAACAATGCCAAAAGTATCTGTTCAAGAGGTTTTGGTTGAAGTTGGGCACCCTCATATTGTCTTGACAAAGCAAGCAAAAAAATTAAGAGCAAAGAAAATGCAGGCGAGAATAACTGATGCTTTATCAATATATTTTAGCATTTTTATGTTGCCACCAAGAATGATAGGAATAGTTTTGTCACACAAGCTGGTCACCCCATGAACTAGCTAGCTATCATAAACTTAATCCTAAATCATTAATCATAAACTAAAGTAGTAGTACTTTCTGCAAGCTTTATTGCTGTATTATAAAATAAAATAAGTACAGCTTCCTAGTTGATTGAGGAAACTAAAATAATATAAAAGATACTAAAGATTAGGGTGGTCTGCTTAGGCACCTGGGTTTAGAGTAAAAAAATAAAATAAAATAAAATAAAAATCCTAAAACAGGACATATTTTTTATGGAAAGGCAGAACTTTCCCACATTTCTTCAGCCACAATAATGAGCATTACAGTTTCCCCAATTCATTTTCCTATGAGTGGTGTCACCTGTCACCTTATACATATGTCTTACTGTATGTCTCTGCTGGAATGCTGCATTATTGAACTCAAGCAAACAGAAAAGGACATCGCCCTCACAGACAGAGAGAAAAACAAAACAAATAGACAGAAGAAAAGTACCATAAACAGATAGAAGGTTTTTGCCAGTCAAGCGTTCTAACACTCTATTTACTAGGGTTAAGAAAAACAAAGAAATAAGAGCTCCATAAAAACCGCCAGCCATTTTCTTTGGGTTCTGACAGCCCTCAGCCCATCAGTGCAGGTGAAAATATGTAACTGTAGACAGATAAGACTGTGTACAAAACATGAGTGCTGACAAGCTCACTCATTAAACTTGACCGGGCCACATATGCAGGGTTTATGTTACCAGCCGGCCCTGTCACATGGCAATCTGATATCTCGAAAAAGAGCCTTCTTCCTGCGCACACCTCACTGGAAAGACAGACCTAGAGCCAGGAGCTATCTTTAGGTATTTCACTAAAGCTAGAGGATAGTGCGAGGAATAAGAGACGAGATGAGTATTTAGAACTTGTTCGAACATCACCCTGAGGTGGACAAAAACTGCACAAATTTACTGTTTATGCTAGCGGGAATTCTTTAATTACTATTTTCTTTGACAACATTTATGGCATCAGGACGTTGCAACCAGCAACATGTCCATTGGAAATTTACAAAAGAGTTCCGCAAACCGTAAAACGACATGATGCGAGAAAAGGAGACAGTTAAGAAGTATAAAGCGGATCTCTCTTTACTTTCCAGAGAAAAAAAGACCACAATTCCCAGTGTGAAAATGTACCTAAGAACACATCTGTCGAAAAAAAAAAAAAAGTTTATTGGACAACTGCCAACACTTAGTAAAACATGTTCCACATCATTTGACATTCAAACAAGATGCCGTTTTTACTGTTACCTTCTACAACACTACATGTAAATTCCCAGATGTGTGCTCTGTGAATGTTAATGCTAATGTAGGAACTTCGGCTTTTGATGAATTAAAAAAAAAAAAACTGCGAATGAAAGAAGTAAATAAAAGGAAAGCAAACAAACACAGCCTTAAGTGGATGCTGCCATTTAAACAGTTTAGCAGAAGTAGCCCCATGGGGGGTATCCCAAGAACCCTTCGGGGTCTAGAGCGGCCCTGCAGGGGAACTGACGCAATCTGCAAATAATAAAAGGAGAGATGGTGCTTGAAAGCACAGCTTGTGATTGAACAATGCTCCATGATTTCTGCCACACAGAGAAAGCATGCAGCAGAGAGCTGGGAGGACTGGCTTCCCTGTGGCCAAATGCACCACAACAGACAGCAGTGTGTGTTTTTGCCGTGAAGATGCAGAGAAAACTATCTGTTCGCTTTGATTAAAAGCAGAATTTAGAAGTTGTTGCTGTTGTCTTTGGCTACAAAGTTTGGAATTGATTATTGCAATTACTAACAGGTGCGACTTGCGGTTTGCCTGTTAATACAACAGATTACAGCAGTGGTTCGAATATTGGGTCTTAATCACTAACCGTCCACATGCAAAAATTAGTGTGTGAAATATGTTACTGTGTGAATGTAGCCTTTCAATACCTGGACTTCATTTCATTCATTAAATCCAGCAGAAACTTAGTCCTTGTGTTCAATTTGTTGTTTTCCTTTATTGGATTCTTTCATTTTGGGCTTACAATTTGATTTTGGCTTTGTGTTTAGCAGCCACACTGTTCACACAGCTAGCATTAACTATTTACAAGTTGCTACTGCATTCAGACAGAAGGAACAAGGGCAGAGGTCAGCCATTTGACACGTGTAACCAAGCAGATTTCTAGCTCAGCGTCTGCATCATTTAAACATGCAAATGATGTTTTTGTTTCTAATTAAAGAGCAGTTGTCTGATTGAATGTCTCATCTCAAAATCTAAGTGCCACATGGCTAAAAAGGCTATCTGGAAATTGGTGCCAGAGAGAGAGAGAGGAATGTACACGCAACCATAAGCCATCTGAAATGTGGGCGGCACTCTGCCCGACATCACTGACACAGTCTAAACCATGTTCATCAGTGTTAGCTTATTAACAAACAAGCACATTAGCAACCAAACCTTTGACAGCAACTCCAACGCCAATGCCCTCAAGCGGTAGCAAGGCTAGCTTTAGCCTACTATTACTGTGCGCGTGGAGGAGCCAGAACAAATATTGGCAGGGAGAAACTGGGACTTGTTTCCCAAACACCCCACCGTGCAACATCCTTGTGGACAAGGAAAGAGGAACATGGGTATTTACTGTGAAATCAATAGAGAATAAAGAACATTTTAATGCAGGTATAATTTAAACAAATACCAAAAGTATCCTGACTATGTACTGCTCAATATATGATTTGAAAAACTCAAACATAAAACTGTTTTGGACAGTTCTACTTCAGTATGTCCTTCTCTGAGTTTCCTTCCATTGACCAAGCAAATTTGTTTAAGTGCCTCAATGTTTTCTGCCTCGAGGGTCAAATCTTGTGGTCTTACAACTCTTGCCGGAATATTTCTCCTTTTCACATTCTGAACTAATAGGTTTTAGTGCTTGCTTAAGTAATTAAATAACCCATGCACTATGAGAGCATTACTTGCCTGCTACGCATCGCAAAAATGACACACTAACATAAATATCCAAAATTATCTGTGCTATACTCTCCTAGATCAGCACTGCTCTTGTCCCATACTCACTTTCAGTTTTCAAATATGAATATTCCATCATGCTGAAAATCATGATGTCAATATTTTAAATATATTAACTATCACAAACTGATAATATAATTCAATTGCCATTTCCTAACCACAAAAGCTGTACGAACACAATACGTATTTGAGACCAGATAGAATGACTATGGAACATTGTTGTCAGTACACCAAAATGACTATAGGCGATTAATAATAACATATATATATAAGATTATAATATAGATATCCATATATTATAATCGACACACAGGCAGTTTATGATTTATTTAGTTGTATTGAAGCAGTTGAGTTTATTTTCTGAATGTTCACAGGGCCTACAGTTCAAGAAAATACGAAACAGTAGGAACAGAGTAGGACACTAAACTATTGCAGTCTCTCTGGCTCCAGAGATAAGATGTATTTGGTCTCAAAGAAGGATAGGAAGAAATCCGACAGCCATATCCGTTCATTTCTCCAGACCATATGTATCATTCACCCATCCATCTATTCATTCAGATCCACGTCGTCAATCTAGCCCAACGACTCCGGCACAATGACTTTCTCGAGATTAATTCCATCGTTCAAGCGGAACTGTACAAGGGCGGGGTAAAATTACGACTGCGTTTATGAGTTATTAATGGCCTCGGCCCGCTGGTTCCCAAACGGGTCTGGGGTTCCAAACCATGCAGGGCGGACGGAGCTGGGTTATAGAGCTATACAACTCAATAAATAATTCAACTGCATTACTTGGATTTCCAGAATTGCCATACATTATACATGCAGTTCAACAAATGTCTCTGCTATTATACACATATCTGTACACTTCAACTGTGCAGTAATTAATCACCTAAATGTGTGCCAAAAAACTACAGAGATCTTTTCACCCTCCCTGCTACATTTTTCATGCCAAGGTTTTGACACACTCCAGTGCACCCAAAGAAAATCAGCGACCATGTGAAGGAGGAAGGGAGGGGAGGACAGACGGATGGATTTTTTTTGTTGTTGTTGTTTCTGGCTTCGCAGGATTGATTTTCATCTCACGAAGAACAGGGCTAATCTCAATCCTTCTTCTAATCTGGATCCAAAGCACTTGAAACCAAAGGCTTCTTCACAGATGAATAAAAAACAAGTGTCTGTTTGTGCAACATAGATGATTACGTGTAGATGAAGGATGGACACTGTTTTATCCAAAATATGAACACATTTTCTGAAAGACAGTTTAATAAAGGTGAAGTTTTGTGGTCACACTCTTCTGCTGTTAACAAGAAGCGGTGTGAGAAATTTAAGACGCATATATCGCGACATTCTGGTCTTGTCTTGTTCGGTTAAATTTGATGATTTATTAATGAGCGAGTAAATATAGCAGAGGATCGTATGAGTCCGAATACACACACACAATAAACAGCCACACAATCAGTGATCACGAGGTAAAGAAAATAAAACCCCTGCAACTTTTGAAGGACTAAAGCCTGGAGAAATCAAACAAATAAAGGCAGGATTTACTGTAGGGTCTCACGTGCACCGTTTAGGCCTGGCCGACAAGTGCTGTTTAGATTTCCCTGGTATACTGCAGAACACATCGATCATGTGTGTATATCAAAACCGCCCATCAATAATTCAGCATGAACACACCATCTGAAAATATGAACAAGACACCAAGGGCAGAAGAAAGAACAAATTTAATACGCAAAAGCTTAAGAAGGATGAGCTAGGACCGAGAGAAAAAGGAAAAACCGCTTTCCCGAACTTTTTTGATTATCTTTCCTTGATCCCTATTTCTCTCTCAGTCTTTTGTCTTTAACTCCAAGCCGTAAACAAACCCTCTATTTCTCAGGCAGAGAACTTAAAGGAGGAGGAGGAGGGTGGGAGCATTTCAAAATCTCTAAGCCTCAGTCCACAAAAGAGAAGAGAAGAGAAGAGAAGAGAAGCAATAGAAGAGGACAAACATGGGCTCAGTTTACACCTAGCAATGGGGAAATGTTTTATGACTCAATTTGTCAGCACACACATAATGTACTGTATAATGCAGCATGCAAGGACAGAACCATTAGCATGCATGACAGTGCTCACACTCCTGCTGTCCCACCGCAAAACACACACAGTGTGCGAAAGAGAAAGAGGGCACTAAACAGATTGTCATACACTGACTCTCTCATGCCTTGCCATTTGAGAGTATTTCGCTTCAGTTCCCAAAGCAATACATCTAGAGCTCATGCAGCAATCTGATTACCTGACAGCCGCTTTTATCGCTCAATTTTGCAAAAACAAGGTGACAGAAACCCTATCTCTATGAAACACTGCGACTTCACTGCACCACACAACAGCATTATGCCACAAGCACAACTACAGTCCTCATATCAAAGCATTTACTGATCAAAGCGTGATCTGTTGTCAACCTCTTTCCACTTCTCTCTTTCTGTTTTCAGGTGCATTTAATGGAAAGAAACAGCTCAGATGGACAATCCCTGGAGAGGCATCACTATTGTCCAGCGGCAAACTCCCTCCAACCGCTGACCTTTACAACTGGAGTGTGTCAAGCCCGCTGCACCCCCCCCAGCGCTACATGAATTGCTACTCCTGCCTCACCGGTTTGACCTTAAGCGGCTCAGTTGACCTCTCTATTTAGGATGAATAAATAAAAAAGAAGGATGGAAGCATCAAAAGATTTTCAATTGCATGCAGCGTTCACTTCATAAACACCACTTTATAATCACGCTTACAGAAAAACATAAATTTGAAAGCAAACACTGCAGGTGCATTCAAATCAAGCCTCACACACTTTGCTGTGTGCTTGCAATACACTGAAGGCAGACTGTCGCCACCTAGGGGACACTTTTATAGCCAGGAGCACCAACCCTGATGCTCACGGTAGCCGTATCAGCCTCTGGCTAATCTTTACACACATTTCCACTCTCTAAAACTGCGGTAAGTTGTTATTTTCACCCAAACAGCAAATTAAGTCCAAATAAAGCTAAGGAATTATTTTTCCTATCCTTTTTTTTTGTTTGATATTTTTATTTAATTTTTCTTTTCTTTTTTTTGAAAGGATGGAATAAAAAGTCTGCAAATAAATCCATGACCATATATTAGCATTTTCTGGCCTCAAATATGCTGTTAAGTATGCTGCAAACATAAGCACGGATATGTAATGCTCTCTAGACGAAATAATTAAGAAAATCCCCTGCTACCAGGTTAGAAGGATACCCCTGAAGATTTTCTTAAACCTCAATTCGCCATTAAGTAATAGATCTGGACGCCTGTGGTGCAATTAAGCGTTATTACATCCCTTTATCCAGGAAACTTTTCTCGGCCAATCGAATTACACCCCTCATTCTGTTGTGTTCTCCCAGAGCACACAGCCCTGGTTCTGTATGACTCCTGAACCCCTCTTTTTTCATCTTCAGACGGTTCTATTACTTTTCATACGGCCAGCTGTTCGCAAGCTCTGGATCAGCTACTATAAAACACCATTAAGGAGCCCCTGGTCTTACCCTCTCGCTGCTACTGTTGCCACAGGCCTGATGGGAAGCATCTGAAATGCCCATGGTGTGGCAAGCAGTGGGACTCTAAATGATGTTTATATATATATATATATATATTTTTTTTTATATATATATATATATATAATAGTTTTTAGTATATCCTTCAACCCTCTAACAATTGCGAGATTAACACTCGCATATGTGACTTAACTCTTCACTCTGGGCGACTAAATGAAGTCTAACATCAACCATTGGCTAATAACGTCTTAGATTTTACTCGCCAGTGTGTGAGTTAGAGGCTGAGTATATGTTTAGCTCAGATATATTTTCACTCACAGAACTCTCTGACTGAGCGCTTCAGAGTTTTTACTCTCCGTCAAGCGATCTGTGCTATGTATCATTTCATCTCAATGACTATGCTCAGCGCACCCTGTGTTTGTGTAGTTGGGCATAACGTAAACTCTAGAGTGAATTGCACGCTTCGCTGACCCCTTCAGAGAGCGGAGAGAGAGAACGAGAGAGTCTTACATAACATGCAGAATTGAGTGTGATCCATGACACGTATTCTTTGTTGTACTTTTCCCTGTCAAAATATACAACGGGTTCTTTGAATTCGTGACAGCATTTAAGCACAATGCGGGTTTTTCGGTTAGTGGGGATGGGTTCGAACTAATGCGCAAAAACAATCTCATGGCGTGTGTGCCACCTCATTACTCGTCCTTAGTTTGATTCAGCAAATCAGTTAGAAGGCGGCGATACAACAACACAACCTGATTAATATTCATGCTATCCCGAAGCTCGTCAATCCTTGGTGCCTACTTTAATTATTAGATTCGGATTAAGTAGAATTCGATCATAAATAATACGAACTCATAATAATATATCTTATCAGTATATTGTTATTTTTCTTCACATTTAAATTTTTTTACAGGAACACTGACTGACCAAAAAAGCACCACCACCAGCATTCCTAATTTCATGGTGTGTTTGTGTGAGTGTTAAATGGCACACGCTATATAATATATATCTATAATAGATATCTATATATATAGAATATCTATTTTTCTATATCTAATAATAGTATAAGGGAACAGTATTTCATTCTTGTGGCGCGGAAAACAAAAACAATGTACTATACGTCTAAGCACAATGCGATTTGCTTCCAATTGCCAAGGTGTTTCCTAGAGTGGGCTTGAGGTGCCATTTCTCTTTTTCAGACTTTCAGTCTCGCCTCACAGACTATTGATGACAGATATGCACATGACAGGTCAACCTGGACACAATCGTAGCATCGACGAAGACTTGGAAAAAGGGAGAGGGAGGCATTCTCACAACATTTTTTTTTAAAACATCCCTCTCCTAATACTGGATGTTTTCACATGTTTCTTTCATGTCTATGGCTGTGTACCTGTTTTTTAGAGAAAAATAGTATCTCACATCCTATTAATCTCTTATTTCTAATGCCTACTGAATGGGCGCTTTTGTGTATTATCAAAAATCTCACTCTTCCCTTCTCCTCAACCTCACATTCCAGTCCCTCACCCTCCTCCTTCGCCTGACGGGATTATCGTCAATCTCCCTCTCCTCTCTGTTTCCAGGCCAGGGGAGAGGCAGAGCCAGAATTATGCTTATACAAAGATTAAGACGGTAAAAATCTATAAAATAAGTAACAAAATAACGCATCAAAAAAAATAATGCTTGTAAGAAATATACGGGCTCATAACAGGCGATGGCAGATCTTCTTTCCCCTCTCTCAATCTCTGCCTGTCACAACACACTTATTACAGCACATAGATCTGCATTGGGTCGGCTGTAAATAACTGGAGAGTCTAGAATCCTTAATTTTTCGATCTAGTGTATAACATTAGCATGGTGTGGCAAACATTTATTTCAGGTATGTGTTTTAGTAGTAGTGGAGAGTGGAAGGTATTGAGCAGAAAAAAAGGCAAGTTCTATGGCTGTATTGGCCCCTTCGGCGTCTTGTAGTTTGATGAGACCGCGCTGTCTGCAGTAATTCAGCTCATTATTAAAGGGCCCAACCCATAATAATGGGCCCCTCAACTACTGGGTCTAAATCCCTCTGACCTCAGCCTGGGACGGCTCGATTGACATAGCATCAGCAACATTGCTCCACCTCAATATCATGGGCAAGACACCTGCAGCAAAAAAAAGAACACATAGATCTAGATATAATCACAGTTTGAAAAAGACCAGGACACGCTATGTGCAAAACTAACCAAATACAAAACTTCCATAATAAAATGCTTAATTTTATTTTGCCATTTATCCTCCACAAAAAAAAAAAAACAGAACCCACAGTCTTTCCTATCACTGGTGGGGGGTGGGGGTGGTGGGGGGGGGGTTTCACACCTGTGAAATCACTCAGATAAAACTTTTTAAAAAATGTTGTTTTGTTTTTTGTTTTTTAATTAGCCACAATGCTTGCTATGGTTGTTTAATGGTAACATGTTCACAATAACAGTGTGGGACGAGTTATGCACCAAAGTGTAATACTCAGAGGTTTGTTCACATCCCTAACCCTAAATATGAGCAATAGCAACATCATGTGAAAATACTTTTAACAAAGAGTAAACTTACACAAAAGAAAACCCTCGTAAGTAGAGACATTACAAAGAAACATGTATATAAAATGTATTTAAGGCATAAAATAAAGCTAGAGAGAGAGAGAGCTAAATTAATTTTTGCCCACTGTAATCTCAATCGCTGCACATACACCTGTACCTGATGTACAGAGTTTAAAGAGGTGACTTTAGCCTCATCTGACACGACAGATTTCAAATGACTTTAAACTGGCTTAGCAGCACAGACACACATAAATTGTCACTGGCTTAACCAAATCGCTCCACACAAAGACACATTAGCAAGGAACGAGGAAATCTGGGAAAGCTCTTTCTTTCTTTGAAATGAGATCTGAGCGTCTTTAATAGAGAGAGGATTGTGACAGTGTTCTTGAGTACGAAGGTGAGACAAACCTGCTGAGTAAGTAATAAAGTAAGGGTGTAACAATGCCAAGACTGAAAATGTAAATGTTTGAGGTCAAGACAAATTGCATTATGTTGAATGAAAATATGTTTTTATGTATTTATTTGACCTAGTGTGTGAGCAATAGCAGAAAAAAAAAGAAAACAAGAACATTAATTATGTCATTGTAAGAGGGAAACCGTAGGAACCTTACATTAAAAGCACCACAGGAAACTACATATTGATTGAAGGTCTATTAATTTGCAATATAGTAGCTGGAAATATATTCTAGGCAAGAGCAGCAAATCATCACGGTACGGCCGTTACGAAATAACAAGCCTTTAGGGCTGAACCTGTCAGTGCATCAAATCTCTCCGCACCAGAGGTAACATCAAAACAATATCTCCAGAACAGAATTATGTTCCATACTCAATTTCCTCTTAACGCATTACCTGAAACAATATGAGCAAAGCTAGATTTCAAAAAATGATAGCAAGGTGATTTTCGGCATCTGGCGAGGGCTGGAGAGAGACTCGAGTTTCATATTATCACCAGTTGTGATCCCCTTCCTTTCCCCCACACTATGATTCACTGGCTGCTTTGTATGCACACACATCTACTCATCCATTCATGTATTGACCTAGTGAGACAGAGCAGAATGAGAGGGGGATGGAGGGTAATAAGGAAGAAGAATATAAGTTGTCGTTCCTACCTGTATTATTGACATCCTGTTCACTGGCGTCTCGGTGGTGTTTGTAACAGGTCCCGTGAAGCTAGTGTGACAGCCAACGTGCCCTTGAGGAACACTGAGGTTGTTGGTGGTGGGTTTGAGGTACATGACCTCTGACCTTGGAGAGCTGAGGGGCAGACGAGTTTGGTAGTCGAAGTACATGGGCGAGGTGGCCAGAGAGGGACTGCTGACAACGTTCATCACATTCATGGTGTCCCGCTCCTCCACTTCGCTCTGCACTAGCATGATGTCATTCTTGTTGATCTTCTTCTTCTTGCCCTTGCCAAGTTGCGGGTGAGTGTACTCGGCAATGCGACAGTTGTATGTGCGGATCTCCTTGTTCTCCCGTTTGCACTTGACAGCGATGGTGATCATGGCAGCGAGGAGCATAATTGAGATGATACTCAGGGTTACTATTAGTGGGAGCGACATGTCCCAGTTATGGTGTTCTGCGTTGATGCGTGGTTCGCCCTCTGGTAAGGGCCCGGAGTAGGCTTTGACGATAAGTTTCGCCATGGCGGAGAGTGATGGCTTGCCATGGTCAGTCACCTTGATGATGAGTTCCACAACAGGTGCCACCTCCTCCCACAATGGCTGGGCTGTTCGTACCTCGCCCGTCACCGAGTCAATCTCAAACAGGTGTTCCTCATTGCCATCTGAGATCTCGTAAGTGAGACGACCACTTTCACCAAAATCATTGTCCACGACAT
This sequence comes from Sinocyclocheilus anophthalmus, assembly GCA_018155175.1. NCBI lineage: Eukaryota > Metazoa > Chordata > Actinopteri > Cypriniformes > Cyprinidae > Sinocyclocheilus > Sinocyclocheilus anophthalmus. The sequence goes on along the minus strand of JADLZN010008682.1, from coordinate 198,163 downwards.
GATATCTTGCACGTACCCTCTCCACCAAACGGTGAGTGAGAAATTAATGTGCCGACCTCTCTCGCTTGTATTGCTCCCACAGCTTTGACGAGGTCATGAGCGGATCTCAGCAATTGGTCATTCTGAGTAAGGAAGGACAACATGAAGGACACTCGTATAATCAGGTTAACTATCCAGCACACATGACCGGACAGTGGTTCGCTCAGTTAGGGTTCCCTGAATCCTCGCCTGGACCTTAAAAGAGTCAAAATACTTGTTTTGTTCATAGTTGAAACTCCCTTATGGCATAATTCACCATTCGTGGGTCTTGTATGTTACAGATTAGGATGATGACATTCCTCCTTTCATAGAAGGAAAAGGAATAGGATACAGTACAATTTGTGGACCCAAATATGGGGTCTGAGCAAGAACGAAGCCCAAGGTGACGTACCTTTTACGTCTTCCTTTGTCTCTCCTGTCTAACCACCTAGGGATGTTGTTTTCTCCAGTGGCACCTGGAGAAGGTAGACTAACTTTTTGTGAAGGACGGAGAGTGGCCCTGTCATTTTATCTCAATCTAGAACTGCTAACAGTGAAAGACTTTTGGTGAGTTCAGTGGCAGTGGTTTCCATTATCTTATTATCCCATTTGGAGTTGGCCCCAAACAATTGTGAATGGTTATAAATCAAGCTCATCTTTTACCTCCCTGTCCAGGGGTCTGTCGGTCACTACTGTGTAGAAGTTATCATAGTTCTCCTCCAGCTTAAAAGGAACATTCCCCAAAATCCTACACTGGATCTGCCCATTGCGGCCTGAATCTTTGTCTGTGACTCTAACGAGTGCGATCACTGTCCCTGGAGCTGCTGCTTCACTAACCGCCCCCTGACGCACAGCTACGAAACCTATTGACGGCCAGTTGTCATTCCTGTCAAGCACTTTAACGGTGACTTTACAATGGCCAGGAATTGGGTTGGGGCCTTGATCCTTTGCCTGAACATCAATCTCTATAATTGGGTTCTCCTCAAAGTCGATTTTACCCTGAATCTTTACCACACCAGTTCGGGGGTCTATTGAGAACAGCTCTTTGATTCTGTCAGAGACATAACAGCTAAAAGAATAAGTAACCTGCCCATTAATCCCTTCATCAGGGTCTGTAGCATTTAAATCTATCAGTGCCGTGCCTGGGGGTGAATTCTCAGGGATCTCCACTACATATGAGGGCTGTTCAAACACAGGGCTGTTGTCATTGGAATCAGTGACTTTCACATTGATTTGCATTGTGCCTGATTTGGGATATTCCCCTCCATCTGTGGCAGTTATAATTAAGGTGTGATGGCTCCGTTCCTCTCGATCTAAGGACCTCTGAACGACCAATTCAGGGAATTTAGTTCCATCCCCTCTGGATTTAACATCCAAAGAGAATATACTATAATCATCACGCGTGATCTGATATGTTTTCAGGCCATTTTCCTTAGTGTCAGGGTCGTAGGCAGCAGCCAGGGGGAAACGTGTGCCTGGGGCTGCATTCTCAGATATGTCAAAATCGATCTGTTCAGAAGGAAAGCTTGGTGCGTTGTCATTTATGTCCTGTATCTCAACTTTAATCATGCAGATCTCCTTGTCGTTGGCAAACACTTCCATGGAGAGCTGGCACTTGGTGTTTTGTCTGCACAGTGTTTCCCTGTCAATCCTCTGTTTAGTGTACAATAGCCCACTTTCAGGATCCACATCGATAAGGTGTGGGGCGGAGTTCTCCAACACCCTGAAGTTGGATTTTTTCCCCTGCTCTCCCAGTTCCAGCTCTGCATCCTTGGCAATGTTTCCAATGACACCCTGAATTTTCTCCTCAGGTATTGAGTAGTTCAAGTTTTTCAATGTCAGGGCTTGCGCCCATAAAAGTAGGAAAAGGAAAACAGAAAGATGCATCCCTTTCAGTGAGAGTGTCTTAGGTTTCTGATGCGTTTTACGCCTCCGACCTGTTGATCTTCCTTTTCCCCCCGGAGGAGTGATCTAAGCACGGTCGACCGACAGCTTATAATCACTAGAGTCTCAGTATTCTACCTTCATTAGCTGTGACCTAGTTCCTAGCATTGGTTAGCAACTCACATGCCGATTCATGATAAAAAATGTTTAAAGTCATTATGTGGGCTTTTCCTTTGAATGCTCTTTTCTTTCCTCCGTAGCAGGGCTCCCTTTATCCTGAGTTTTTACAACAAACGGTGAGGCTGTACAGCTAATTTATATTCTGCTGAACGCCCAGGCGCATTGGAGGCATAATCACAATCCGGTTTCCACAAAGAAATAGCCTTTCCCAGCCTTTTCGCCTGTAATCTGGGCTCATTCTGAAACTCCTTTGGTTTACATTGTATATCAAGATTTTAAAACAGCACCCTTGTGCTGTCTCTCAAACATATGCGCTTTTTTCCTCTGTAGTGTGACCGTGTAATTCTAATGCGTAATTCCTCATTCCCTAGCGAACGACGTGAATGGCATGTCAATCCAACCTTGAGATGCGTCGGAGCGCTTTACCGCTGAACACAGGTGGATGTTTGTGTTATTCTGCTCTCAACATGTAGGCTAAGCAATGCGTCGAGGATGCGCCATGTGGCACGAAGAGTGTTACGCGCATCATACGAGTAATTATGGATAAAGGTGGTGAGCAAATAAAAACGGATACATCTCTTTCTATGTTCAGGCGTCCTCAAACAGCTGGTTAACTGATGCCATATCTATACCTTAATGTCTTAAGGCAACCCCCTGAATGCAAATGCGTTGAAATAAGCCTCTTAACCGGCATAATCCGGCTGTTAAGTACAATTCTTACATAGTCGCATAAAGCAGAGCAAATGGAACACAATCCTGGATGGTTATTTATACTGCGCTTCTTGAATAAATACAAGAAGAAGCTGTTGCATCCTCTCTGCTCTCCTCTCTTCACGGTGCGCCATCCAGCAGCTGCAGGAGCATACAAGACATGCAATTTCATGTTTTTTTTTTTTTTTTTTTTTTTTTTTTTTTTTTTTTTTTTCTTTTTTTTTTTTTTTTTTTTTTTTTTTTTTTTTTTTCTCTTTTTTCTTTTTTTCTTCAGGATGACACTTTGGAACAGAACGATGATGAGAAACATCACACAGACTTACCTGTAATCTTATATCCAGTCTAAACACAACCATCACCAAAGACGAGTTACATCCTTCATGTACCTTTCCCAGATTAGGTGGAAGGGACAAAAAAAAAAACACAAAAAAAAAAAAAAACTCCAATTAGACTGTATGAAAAAAAATAAAGTGCTCGGCAAAAAGTGCGTCATTGTAAATTGTCAATGCTGCTGATTAGGGAAATGCAGGTGACCGCCCTCCGAAACCGCTCTACGGGACTAGAACTGGAGTCCGACGCTTCAGGACATATATGTTGACCCAAGCGTAACATATACATCCACAACCGTTGATATCACCAGCGCGAACAGCCTCTTGTACTGCATTGATGCGGGGTGAGACATCCCCGTGATAAATGCGTCCTGGCCCCACAGGAGGCTATACGTCCAGTCCCTAATACAAAAACCGAAAAGGGAAAAACAAGAGAGTCCAAAGTTTAAATGTGGATATCAACCGAAAGTGTTCAGTCCAATCCGACTGTCACTAAAACCAGCTGTCAATAACGGTATGGGAATAAAGAATAGATGCACAATGGTGTGCCGGTGTCCCTTCTGCCTCTGCTCGTTTCTGACTCTGACTGTCTCCCTCTCTTCCTCCCTCGATCTGTGCTCTCTCCCTCCCTCTGGGCTGTCTCATAGTGCATTAAACATTGTTACTGATCCGTCACCAACCAATGGATGGAGGAGGAGGGGGTTAACGTAGCCAATCGGATTCTCGGAATTCAAATTGTGGGCGGGGCTTTCAAAGCGGTCCTTTATGTGAGTGATGTGGACGCGTTTCGAAGCGCAGACGGGAGTTTATAAAAGACTCTTGTACTTTGAGAGCCCGAGCGGGGTTGGAAATCTTAACGTTAAAGAAACTGTTTATAGATCAGTAGGTAGCCAGACTGTCTCACACACACACGACATCACACACACAACACACAATACAGATAATATAGGCCACACCACACACAGCACAACACACACACACACACACACACACACACACCACACACGACATCTTAACAACTAGGTCATTGAAGGTCCTGATGGTAAATATTGAATACTGGATGTACTGTACACTGTAAACTAAATCATGTCATATACATTTGTGTGGCTGTCACTCGGAATATTTGCAACTTGGTGAGTGTTTTCTGCAACACAGAAGGTTTTTTTTTTTTTAATTTTTCACTTTAATAACATGAGTGACTAAATAATATACGGTTATTATGATTGCCTAAAATATTAGGCCTAGTATGCCTATACTAGACATGAAAAATAAACAGATTTTTCTGGTTTGGGAGTTGATGAGGAGCTCCTTGATGCTCATATTGATGAAGGCTGTGGAGGGAAGATCAAGTGCAAAAATGTTCGACAAAAACATCACTGTGTAGTGCACTTACTTAAACTATAAGACTACTTACTAGATAAATTAATCGAATGATCAATCATTAGCTATACAAGAGCATTCAGTTGTCTGTCTTGTCTGCCTGTCTGGTCTGTCTGCTTTGGTCTGGGTCTGCGTGTGTCTGTCTTTTTTTTTTTTTTTTTTCTTCACCCCCTAATTATTTTTTTCCCCTCTACATATTTGGCGCTTACAGGTTTTGCAACTAAAAACTTTTAGATTTGGCCTTTGGCTCTCACTATCTTTATCTAAAGAAAGCTATAAAAAACAGCAGAATAAAGGATATTTTTTTTTATTTTTTTTCTTATAGAACTGGCTTCTGGCTTTAAATTCAGAGATTCTAAGGAGTCACTATTATACAAGTTGTTCATTTGCTAGTTTGTGTGTAAATCTCACGAAATAGGCCTATGTACTGTAATGTTTAGAAAAGGAAAAATGAAGATGCAAGAGGCTTGCTCAACCTGACTTCACATCAGCTAGCATCTATTTGTTTATGTTTGTCAGTTATGTCTGGTAAAGCGAGAGACTGCAAAACAGTATATAGAATATCTCTAAAGACAAGCAGCCACGTTTTAAAGTATTTAGAATACTTTGCATATGTTTGCATACTTCAAAACTTCAAAAATGTGCATGGTTTTTAATTCTGTTCTTCACTCAGGAACACAAAATATAAAAAGCAAAGATATAAATGCTTTTAAATGCAACATAAATGCTTTATGAGTTGTGCCAAGCAGCAGAGAACAGGAAACACAAGATGCTTCCACCAGCTCATTGGGCCCTCTAGTGGACACCTTTGAACCTTCACATAGAGTTTCCTTCCCTCAGGTTCAGTCTTGTTATGATGGCACTTACATACTCGTTGTAATTTACCTTTAAATGTACTGGATGGAGCACTAGATAATAGAATATATTCTATATAATAGCGATCTAGATAGATATATATAAGACACGAGATATGGGGGGTAAGGGGAAAGGGACAAAAATTAGGGAAGGATAAATAAGAACATAGATAAGATAACCATTTAATAAAAACGTACAATAGATATCATTAGAATGTAAAATTATTTAAATATTTATAGTTATTTAGTGCAATCTTTGAAACAAAAATAAAGATATTTAGGTAGCACTCACCCCCCATCTACTGATCTGGTGTCAGTCACGCTCTGTAATGCTCTTTGATATGGCAAATAATAAATCTTATTCCAGATCTGCTGCCTTTTGTCTGATGCAAGTTGGCTCATATTGGAGGCTGCTCGCATGGGCCTGACTCATCATCGGCCAACATGGGGATTGGAGCCGGTGTCTGAATTCATTGTGAATTCCGGTGCACGGCACCTTAATATTCTAGAGATGCTTCTCCATTGTCATATCATTACAGGGCTGCCTCTGTAATGCAGGCTGTTTGAAGCTTCTCTGTCTCTAATGCCCTTTGATTATGTGCAGATAGAGGAGTGTTTGATAATGCTTCAGCTGTAAATCTTCCTGTTCGGGCTCAATATGGGCTGCCGAATCCTTGACCTTGGACGTGACCTCTCCTCTTGACGTTGGTGATGAGGTTTTTCCATTCTCTGAGAAGTGTCGCACATATGTCCTGCTCACAAGGTGTTATAAATGGGGATAGAAATGGGAGTATATATCCATCTTTTCGCATCTTTCCTCTTATGCCTCTTCTTGACTACATGAAAGATGCATATGGTGTTTCTGGCAAGCTGAAACTCGCAATTGAATTACTTCAGCGAATTTGGGGGGACTTTCTGAGAGAAGCCATACGGCACATGTGCTTGCTTGTGTGTTGTGTCAAATCTCTCTCCGTGTTGCTTGCAGAAGCCGAAAGCTCTCTTCTGGATTCCAACTGAATCTACTTCAAACTCTATCAGTGTGTCCTGAGGGTTCGGCCTCGATGAAAAACCACCAAAGATACACAATAGAAGCCCTGCTATTAACAGCTGTCTCTATTAGTCCAATTAAATTGCCTTAAGACATGCCGGATGGATGGAGGCGAATAGCTACATTAAAACACAATTTTGAATATTAAATTCCAATTTAATGGCACAGTTTTTCTTCAGGTAATGAGACTGTGCGAGGGCCTGGTCTTTTTGGACAGGCTGCCTTAAAAGCAGCATCTCTCTCCTTCTCTCTTCCTTCTATGGAGATGAGGCTTTTATGTGGTACAAAATGCAATTTTTTTCATGTCTGCCGAGGACAATTCTCAGAGGAGACGGTTGTTCAGTGTAACTGCTCTTTCCAGTAACATTTTCATCTGCATTTGCTCTCTTCTCCTCTTGTTCTGTTTTGCAATGGTAAGGAAATGAAGGTGTGTGTTAGAATCAGAGCTTTTCAGATAACAGAACTTCACCATTTTTCGTCCATCATGCATATATCTTCCATTGTTCTTGTCTAGAACGCCTGTTCTAACTACCCTATGTTTTCTATATCTATCTATCTATCTATCTATCTATCTATCTATCTATCTATCTATCTAATCTATCTACTCTATCTTCCCGCCCTTTTTTTGAAAAAACGCCCCCTCTTAAACTGTCTTCTATTACCAATTGGTTTTTATTCTTGCTACATAACTATCGAACCATCTAACTATCGAAATGTATATCTTTCTCACTGTTTATCTACCTACATAACTATATTGAAACTGTCTAACTGTCTAACACTGTGCTTTCTTCCGTCGTCTACCTACAAATATCAAACTGTCTGTCTGTCTGTCTGTCTGTCTTTCTATCTCTAAACTGTCTGTCTATTAACCAATTTGTTTATCTTGCTACATAACTATCGAACCGTCTAACTATCGAAATGTATATCTTTCGAACTGTTTATCTACCTACATAACTATATTGAATCTGTCTGTCTTCTGTCTCTTTCTTCTTTCTTTCTTTGTTCTTCTTATCTTTTCTCTTTATTTTTTTTCTTGTTTCTTTCTTTCTTTCGCGGTTCCTTTCTGTCTCTTTCTTGCTTTCTTTCCCCCTTTTTTTTTAATCCTGTTCTTTCTATCTCTCTACTAAGTCTATATCTTGCTCCCATAAGTGTCCCCCCCGACCACAGACTGAGACGTTGAAAGATGTCAATATAAACAAGTTGTCACGAGTACATAGAGGCATGGTATAAACACCGCAACGTGGCCGCAGACACCCCTGCCTGTACATGTTTTTCGTGTTCTAACAGTTAAGGGCAGGGCTTTGCAGTTAAGAACACGCACAATCCCAACCAAGAAAAAGGCCCCATGTGTGGCTCCATTCGCACCGTGGAGCCCAAGCAAAATGTGGGGTCAAACCTGGCGGGGCCGGTTTGAGAGAAGAAGGTGTCCCTTTAATTGCCCGAAAAAAACTACCATTACCCCTGCTAACACACCCTCAATCTGCCCTTAACGCAGGGGGGTTGGGGCTTAGCGGAGGAAGAGGGACAGTTCGGCCTGGATTCCATGTGGCGCTCTGTCTGTGTAGGATCCCCTTCCCTGCCCTAAGCGCAATTCATAGTACTTGTAAGGTGCTGCGGAATGTTCTGTGTGTTGAAAGGGAGGACCTGTGCCAACTGGATTTCAAAGCACGTGACACTGATGTATTTGTGGCCCTATCTGTTTACGTTTTTACCTATCTTTTTTGACCATCTCACAAGGTCTTAATAGCTTGTTGTACCGGTACTAGGTGCTGGAAGCTGTTAACAGAGAGATTCTTGCCTGTGTTCATTCAGTTAAAGAATAAATAAAAACCAATTTTAAATTTGTTCTGGTCAGACCCAAGCATAAGATTTTGAAGGTGTTAACACTATGTATTGCTCTGCGCTGGTGATGACAACAAGTGGTGGGTTAGCTAATATTTTAGAGCCCAGAAATCAAATATTGCCTCACGGGCAATATCCGTTACTCCTTTACATCTTTATATATTTTCATGTCGCTGCAACGGAACAAACATTTCTAGTTAACTACTCTCTGCAACTCTGATCTCTACTAAGGGGAGAGCATATGTGGGTATAACCAAGACATGCTCACATGGATATAGGGGTGGTGGGCTTGGGGGGGAGTTTTTTTTCAAAAATACTTTTGGCTGTAGGTTACCACACCATTACACCTCTACGAGGTGTGTTGACAATAGTCTGTTAATGAGTAATGGCACTGGTCATTAATCAACCAAAAGGCCTTAAATACACTGAGATCAGGCACGTAACAAGAATAATAAGTGCCCTTCTTACATGACGCTATCCTAACTCTCTCCTTAACTGGTTGGGTTTCACAAGCAACTTTTATATTCTTTTATACCAGACCTCGAATTGTTACTCAAAACAAAAAAATCAAAATCATCTCTGATTTGCAGGACCTAACTCGCGACCTGTACGGCGTCCCTGAGGATCAACTAGTATACTATCGCCACTTCTCCTAATTTCGTAGTTAACATGGTATATATTTGCAGAAATACTAATAAAAAAAACAGATATTATATGGAAGTATTGCTCTTCACTCCCGTCCTGAGAGCTCTCTTTACTCGCCTGCTTGGGTAGCGCCCCCTCTGCTCATTATCCTTCGGTGGGGCGGTGCATTCTCAATCAAAGATTCGGTGTGAAAACAGGTTCAGCGCAGACAGAAACAGTAGACATAGGGGGGGGCGGCAATGGCCTTGCCTTTTTCTTTACCATCCACCAAACTAGGACCGACCCCCTTGTCCAACAAAAAGTACCAACTGACCATTCATCATACATCACTGGTGGGTCGGCTGTTCGTGGGAAACGCACCAATGCTGGAAGGGGAAATCGCAAGGCTAATTATATTGACCGAGTAGTGAGCAAGAGAGTTTGTGTTTAAGAGGGTGGAAACGTTTTGAGGGGGGTATTGCACGACCACGTCATGAATCTTAATAATCCAATATCTCCGGAAATTTGCCATATTAGCGTACTGGGGAAGGGGAGAAACGTAAACAGTGCCACTGAACCGAATGGAACTCGTGTATGTTCTTGGCAAAAAAAAACAAAGTATTTCACTATAGCTGCATTTTCCATTACAGATTGTCGATAAAAAAAACACTATTGCGAAATGACACATTTCCATTAACCGATGTTAATCGACTAACACGTAATTTTTTCCTCTCGCGATAAGTCCTTGTGACGGATGTTGTAGGTTAACTATATATCGCAACCATTGCACTATACTGCCAGTAATTTTAAAAACGCGAAGAGAAATAGATGTTTATATTTAGCGCCGCAGCGCAGAGAGGCGCTTTCTTCTGGGGATGCTCTGAAACATGACCTCAAGGCGCGGGCTGACCTGCTATAAGAACACAAGCAAACAATAGCTACGTGTCCTACGCCAAACCAATCATTCTAATCACTCCGCTGGTCGTGTCGAGCCGCAATGTGCTGCAGACCGTGTGCAGTGTAAATAAGGAGTTTCTCAAACATGTAAGCACGGGCAAGGAAAACCCATTATACTTAAAAGCAGCCACATATGAAGTTTTCTTTGACGGCTAGTAGTACAATTAAGGATGATCATGTGACGTTTACATATGCCCAGTGACCTGTTAAATGTGACAAAACCGTTTCCCCATTGCATTTTTGCTAAATAGTCCTTTTTTCTTGACCCTGCCTAAAAAAAGCACCTCATCAAGAGTAAAACTTTGCATATATGGAAGTTATTTGGAAATTGGGAACGGTGGGTTCCATTGAAGAACGTATTTGCAATTTGCAAATTCATTGTGTTCAAGGTTTGAAGAGTAATGGAAACACAGCTAAGGAATAGAAGGGAAAAATTTCCGGGATCCGGGGGTCATCATTTACACGAAGCAAGGGGCCTCTGCTTCGTACGGAGTCTTTACCCACCTGATTACTTTAGTTTGTCCAAATATTGAACAAAAAAAAACCGTGCTCGTGCGGAAGTCATTCTCTATATGAGTGAGCCTGCCATCCCCATCCACGCTTTTTTTTTTTTCTTTTCTTATTTTTTTTTGTGGCTTTAGACAACATATAATTATTAGGACACAACCTTGTCCTTCAGTAGTACATGAACTAGCCGTTGGCCTCCATGCTGGTGTTTACAAATCCGAGTATCTAGTATGGATGATATATAGGCCACTGCATCTGTAATTGAACCAAGATCACCGTGAGGTAGGTGCAAACACTCTATTTGGACATATTCCATGCTATACAGACTATTATGGTGGGCGCAGAAACCACTGACCGCATGCCCAAGATGCTTTTTTTGGTTTTCCCTCCACTGCGGCTGGTTGTTTTTCCATTGTTTTTCTATGTAAACATGGGCTAGACTGATGTGTTCGACCATTGCGCTCGCATCTTTTCTTTTTTGCTGTGTCCCGTGCATGAACCTGCATTCTAAAAACGTGGTGCTCAAATTAAAATGTTTACCTTAAATGTGTTTTTAAACGCAAATATGCATTCTGCTCAAATGGCACCTTACTCGGTAAATAACAGTCTACCTCTATTTCTATATTTCCTTGCATTGATTCAATCTTAAACTCGCCCTGCCAGTAGAGATTGGAAACACATTGATGAACTCGAGGGTTTGCGCTCTCTCTCTTCTTCTCCCACTTGCTCCCAGTGGAGCTAAACTTCTTCCTTCTCTCTCTCTCTCTTTCACTTCTGTCCTGCAGGTTTGAGATAAGCTGACAAAGGTGAAATTCTAATTAATGTTTTGTCAGTCTAAAACACCCTGAGAAACGTGAGATCAGTGGACGACAGTGATTTGGACTGCACACACATACAAATATACCATTTTAATTAATGTTTAGAAGATTAAATTAAGAAATAAACAGTTGAAAGTTTCTCTCGCTAATGGTACAAGCAGCCATTGTAGTCACACAAAACACATTCAATTCCTTGCTTTCTTCCACCATAGATAATTGACTCATTTTTTCTTATGCCTTATAAACATCACACAGACAAACCACTTAACTGTAATTGCCACTGTGTTATGAGAGTAACAACTCTCATAATGCAGGAGATGACAGGAAGTTACATATCTCATCAATCATTATCATTCCGCTTACCTTAAACCTAGCTAAACCCAAGCTCACCAAATAATGAATACAACCTGCATGAGTTGTTTTTTACAGCCAGTTGCAAATTTCCACCATGCGTCGTTTCTAATGCTTATGTATAAATAAAGTATATATCAGAACATCTGAAATAAATAAGCACAGTAGGAGAAAACTAATTTCCACTAAAAATTTGCATAAATCAATCACTTAAAGTGTGGTAGTCTCCATCAAAGATCTACCCAAACAGACCCAAATAAAATATTGATTAATGGGGTTTTAAACAATGTGCCAGCTATCGACATCATCTTGTTTCCTTACACCACCCAATGAAGTCAAACATTCTTGGACATTTAAGAGTCTTTCAAAAGGCCAAATGGAGCTTCTTCTTTTTTTGTAAAGAAACATGATTAATAATTATTTGGTAACAAATAAGCTGTAAAGTTGTCTAATTTGTCCTAAATCAAGCTCCGAAAAGTACATTTATGAAGGACATTCCCAAAGACTTTTTCTTTCAAGTTCTTGTACTAGCCAATGAGTTTTTTAATTATTCTCTATTCTAATGAACTCAGACACAAGTTTTATTCCTTAGATGCTGTATTTAACACGGAACTTTCTTTTAAAAGCTCTTTTCAACTCAACTTGAATAATTTCCTACACATAGATTGCACATCTACTCACCAGAATACTGTTTGTTTTTTTTTTTGGTTTTTTTTGTTTCCTTTAAAAAAAGAAACAACACCACACTTGAACATAACACGCACGGTATTTTCAGGTTCCTGAAATTGGAGGGATGCTTGTTCACATTCCTCTATTAAGTTTTCCCGCTGTGTATAGGGCCTCTACAAGGTTGGTGTATAGATCTAAACAGGACACGGACTTAGCAGGAGAAACTAATGCTCTACATGTGATTATTGATCAGCCCTGACGCACAGCCAACTTTGAAGTGTCAACACTGCAACGATGCCAGACGCCATGGTTTTACCAAAACTACCAACACTCCTCAAACCACACTCTTCCTGGTTTTGGTTGTTTCTTACACCGCTTGCGGTATATGGGACGTGGCACCCACCTGTTTGTTACAGTGTAAAATATAACCCTCCACTGAGTGCGCTGAGTGCGATTTCTTTGTAGAAACTTGGGATTTTAACCCTAGTCCCCACCCAACTCCTCGCACATTTAATCACTTTTCTCTTCCGCTGCCTCTCTCTGCCTCCCTCTCTGTATTTCTCTCGTTTTCTAGCCCTACGGGCATGATCATTGTCTATATGAAAACAGTGCACAATCACTATACTCAAATCTATTTCTGTCCTAGTGGGAATTGCAATAAATTGGTTTGTGTGAGACAATGCTCTTTATAGACGGCGGGGACGGCCTCCGCGCTCTCATTTGTTCATCTCAGCCATAAGGACGGAATAGAAACTTGCACTACTTCACATTAAAATGGGTCAGAGGGATTTTTTTCTTTGAGTTGGGTCAGCACATGATTTCAGGCAAGGCACATGAGCCCTAAAGAAGTAAAGAAATGATTTTCAATTGTTCAAGTTTTTAATGAAGGAGCCCTAATAGTTTACTGGGAAAAGTCTGAGACTGAATTGGATGTAACAAAAAGCCACGATGCCACCATCTTCGAAAACAATGAACGGATCTTTGCAAAGTAAATAAAGAAAATATATTCCAGACTATAGTAAATACATGTTTACTTGGCCAGGATGATAAAGGTGATTTGTGCTGCAGTGTGTTTGGCTGCTGAGAAAATTTATTGACGTTCAAGCGAGATGTAAAAACTCAAACTAAAGGCTAGTCAATTTTCCTTTTTAGCCAATTTCATGTGAATATTTTTTGCATAATGCAAAATGTAGTGGGCCTATGCAATTCATAATTGTTCAATATATTACAACATTTAAATGTCTGTATACTGAGAGAGAGAGAGAGAGAGGTTCCACATCAGAACTTTGAAGAGCATAGGGAAAGATCAGGAGAAAAAACCTATTCAGACCCATTTACAATTGGAATTAATATCTATTTCACGATGGACGTTTTGTGATTTGATAACTGAAAACACATTCAGAGGTAGTGAAAAACGTATCCTGATGCATGCCAACAGCAAAGGACCACCTACACACCTGTCAATCAATCTCAAAATATTTATGAATATTATTAACAATATTATCTGCTAAAAGTGAACTTTGTCAACATTTGTGACAGATTTTGCTCAACCTCAAAGCTAGCATTCATGGGCGACAAGCCACAATATTCTAATATTGAGTTTATCGTGCCTTTAAAATGATAATAATAATGTTGATTAAATATTTTTTAAGCCCAAGACTTCATAGAGCATCTTTACTATGACCATTTCATGTATATTTATTTATACATAAATCAATTATAAATTAACAAATGTAAATTACTTGACTAAAATAACTTTGGACACTTAGCTTGAAACAATCCAGCTAAACAATGCACTGACTTTTCTGTTTTATCAACAAAATATGGATATATATATTGATGCACAAAGTCATGAGTCATGAAATAAACAGGGGTTCCCTGCATGTATAGATTTGATCAGTTGTGTTTTCTCAGCAGGAAATCATACCTTGGTGTTGCTAGTTGCATATCTACCAGTTGAGCTACAAAAGAAAACCAGGGAGAGAGTTTAAGCAAGTCTCTCTTCTCTTCTGATTTTTCTTATCTTTTATTAGTTCATCTAATACCGACCTACAGGCAGAAACTGAAATCAGCTAAACCTGTATTAAGGACTGTAAAAAGATGGACTATTGAAGCAGATCGGGATTCACAAGCCTGTTTCGACTGCACTGATTAGAGTGTTTTTGAAGCTGCTGCCACCGATCTGGACGAGCTCACAGAGGACTGTAACTTCATTTATCAGTTTCTGTGAAGATATGTGCATTCCTACCAGGACATTCTTATCATTTAATAATGATAAACCGTGGTTTACTGGAAAACTCAAACAGCTTCGTCACGCCAAAGAGGATGCTTACGGAAGTGGGGATAAAATCTTGTATAACCAGGCCAGGAACAGACTAACAAAGGAGATCAGAGTGGCTAAAAAAAACTACTCAGAAAAGCTGAGAAAAGAGCTTTCAGCAAACGATCCAGCATGGATCAGTATGGACTGGTCTGAGGAACATCACCATGTACAAGACACCACCCCCACAGCTTGCGGAGAATCAACAACTGGCTGACGATCTGAATGTGTTTTACAGCAGATTTGAAAAGGATCGTCTACCTCCCCCCATCCGCTCTGATCTGCACTTGACACATTCACCTACCACCCCTGCAACCCCCTCACTCCCTCCCCCACCATTCAAACTGCGCTTAAGGTCTGTGTAGAGGACGTGAACAAGGTCTTCAGGAGGCAGAAATCTAGAAAAGCTTCAGGCCCATATGGTGTTTCACCTGCCTGTTTAAAAGTCTGCCCTGACCAACTGGCCCCCATCTTCACACAGATCTTCAACAGAGCATTGGAGCTGTGTGAAGTTCCCTGCAGCTTTAAACGCTCCACCATCATTCCGCTCCCCAAAAAAACTCAAAATCACTGGACTTAACAACTACAGACCTGTCGCTCTCACATCTATGGTCATGAAGTCACTTGAGAGACTGTTCCTGCCCTACCTGAAGGACATCACTGGACCCCTGCTGGATCCTATTCAGTTTACCTACAGAGCAAACAGGTCTGTGGACAATACAGTCAACATGGGACTGCATTACACCCTGCAACACCTCGACAGACCTGGGAACTACGCAAGGATCCTATTTGTGGACTTCAATTCGGCCTTCAATACCATCATGCCTGACCTACTCTCAGACAAACTCACACAGCTCTCCGTGCCCACCTCCATCTGTCAGTGGACCAACAGCCTCCTGACAGACAGGCAGCAGCTAGCTAGTGAGGCTGGGAAAATACACATCCAGGACTATCACATCAGACCTGGTTGCCCCCCAGGGAAGGTGTTCTCTCCCCACTGCTCTTCTCTCTCTACACAAATGACTGCACATCTAATGACCCCTCTGTCAAGCTCCTGAAGTGCGCAGACGACACTACAGTCATCGGCCCCATCAAGGATGGAGACGAGTCTGCTTACAGAAAGGAGGTTAAAGAGATGGCTGTCTGGTGCAGTCTTAACAACTTGGAGCTTAACACGCTCAAAACTGTGGAGATGACTGTGGATTTCAGGAGAAACCTCCCTGCACTCTCCCCACTCACCATCATTGACAGCACTGTGACTGCAGTGGGATGTCATTCAGGTTCCTGGGCACCACAAGCTCTCAGGACCTGAAGTGGGACACTCACAAAGACTCCATTGCAAAAAAGGCCCAGCAGAGGCTGTACTTCCTTAGCCAGCTGAGGAAGTTCAACCTACCACAAGAGCTGCTTAAACAGTTCTACTCTGCTATCATTGAGTCTGGCCTGTGTTTATCCATAACTGTCTGGTTTGGTTCAGCTGCCAAATCAGACATCAAGAGACTACAAAGGACAGTCGGGACTGCTGAGAGGATTATTGGTGCCACTCTGCCCAGCCTCCAAGTCTTTACACTCCCAGAGTGAGGAAAAGGGCTAAAAAAATCAACTTGGACCCCTCACACCCAGCCCACTCTCTCTTCGAAATGTTGCCTTCTGGTCGGCGCTACAGAACAATGACCACCAGAACAGCCAGGCACAAGAACAGTTTTTTTCCCACAGGCTCTTCAGGCTTCGCACCCATTAGCCTTTTTCAGACTTATATCATCGTCCATCACGCCCCCCTACATAGTTATATATTAAATGCACACTTTGTGAAATAACATCTCTGCACACTCATAACCTATCTGTACATTTATCTCACAGGGAGGGAGGAGGTGCTCACGAAGAACTATCCTTTCAGAGCGCTCTACACTAGCTGGTGTCTGCACTATGTTTGTACTTTCTTCTACACTGGAAGCTCCTGTCGTCAAGTCAAATTCCTTGTGTGTGTAAACATACTTGGTAATAAAGCTCTTCTGATTCTGATTCTGATTCTCTAGGTTACATATTTGTAGATGAAGCATCCTATCTACAGTAAACTAATCCCGTGCTCTCACATCTACTCTATGACAAGTGTGTGTGTGTCAGAGACTGCTGAGAGCTCACAGCAGTGAATTCACATGACTGACAGCCTGACTCATGAATTAATAATGTGAATCAGTCAACACAAAATCTATAATAAATCCATAGTTACTTTAATCAGAAGAATCTCTCTCTTTCTGCTCTCAGAGAATGCCATGTTTTCTCTGTGTATCACTGCAATTTGCTGTGTCAAAAAACAAACTGAATAAGGTTAAGTAAAATAATTTTGTTCCATATTCTGTCAGGTTGCTGCACAGAACCAAACATTCAAATTCATTTCTTTCTTCATTCCGACCAACAAAGTAATTATAACAAGGTCAAAGACTCTATCAAGGATGAAATTCTTTTCTTAGCTCTTAATTTGGTTTGTCCTTGACTAATTCACACACTTTTTTTTGTCCCCACACATACTCTTTATTAGAGCTTGCTGCTTGGAGTCCTTACAGTACATCTATCAAATGAGAGAAGCAGTTGAGGCTAATAGAGTCACACATTTTCAAAGTATCGTAAAATAGAATGAAGAAAGGTATATGTGCGTACATATTTTTGGTGGCTATTTAGATGCCGACAGAGACCATGTGTGAGTGTCACAGGGCCAGGATGAGGCTGAAATTGTGCATGAGGAAGCTACTGTCAGGCAACTCTGTTCTCAAGCTGCAATTTAGCCCCCAATTATTGTTATTATTCACCCAAAGAAAGAGATGTGGACAAGGGGTCATTTTGGAGGAATGAGAATGAGCAGGAAGTGAGGAGGAGAACAATTCATAGAGCTTCTCCCCTTATTCATCGTTGCTTAATTTGGAAGATTGGGAATAATAAAACGGCTCATCATCTCTGTTCAGCTGAGTTTATTAAAGTTATAAATGTGTATTTTTTTAGGATACATTTGGGAGAATCTCATGAAAATGTTACCTTTCACCCCAAAAACAACAGATAAAAAAATATATTTTTATTATTTTCATGAGCATCATTATTTTCACCAAAATATCAATACCATAATGCGCATGGACTTCCACCCGCCCTCCTTTTCCGGAGCTTCCTGGGTATTCATTCGAATTTTCTTCACCATGTCTAGCTTCCTTATTGTAACGTCAAGTGCTTGTTTTTCCGCCTATGAGGCGCATCTAATGTTTGGTGTTCTTTAATATCACTCTGTGTACCTATTTCAACACCTTGCCTTCCCGTTCTGGACTTGTTTTTGTTCATTTCACCTGTAACTGCGCCTTTGGAGCGCGATTAGACGCGGCAACTAGCCGAAGAGATGAGACATTCGAGAGAAAATGACGAAGAGCACATCTCTGTGACATGAGAGGAGAGGCGCAGCATGACCAGTAACTTGGAAAAGAGGAGAATGATGTCTAAAATTGGCTTCATTTTCATTCAGCAATATTAAAATTTCTGATTTACTGCACTTTTTTTGTGAGCAAAAAGAGATAGAGGAGGAACAATATATCTCTTATACTGTGTCTATATGACACTTTTGCTCATATTAGAAAAATTGAGTAAATCGCAGACATGCTTTTCTGACTGAGGTGGCAGAAACCCATGAAAACCAGCGCCATAATTCTATTGAGGCAAAGAGGCTTTGAGAATAAAGACACGCGCAGCCACATCTAACTGTCTTGACTCGTATTGTTGCCATAACGTTCCGTTAAGAGTCGCCTCTTCTGATCTCACAATGCCTTAGGCACACTTGATGCTGGCAATCAGGGGTGAACATACTGTTACTGAATGATGGGGGGTTACATACTAGGGGTGGCACGATATTATTTTTCAGAACTGATCCCGATCCGATACCAAAAGTTCTGAGTATCGGACAATACCGATACCGATACCAGCAGTTTTGTTTTCTATACTTCAGTGTGTGTTGACCTGATCATCACTCTTTTGTGTTAAACACAATCTACATCTTCTTTTGCCAAAACGTCATTATACAGAAAAATAACAAATTAAAAAATATATAATTATAATCTATGAGAAAAATACTATTATAAACCAGGTTAGTGGATAATTCAGCAGCAAAAATTACTCTACAAAAAGGATGAGTTCACAATCATTTTATAAAATCTAAACATTTATTAGTGAAAAAAAATTATTTAGTGGGGAACAAATAAAAGCGAATAAGTGTAGGACTAATTCTGGTAAAATGTTACACATTGCTCTTTGTATTGTAATATAATCCACTGAAAAACAACGTAAAAATAATAGATATAAATACATTAATAATTTAATGTATAGCACAGTAATGGAGGCAGCGACATATGATAGATAGGACAGAACAAGAAATGCTATTAACAATCTTTCATTGCGCAAAAGTATTGTAACTTGAAAGGCTCCAATACAGAGCGGCACCAAGTGCTTATGCGCATCCCGTGCATAGAATGATGCGCTTGAAGCAACACGGAGTCACAGCGTGCAGCGCTCCGCATAGAAAAATTCAATGCACATAGGGAAGAGACATTGATGCATAGTGTATTATATCTGTTGCAATTAGGTTATTGGCCTGTTTTTTTAACCAGTTTTCCCTTTCAGTTTACTGTGCTTGGAAAAACAATAGTGCTCTCTACTCCAGTGTAGTGATCTCTAACAGAAACCCCGCAGGAAGTAACATGATTAGAATTAGCACTAAACTCCAGCAAGATAAAGTCCTTTTATGCAAAGTTTATCGACAGATCACGCTCTCCACCTCCTAGAGAGAGTTTCGTCGTCTTGACTGTCGTAACCGAACCGAACAAGGTTGACTGCTGAAATAGAGGATGAAGGACAGACCGCACAGCTGGAGAGAAGAGGTTTGGACGAGAACTGAAGTTAACGACTTAAAATTCTCTGTCACCTAAATTTAAACTATGGACTACGGCCATCTCCTGAACACTTGAAATATAGTGCATGAAAACTTTATGGTGTTTTATAATGTTTTTGTGCCTTTCGTGGGACTTAACAATAACACAGAATAGTATACACAATATCGGATTTGGATCGATCTCATCTGACCGATACCTGATTCAGCAGAAAATGGCAGTATCGGAGCGATACCGATACTGAATATCGGATCGGCGCACCCCTATCACATACCACTCAGTCCTGCACACCCAAATGGCTTTCAGTAGGAAGACACGCCAGGATTCTCTGCAGGAATTTCTCATCAGAGGTCATTAAAGGGGATATTTGATAAATAAAACATTACATTCCATATAAAGGCATAGCTCACATTGAAAATATATATATAAAAAATTACTCTCATGTTGTTCCAAATTTGCATCACTTTCTTTCTCCTGTGGAAAACAAAAGAAGGTATCAGTCTCATTGTGTTTTGAAAGTTGATAACTCACTTGTTGTATGGACAAAAACATTTGTGTGTGTGTTATAGTTAAGTACTTATTTTACACAGCATTTACTCAAAATGTATTATATATTCATTACCTTTTTCAGTGCTACTGGCAGATTTTGGAACTAACAGAAGAAGGATTTAGTCGATGACCAGAATCTTAAAATGGCCAAAGTTTGGCTGAATAATCAGCCTGAATTACTGTGTATTATTCACTAACTGTACAACAGTTCCGGTTCTGGATGCTGATTGGTCAATACCACACATTATATTTAGACATTTGGTTGAATCCAGATGTTGGGAGGATTTGAAATCCAGCGCAACATATTGATAAATCTTTCTTGATGTATTTCCGCCCCTTAAAATAGCACCTATTTAAATAGCTGGCAGACAGATCTATGTCCTACTGATGCACCTGCAAAGAGACAATGATTAGAGATTGATATTTCTCACTTCTGAGATAAAACAAATCACTCTCTCTCTCTCTGACTTTCTCTGCCCCCTCCTTCCTCTCTCCTCTCTCATCCTCTCCCTAAATAGCTGTTAAGTGTTTGCTCTTTCTCACTCTCCTTCTGCCTCTCTCTCCCTCGTTCTATGCGCCGGCTTGTGTTTCTGCGGTGTATACATGGAAGTGTGCTTGTGCAGGTATCGAACCAGCAATTCACAGCTGGTTCCTGCTATTATCTTCAGCTACAAAGCCAAGTCAGGCATGTAACCCATTTCAAGTGTCGTGTCCCCTCATGCATGAGCTGCGTTCACTCTTTCTACCTGGTCACATGTGCTATCTCTCTCTCCCCATCGCTCGGCACTCTTTCAAGCCGGGAGGAATCAAGGTGGAGTAAAATAAACAATATTCCTTACTGACTTCCATGTGACGCACCAGTCCCCCATACCCAATGTGCTGCCTATAAAGACCAAAACACTACAGTCTCTATTATTTATGACTGTTGAGTTCCAACTCTGTTATGTGGTTAAGGATGTTTAGCTGTATTTAATTCCCTCAGGAAATAGAGGCGACTTAAATTTACCCGTTACCTCATAGGATCTCACTAGCAACATGTCAGATTGCTTACAGTTAGTAAAATCAATATCACATTTGTGATTTTTGTGAAAATATGGCATTATTCGTGTGATATTGATTAACTATATGACATTATATAAATATATACATTTTCTGACCCCATTTTCTTACACTGTACCTACATCTGCACTTTGTTGCATATGATGAGGGAATTTGCGAGTTTCAGTCTGAACAAAACTCTGGGGTTGCAGCGATAACTGATCTGAACGCCTCTGATTGGCTAATGCATTCCTAAGCTCAACAGAATCGCGTGTGATTGATTATAATGAGCAACGCTGGAAAAACGCGTAAAAATAAAATATGATGTAACATGCAGGTCAAAATTTAATTCAGGAATCGAAACTTCATTTTAAGTATTATAGTTTTATTGAAAAACCAGCGGACCCCCAAGTATATTTTTTTGGGTGTTATGGGGGGTCCGGGACACCGACCTCAATTCGAACACTGGATTTGTTTATTACAAACACGCAGCTTTTCGCTTTACAAGATATTAATGGATGGATTGGATTCATATCGGAAATTACTTTGGAAAGTGTGATGTTTTTATCAGCTTTTGGACTCTCATTCTCACGGCACCCATTCACTGCAGAGGATCTATTGGTGAGCAAGTGATGTAATGCTACATTTCTCCAAATATGTTCCATTTAAGAAATAAACTCATCTACATCTTAAACGGCCTAAGGCTGATTTTCAGCAAATTTTCATTTTTGGGCAATCGATCGATCAATAAAACATGACAATGGAACAACTAGGTCATCACGTTTTGATTAAATATTACAAAACCAAACATGGTCTTTGGAGTACCATACACTGACAAATTACAATAAGAACAGGAAAACTTGTTTTAAGAGACTAAATAATGTCAATTTTGATTTTGTGTTGACATTAAATGTCATAGTAGCCCATCTTGCCTACTTTACATACTGCACCCAGTAGTTGCACTGCATGGAAATGAACAGACATCTGAGCAAGCTATTCTTTTGCCCTACATCCTATCCTCATTTAGGCTTAACTATTGCTATGATACCTCATTTTTTAAATCAATTTCAAACTAATAGTCCTGAGACAGTCCATGTAATGATTTATGTTCAACACTTCACTATGTGCTCTTTTGCCCCACCTAGTGGTACCTCCAAAATTGCCTCAGCACTTATTGCACCTTAACTTGAAATTTTCTGCATTCAGTAACTAATTAAATATTCAAAGCTCAAAGATGATGAAAAACAGAGCAGAAGAGTTTTGAGGCAGTGCACTTGTTGCGCATAATTTAAAACTCATATTTGCTTTAGAGTGACTTGTCTTTATGTTTAGGGTCTCAGAGACTGTATAAATATAAGTAATAATATTAACTTCAAAATCAACATATTATGTTTGCTTCATAACTTTAATCTTTAACCCTCTGTAGTATCACAAAGACTTAATCTTTTCAGATATCTGGCTGTTATCCAATATTGTAAGTAAAACACATTGTAGAAAAATAGAAAACAATTAATCTGTGAAATGCAACAGTTCAATCAATACAAAAAAAAATACATAGTCAAAAATCATTGCATTTTATAATATTTAATCATCTTTGCTACCAGTGTTCATTCCAAACCTGACTATTTTCTGTAAAAAAATAAATAAACTTAGAGAAACTGTCACTTTTCAATCTTAAACTATAATGTTAAGTATGTTTTTAAGATTAAAATGAAGGCACTGAGGACAAAGACCTCCTTCCACTGTGAAAGTGTATGTGTATGAAGGAGAGATGAACCTCATTAGTAATCATTAAGCAAATGAAGCCTGTAACACTATATAGTTGTTTACGTAGCCTTGCACTGACTTTCTCTTTCACAAGCCTGTATAAAACAAAAACAAGAACATGAACCAAAATGCATTGGTAGAAATTTAAAACAAGTTTTTATCTTTTGTTTTCTGAGAGCTGACCTCAAATGACAAGTCCTTAATTTTATTCAACTTCAATGAATGAAGATTTATAAACTTTTGTCATTCACTCTATTTATTTATTCTGCCCGCGCCCTTGATTCTGACTTCCGCGCTTTCATATTCTTCTTATTTATCCATTTTAACCTGTGACCTCTATCATTTGTCCCCAACTTTCTGTCTTTTCATTCACACACACGCAAACAGAGTGTGTGTGTGTACGTGAGGCCCAGAGGGAGCAGGTATAAACACAGTTATTTTGCGTGGATGTGGTTATTGTAATTGCTGTTATTTGCTTTGGCCTCTTACATAACTTGATTTGCATTCTATATATTTATGTAGCATACAAATGAATGTGGACAACGCTACCAAGAAATAATTAACTCTTATCAGTGACATGAAAAATTAAGAATGATAATACTAAAGGAAACAAGGTTCATAGAAGCATGTGCATCTAATCCTCCCAATCACATCTCCAATGATGCATACATGGCTGCTCAACTAAGTTCTGAGAAAATTCTTCTGGCATCCCTCTACTACACCTACTCCATAATTACATCCATAGCACTCACTGCCCTCAAGCCCTTATATTGCACATAGTTAGCCGGATCCGTTTACATGCATTTCTGTCACCCACACTAACTATAAGAAGATTCTAACCAGATGTGATTCTACAGGTTTCTAGCAACAAGTCATTTGTCTGTCCAATCTGAAAACTAAAACTCTGTGCAACACCATACAAGCACAGCCAATCTGAACATATTTGATATTTTAAAATGATAGCACATTCTGTGATCATTTACCCACCCTCATGACATTCTAAACCTGTATGACTTTCAAAAATAATAGGAACTAGTGTTCCAAAAATGATGTAATAAAAAAAGTTCATATTTGGGTGAAATAACAGTTTCCATCGTTGATGTCAATGGGTTTTTTGAATAGGTTTTTGGTTAAATGCCTGAAATAAGGTCAGTGGTTACCACAAGTTCCCAGTACATTATCGATTATTAACAGTAGTTTATTTTATGGCACTGTACCACTAGGGTTTACGCATGCTGTTATTGAACCAGTCTTAAAGAAAATTAACTTAGGATAACAATTTTGTTAGGCCTATTTCTAAATTGCCTTTTATGAATAGGATCTTAGAGAAAGTTGTCCATAATCAACTTGTTGTAATGTTGCTTTTACAGCTATGTTGTGTTTATACTCACACTCTTGCAAACTATTCTAACTTAAACTTTCCAGTTTGTAGATTTTCAATAGAGATTGAAAGAGTTGGAGGTCAGGAGATTAGTGGTGGTGATGTTGACATTTATAGCCAAACTTTAGCTTTTTACTTCTTTTTACTACCAAATGGAAAAATCCTGTTGGATTTTTGTCAAGGTAATTACGGTGATGCCAAATTTTGGGTTGGCCTACAAAAAAAATTAATCCCTGCAGCACTCTATAGAAATAAAAAAGATGACTAAATGTACTGTCATAGCTTTGTAGGGGGGGAAAAAAAGTTTGATTTAAATGGATGTTATAGCTTTAAACGCTTCTTGCTTTATCAGATTAAACTGATTTAGTTCCATTTAAAGCAAGTCAGTTCACTTGGTGGCCATCGTGGCAACGTCCCTGGACAGCTATTTCTGTGTTTGATTTTTGAAAAGCATGCAGGCTCCGATCTAGTTGAATAAGACTGAAATCTCCACAACTGCTGGCTAAGCTTATGCACCAATGACATATTTCAAATCACCGATAAAATCTGGGCCAAATGTTATCATAATATTTACTTCTTCAGCGTAGGCTAAAAGAAAAACTGTCTTTTTCAAGTTGGCCTAGCAATAGTGCATGCACACTCTGCAAATAAACTTATTGGTGCTTTTTACTAAAAGATTGGACTTTCTTTCCTTTTCATTTTTCTGCAAGATTCTATATCTTCTGCTCCTCATAAGTTCTCCGTTTATTCACTTTGAAACACGTGCTATAGTGTGCTACAGAGACGAAGAATAAAGCTTGCCGAGGTTGAGACGAGAGGTTAACGGTAAAGTACGCACCATTACAGATGCGAGGTTAACAGTAGTGTGCTTCGGCACAGATGAGAGGTTAACCGTAAAGTTTGATGAGGTAAAGCCGAGAGGTAAAGCGGCACAGCTACAATCTAACCCTTTAAAGAGAGGTCTCGGACCCGATGTGTGCGGTCTGATAGGAGGTTATCTCGCTGTTCAGGAGATGAAAATACAGAGAGAAAGTGGTTTCATGTTCCTTCTGTTTCCACGCCATCACTTTGACACACACCAGACAGTACAATCTGAGCACGACCAAGCAGTTCCTTAGCAACCAAACACACTCATCTCTGTTGCGCTCGTGCTCGCTCTTCTCCTTTGCTCTCTCTGTTGTATATTGGTATTTCCCCAGGTTGAAAATTATAGAATTATCAGTCCGCTTTGATGTGGGGATGTACAGAGAGTAATAATTTGAAAGAAAGAGAGAGGCAGGGAGGAAGAGAGGAGGGAAAACAGCACATAACAGTCTAACATTTGACCCCCCAGTCCATCAGCTGGGCCTGTGGCAGCACTTCATCATCTTTAGGTGTCTCGCCCTCACTTTTTGCAGCTAAAGGTCGTTTTAGAGGACCTGCTGTACGGTGTGATCATGACACTGCTGCTGTTTCGTGGCTGGATCATATCATCCTTCTGCTGAAAGGACAGTCGGACACCTACAGACAGTCAGACTGACAGTTTCTGACTGAGAGTTTCTGCAGCAATAAACAGAATCACAAAAAATAATTACTAAGGGGATGTTTACACAACAGTTTTCAACTAAAACAGCAGAATTTTGAGGGCCTGAAAAGCAAACTTTTAAAAACGATTTCAAAGTGCACGTTTTTGAAAACGATTTCGTTATCTTCTCCATGTAAACTACAAAAACGCGAATTTGTGAAATAGTGATGTCATGCACATGTGTATTACGTCTTCAGTCTATAGGTATGTGCGCTGGTTTATAGTGTTTCTTTACAAAGTGAGATCATCAACTACTGGCCTGGCATGCATATAATGCAGCATTTTTAGTCGTTTTCGTGGGTCATGTAGACAACGTTGTTGTTTGTATGCAAAACTTTTCAAAAATGCAGAGGAAAAACTTTTTAAATTTAGTATTTGTTAATGTGTAAATGCACCCTAAGATTTTATAGGATTTCCCCTCCCCCAGACACTTCAAATTGACCCTTCAACGGTAGTTTGATTGACAGGCGATCTGACCAATCATAAAGCCGAATCTGCCATTTTGTCCGACAATCAAACCAGACAGGAGTGTAAATCAACGTCCGTGAACTTAAAATGCATTGACGTCTTTCCACGGTTGAAACAAGATACCTTCTGATGTTCATTCATAGTTATTTTGTGCCATATAACTAGAAAAAGAAGAAGAGATCATCAGTTAACGCTACAGCGTTCTTTCAGGACACATTAAAGTGCCACAAAACAGTATTTATTTATTTATTTTATTTTTTAAAAAATGACAAAATTTGAAAGCTGAGGCTTTGTTTTATACAAAAAGTAACCTGCTCTGTCTTGCCTGTCGGCACGTTGTAAGTTTCCTCTTTGCTCCGTGATGTACTTTTCACTGCGTGAGAACATGATGTGTGGTGTGAGAGCGGCATGACTTGTCGGACGTAGCAACAGTAACAAAGGGGGGCGGGTCTTTCCGAAGGGTCAGTTTCTTCCAGATTATTCAGGAATTCAATTTAAGATTTTTATTTCAATTTTTGTTTTGCACTCTATAGACAATTTAAAATGGCTTTTAGTACATGTCTGTTACCTTTGAGGCTATGGCAAAGTTGTGCTTAAACAGCTAAAATGTAGAAAGTATCTTCATTTTCCGATTGTAAAATAAAGACTATTGACAATTTTTTTTTTAAACGGTTGCTACCCAACTTCCTGTTGAGAAAAAACATCACCACCGTAAAGAAAACCGCACAAACCATATATCTATATTCAAAATAGCATATTACCTTAATAATAACGGATTACTATGTGGTATACACATCATAGTGCCTACTATTTTTTAAACAACAATATGTGACACATTAGGCATTATTGCAGCATAAACTCTTCAAACAGCAGGAAACTACATTGTTGTGATTTGAGGTCATTTAGCTTGTGAATGAGTTTGGCTCCAGAATGGCTTCAAGGAAATAAAAACTGTTATTTCAAAGAAAAAGACAGAGAGATATGTTAAGCATAGCAGCTGTAATTATGTCTGATTCATTCATCACACTGGAAATGGAAGGTCAATGTACACAGCATATGTAGCCTATACTACAGACAAAGAATAGTAGTATTCTATTTGAATATTGGTATTAGTGGAGGAGGACTGTTGAAGGTTACTTTTGTGAATGTGTGTGTGTGAGAGAGAATGTGTGTCATGTCTCCACCTTGAGAAGACAAATGACAGAATCCCAACAGAATTAGTGACATTTATAGTAAAACAGAGAATGAGACCAGAGTGAAAGAAGAAAGAAAAAGGCAGCCTGTTGACCTTCTTCTTTTGTGATATACAAATAGTATAAAAGGAGGATAAATTGCACTGTACAGTTATCAAGTAGGGTGACTGGACTTCCCAGTTTCATAAGGTGTGCACCAGTGTCTCCCCAATTCACTGCAAAATGTATTTCTGTTGAAAGACTGAGTAATATCTTTATATCTTGCGATTACAGTTTTTTCCCCTCACAATACCTATTTTAAATGTCTATTCTCACAGTATGACTTTATGAATTATGTTAAGCATTATCTCACAATTAGTGGTTGTGTTTTTGCACTAAGATGGAAACATGTTTCCATCGGTTTTGGCTGTTAGGCTCACTGACTTCAAATTAAACATTCTGTGTCTGCTTTAGTTACCATTTCTATGGATGCTTGTAACCAATAAAAACAGGTAATTGCTTGAATTTTTAATTATTACTTTGTTTTACTGCCTGCCTAATTCTCCCAAGTGATTTCTGAATTCATATATACTGTATATGTGATGATTCATGTGTATATGATTCATATGATTCAGTGTAAACATTATTCAGCTGTTTAGGCTCACTGACTTTTTAAATAAAATAATTTGCAGAGAAGACTCTCTCTTAGAGACTTTCTCTCTAAGTCTCTCTACGTATCTCTCTCTCTCTCTCTCTCTCTCTCTCTCTCTCTGATAAGTTGATTTCCCAATACTTAAACATTTTCAAATTCAGATTTGGATTCACTGAATTTTTAGAGTTCCAATGTCATTGTTTAACTAAATGTGTCTGTAAATCTTTCCTAGAACTTTAAATTAACATGTAAACCTTAAGATATACACTAAAAAACACTGTCATATGAGAGTTCACCGGTTACGAGGGATTGTTTGGTACCAGAAAAAAACTTTTGGTTTACTCCACTAAACAAATATGGTTATTTTCATTACTGTATCCCCTAAAGGATAGTCATCATATTAACAAGAAACAAAACACACCCATAAGTGACCACTAAATATGGCACTGATTTGCGAATTTTTACAATTTGCACTCTCCTCTCTCCTGCCTTCTCTCAATTTTAGTCCTTCCATCTTTATCTCTGAATGAGACTCATTTGAACCCCTGTGTCAATCAAGGTGGCAGAAGACAGCGCAGTTTGTAGACACTCTGCACTGGATTACATCCCAGGCCAGGGCTGGATTGGTAATCGGGCATACCGGGCATTTTCCCGGTGCACTGACGCACTTAAGGGGCCGACAGAATGTTTGCCGAAAACCATCACGTAGGGACAGCGAGCAGCCAGTGGCCCATTGGTTTGTCTCCTGTATTGACAGCGTAAACATCCAATCACAATGCGCTATAGACGGAGATGAAGTATTTTGCTCCACCTATATAAAGATCACATCACCCCAACTTCTTCCTCATCGGCATTTCCAACGTTATCACAGCAGCATTATCAAGAACAGGCTTGCTCTGCAGTGAGTGATGCGGGCCAAAGAGCAAGGCAGGAGGAGAAGAGAGTAGTTGAATCTGTAAAGTGATTGATAGGGACTCGCAGCGGAGGCAGACATCTAACCTATCCTAATGTGTGCGCGCCATGAGTGTAGAATACGTAAACACTTTTTTATAAAACGTAGATTCGTCCCCCACGATATTGTTTAGCAAGTCAAGTCAGTGTGTCATAGATGGTTCCAATTGGGCCAATGGAATTAAGAGTGATATAGATTAAATTTAAAAAGACACGATATTGTCGGACCTCACGTTTTATTCTTATCCAAAATAAGATGTGATATGAGTGTGATACATAGGCTACATACATACACTACCAGTCAAAATTGTTTGAACAGTAAGAAAGATCCAAAGGTCAGCATTCATATGAAATAAAAAGCTTTTTTTAACATTATACATATACCATTCAAAAGCTTGGAGTCAGTATTTTTATTTAATTTTTTATTTAAATTTTTGGGGGGCAAATGATAGAAATTAATACTTTATTTAGCAAGGATGCTTTAAATTAATCAAAATTGACAGTAAAGACATTTAAAATGTTAATTTTCAGATAAATGCTGTTCTTTTGAACTTTTTTTTTATTCATCAAAGAATCCTGAAAAATTCTACTCAGCTGTTTTCAACAAAATACTAATAATAATAAATGTTTTTTGAGCAGCAATTCAGAATATTTGAATGATTTCTAAAGAATCATGTGACACTGGAGTAATGATGCTAAAAATTCAGCTCTTTGAAATCTTAGGAATAAAATTACATTTTAAAATATATATTTAAATAGAAAACAGTTATTTTAAATGTAACAAATATTTCAATATGTTACTGTTTTTGCTGTATTTTGGATAAAATAAATGCAGGCTTGGTGAGCAGAAGAGACTTCTTTAAAAAACATAAAAAACTTACTTTTCAAAATCTTTTGACTGGTAGTGTATATATATACAGTGGTGATGGGACTCAAAAAATGCCAGGGCCGATTTTTTGTCCCAGGCCATAATTAAACTGTGTAGGATATCAGACCGAATCAGGGGGGGGGAAAACCCAAATCTAAGATTTGGTCAAAACCAAGTTGAGGCACGAGGAGTCACAAAAATTTCACTGAGGCCCAAGACAACAGGATGTCATAAATCAGACCCCAGCCTCTCTGAAGCAAGCATAAACCTAAGACCCTGTCACAGAACAGTTTTCAACATTAAAACAAAAGAACACATATTGACAATTCCAAGGAGATTGTCAAATTTGGGGCAAGTTATCAAGAATAATGGTCAAAAGAGATGACCGCCTGACTATCACACGAGGTAAGA
This sequence comes from Sinocyclocheilus anophthalmus, assembly GCA_018155175.1. Taxonomy (NCBI): domain Eukaryota; kingdom Metazoa; phylum Chordata; class Actinopteri; order Cypriniformes; family Cyprinidae; genus Sinocyclocheilus; species Sinocyclocheilus anophthalmus. The sequence goes on along the minus strand of JADLZN010008682.1, from coordinate 167,934 downwards.
GTAAATACAGTCACAAGCCTGTAAATTGACTCCCCCCACTTTACGACAAGAACAGAGAGACTAAAATCCCTTACAGACATTTTAATCTCTGGTCTTCATACATTCACAGAATTGCACGGAAACTGCCTTTCCATGCACCTAACTGACACTAAAAGGACTGGTGACCAGCTAATAATTGCTATGCATAACATAGTATGTATCTAACCCACATGTTTAACCATCATGTTTTAATCATTTATAGTGTATGTATTGTTAATAACTATGAAGAGCTTAAGGGTTCATATTCATGCTTGGTATGTGTGAGTTAGAATTTTCATGCTTGAAACGTTTCTCCCAGTAAATTCTTGGTCAAATGTATCATATCCTCGTGATAGAAATCATGACCAAAATCATACTCTACCAGAGCGGGAAAAACGCAGGTCATGTAAATGATGAGATAACAGTTGATTTATGAATGGGAAGGAGAAACATTGCAACACCCCAAGCTACAATTGGTCGAAACACCATTTAGGGTGTGCAAAACAGCCTGGGTTAAATACTCAGGACACCATCAAACTCTGCGCTTTTTGGTCTTTTGCCTTTTGCCTTTTTGCGGGTCTGACTTTTGTGTCTAGCTTTTAGCCATGCGACTTTTAGCTTTTCACTTCAAATCATGCTACTTTAGTTTTGAGCGTGCTCTGGCTTAAACGCCAGCTCCTCCAAAACCATGAGGAGAAACGCCTCCTGGTCTCATCAAACTTTACATCTATTTCTATTTTTTTAGTTTGTTTTATTTTCCGTTGAGAGTTTCGTGTTCTGAGTTAAGCCTAACGCCGCATCTTCCAGAAGAGTGCTGTCTACCCTTCAACTGCATACCACAGCTCCGCGTCGCCAGCCAACACCCAACCACTGGCTTCCCAAGACTGAGCCTACAGCCAATCAGCAACCTCGGGAAACCCCTTTCAGCAACCAGACAAGAACGGGAACCCCGCATCACAGAAAGGCATCGTACCTCCGAGTTCTAAAAATGAAACTGGTGCAGTTAATCTAAATTTTAACTTCATTGAGGAACTCAGTGCGAGGGTTAAGTAAGTGATTGATGGTTGTTCAGATCTATGCAATTGCACATTTTGCTGTAAACTTGGGATTTCACATTTTCATTCTCTTTAATTATTTCCTCTCTCTCTCTTTCTGAAAACTTGTGTGAATGCGTGTGTTCATGTGTTAGATTAGTTTATATGTCTTAGATTTATCCAATAAAGCCTTATTTATATGGAAAAGAGAAGTATCTTGTGTTTTGTGCTCACAAGTTAATGTCTTAAACTGCCGATCTTGTTACTATGCTAATTAATAGTGTTTTCACTATATTTTGGATATAGATATCCATTGCAGAATTGCTGCCATACGGCTCGTTCACTGAATCGCTGACTGTCTCAGTGATCAGCCGTAAAACAGCGATTCTGTCCTAATTCCCTTGCATATTAATGGTGGAGTTCCCTTTAAAATCTTAAATGATTCCCTTTGAGCTAAATTATTGACCTGTTTCCCTTACAACTGCAACGAGACACCTCAATCTCACACACACTCCCCCACATTCGTTCCCGTCACACCACCAGGGCAAAGCTTTTAGCACTGGCTTCTGTCTGGGGTTACAACTCACAAACAGGTCAGTGAACAACCGCCAAGATGCGATGTGTGGGTTTCACGTGATTTCAGCGAAGCGGGCAACAAACCAAGCATGGGGAGAGTTTACATCCTAAAACCACCAAGGTAGAGAACTATTTTCTATATTTTCTGCAATTCCTTGTTTAGAACAGAGGTGAGACATGAAGCTTATTAGCTTTAGCTGAGACAAAAAAAATTTTGTGACTAGCAGAAGTGGTTTTTGGAAAGGTTGTGCTTGAAGCTCGATAACATGTAAACACTTGAAATACACCCATGGCTTGCATCAATTTATAGCACTGTTAAAATACATAAATTAAGCATTGCATAATTGCAAATGCATTGCAAGCATTTAAGCACACACAAATTGATTTGTCGCACATCATGGTTGAATGTTAAAAAGTTAAAAGGTTTCAAACACAACCAAAAAAAAAACAAAAAAAAGAAAAAAAAACAAAAAAAAAAAAAAAAAAAAAAAAAAAAAAAAAAAAATAAAGTGAAAAAAATAGGATAGCAAATAACACACACATTATTCATAGTAATCATTTTTTGTGCCCACTGCCCACTTTGTGCCCAAGAAATCCCTAATTATGTTTTTTTTTAAAAAGATGTTTATTATTTGATTATTTAACATAATAAATTAGTATTATCTTCAATAATTTAACCAAATTATTTTGGCTGACAAGTCAGTAAGTATAAAGATAAAAGAAAGTGCGGGACAAAGACAAATTGAGAAATTTCTCCCCCCCCCACAAAAATGCATGCAGTGTTGTTAATCGCTGACTAAAACTCAAAAACTATTAAAATTGGTTTTTTTTGTGGCTGAAATAAAGTTAAAAATGAAATATACATATTATAAAAAAATATTAATGAAAACTGGAAAAAGGTTAGGTAAAAGACAAAAAAAAAAAAAAACGGAAATTAATTATAAAATGACAAAAGCTATGAAATTGCTCAAATTATATGATAACTATAATATAAAAATAAAAGTTAATTAAAATGAAAAATTACTGTAATAGTAGAATAATATAATACGGGAAAAAAAACATGCATGAGCATTTTAAATCTGAAAAAAAAATCTGTTGTAAAATGCTTACTTGCCAGTGCATTTAAATGAAAAAAATTAGTTTTGGGGGGAAATTATATATGTATATATCTATATATATATAAGAGTATAGACAGCAAGTAGATTAAAGTCATTAAAGTGATGAACAGGGAAATAAAGGAGATACATTTGGCAGATACTTATAAATAAATAAAATGTTTACACAATTATTTTGCATTTTACATGCTAAACAGTTGACTAAGTGACTATAAGTTCAGTAACTGAGTTTTTTTCTCTTATAATTCTTTAGGTGGTAAGTCATGTGCAGATAAATAGAGCAGCGTTTTCTAAGAATCCAATAGGAAAAAAAATATTGCTTTTCCTAAGCTCAGGAGACTTAGATGAAATTCTCATATATCTCTCATTTTAGTACAACGGATTTCAGAGGTTCTCTAAAATTCCTTAGGATAAGAAACAGAACGCGCACGCACACACAATGAGACATGGAGACTAGTTGAGCAAAATGCGGGCCAAAACAAGAGAAGGTGGTGGAAGAAAACTAGAATTTATATCTTATTGTCTTGCTTGCAATTTCTATTCAAGATCATTATTACGGATCTCTTCACTTGCTCACAGTGTGGTCTTGATCCTTTACAATCCATCCAGGATGGACCGACTTAGTTGGATTCTATCAGGCATTTTCATTTTTTTAGCTCTGAAACAGTGGCTCCCCAGATGTTTCTCCTAAACATCTTAGGCGCGAATATAAAAAGTGTAGATTATGACCAAGATCCACCATTACTGTCTGGAGCATCGAACGCATTTAAGTTCCCTGAATTTAAAGTACAGGGTAATCCACCATTCCAATGCTACACTATCCTTTACCGCCTTTCGGATTGAGTTAAACATTTCTGGCCCTGAGATAATCCATGGTACTGTTGTTCTTTCTGGATGTCTTGCTTTAATCCCATCTTTACAAGGTAAAAATAATATTTTACTGCTCTGAGGTTGCTTTTTTTTATTGCAATGGCGTTTTTCACCTTCAATGGTCTGGACAGTAGGAGTAGAGACAGGAAACAATTGGACAGGTGAGAACTGAACAGGAGCAGGAAAGTATCTTCAGCTGGGATTCAAACCCATGTTGTTTGAGGTGCAGCTGTGCCTTCACATCGATGTGCTGCCCACAAGGCTATGGCTCTGACAGGTTACTCTACGGTCAGGTCATTGTATATACACCACATTTTCCAAACACACTAGAAAGGACTTACAAGTGCAAGATGTTTAGGATAAGAGCAATCCCTTTTTTTTTTAAACAAATGTAACACTAGTGTACCAGTGTTTTTTTTTGCTTTGTTTAGTATTAAAATTTTGTCTTGTAAAGCCCATTTTTGCATGCATGTAAATATTGGTTATGGTTTCCTCTGTTAAATCACTGTGCAATAAAACACTGTCTAAAACAACTTCAAATATGACAATGCATGTATTGTCTTTGATTGAAATGGTGTAGATAAATGACATTGAAGCTAACCAGAGGGAAGAAAAGTAAAATAAAAAAAAGAGTTCTCTATACCATTTCAAATACTTCTCCTAGACAGAAATGAGGTTACTTTAAGATTGAACGGAAACTTTTGCTTGAGTCTCCTGCTTCTCAAACTTGTCTCCTGAGACAAAAAATCTAACACTCTCACAATGGTCTTCTTTAAAGCATTAGAAGAGATCTCAACAACATTACACAAAGTGCTCAGATTTTTCTCCTACACTAAAGAATCCAGAGCTCTCACATTTGTCTCCTCTAAAGTTTAGAAGAGATCTCAAAAACATCACACAGTGTGCTCAGATTTTTCTCCTTAGCTAGAGACTCTTGATCTCTCACATTTGTCTCCTCTAAATTTCAGAAGTGATCTCAATAACTTTACACACTGTGCTCAGATATTTCTCCTGCACTAAAGACTCGGGAGCTCTTACATTTGTCTCCTCTAAATTTCAGAATTGATCTAAATAACTTTACAAAGTGTGCACCAAGTAAAATTCCTCAATATGAGCTCAAACATTTATTCCATATAATATGTATTAATAATCAAAATATCCAATTAATAATCAAGACTGAGTCATAAGCCACTTATGTGCCTTTCAACAAAGAAAGCTCTAGGGTAAATTTTCTGTAGATCAGTTTTGATTAAGGCATCCGGTATATTACTATTTCCAACAACAAATTATGTGCATAAGTACATAAACATTGTCCTATAAAAAGTATCATTATCCTTATTTCTGCATAATTTCTCACAATATAGCCTTTAATTCTTTATTTAGTGCCTTTCAAGTACTTCACTTAATGCACACTTTGTAAAGTTGTTGAGATCTCTTCTAAAGCATTACAGGAGGCAAATATTAAACCCCCAGATTATTTAGCTAAAGAGACAAATCTAAGCACACAGTGTGATGTTGTTGAGATCTCTAATCTAAACATTTTAGGAGACAAATGTGAGAGATCCAGAGACTAAGGAGAAAAATCTGAGCACAGTGAGTGATGATGATGAGGTCTCTTCTAAAACCTTAAAGGAGACAAATGTGAGAGATCCAATGTCTCTAGCTAAGGAGAAAAATAATGAGCCAGGTGACGATGCTGTTGAGATCTTGTTTGAACTTTGGAGGAGACTAAATGTGCATTGAGGACCCCAGAGTCTTTAGCTAAGAAGAAATAATTCTGAGCACCCAGTGTGTGATGTGTTGAGATTCTATTCTAAAGCTTAAAAGGAGCAAAAATGACGACCCCAGAAGTCTTGAGACTAGGGATAATATTGACACAGTGGTAGAGGCTGTGAGATTCTGTTTGAAAACTTTTGATGATGACAAATGTGAGACCACAAGAGTTCTCTAGCTAACGGAGAAAATATCGAGCACAGTTTGTGAGGTTGTTGAGATATATTCTAAAGCTTTTAAGAGACAATGTGAGAGATCTGGGTTTTAGCTTAAGGAGGAAAATCTTGAGTACAGTGTGGGCTTCTTGTTGAGGATCGATTCTAAAAGCTTTAAAGAGACTATGAATGTGAGAGATCCAGAGTCTTAGCTCAAGGAGAAAGATTTGAGGACAGTGTGTGATGTTGTTGAGATCTCTTTTAAAGCTTTAAAGGAGACCATTGTGAGATTGTCAGAGTTTGTGTCTCAGGAGACACGTTTGAGAAGCAGGAGACTCAAGCAAAAAAATCTCCATCTTAACCTAATTTCTGTCTAGGAGAAATATTTGAGATGTTAAAGAGATCTCACTTTAGATTTTTCTTCTAGGATGAGCCTCTACACTATACAGTAAAGTTTTGCGTCTGGATCTGCGTCAGAAGGTGCTAGTCTTCTACCAAATTCTTGAGTGACAGGGTACCTGGTGATGCCACTCTACCCGCCAGAAGAGATATGACCTGTGTAAACTATTTCACCACTTTATTTTCTCCCTTTTCCTTTCCTTTTCATTTTCCATTATCATTCTTTGAGAAGTACCAGCCTTTATTCTCCCTACTCTGGAATAACAATCACTAAGGATGAACTAAAACACTGCTTTTGTGGAATGAAAAAAAAGAAAGAGAGGGAGGAGAAGGAGAGAGAGAAGGAACCCCTGCAAATGGGCTTTCCGGATGGAAATTAACTATCCAGAATCAGTGGACCGAAGCCCTTGACTGAAATGAATTTCAATAGAACAAACAAACACACACACACAACACACACACCCACACACAACACACACACACACACACACAAACACACACAACACACACGAGAGAGAGCGTATTGATGGCAAAAAGAAATGCAATGCTTAATGTCTGACTGAAATTTCAGCTTTCATTGCTGACAATACCAGTAAACAAACTAAATACTCTGAAAAACAACATAAAAAAGTGCACATTAGTCCTTGACGCTACACAATTGCTTTCTACACAATTTAGTCTGGTAGAGCCAGACTTTAGACTATCAGTTTATTCTGCCCCAAACTGCCAACTTAAACAGGAAGAGGCTGACATTTAAAGCAACACATTATTGGAATGGGTGGAAAAATATATAAATAAAATAGACTACTGTGCAATCTCATATTTGAAGGTTTCTGTCCACAATCAGCTGAAAAGAAATGTGAATGTAATAATTCAAAAGTTTGGGGCCAGTAAGACTTTTTTGAAAGAAATTGTTATTTTTTTTCAGCAAAGAAACATTCAATTGAGAAAAAGTGACAGTCAAGACATTTTTTTTAAATGTTGCATTTCAAATACATGCTGTTATTTTTAACTTTCTATTTGTCAAAAAAAAAAAAGTGTGCCATAAAACTGATTGAAGCAGCACGATACCCCTGGATAAATAATAAGAATGTTCACGGAGCAGAGTTGTGAAATTAGAATTTTAAAATGATTGTTAGAGATAATTATTAGAATGATTTTCTGAAAGATCATGTGAGACTGAAGACTGGAGAAATAGCTGCTGAAAATTCAGCTTTACCATCACAGGAAAACAATTATATTAATGTGTAATAACATTTCAAAATATTACAGTTTTTAAAATAAATTAATGGATTAATTAAAACTGTATACAGTAAGTGGTGTAAATCCAGCCAATCAGATCAGATTTTCATATTATGAAAAATCTTGTCATTTCCGTATGCAGTATGCATCAGATGGACAATGTGTAGTGAAGTTCTTCACCAGGAATTCAGGTATTAAATAATTTTTTTGTTTTTAAAGACCTATTTAACCTATTTAACTATTTAACCACAGTTTTATCTATTGTGATCAAAGAACCTATTTTATTTTTTGGCCTGACATGCACACAGAACATACCTCTCATTTCCTCTGAGCTTGCTGAAGAGTGACTCATTTACGAAGACCCAATGCCACTGCTGACGAGTTCATTGCAGCATCCGTCTGGCCCAGGCCAGTCAGGTGTGATGTCTAGGAGGTGTAAGCAGAGGCTGACAGGTCGCCTGTTCTTCATCGGGCATTGTGTCTCCTGGCGGTTTCAGCAGCGGTACAGGTGGCAGATCTGAAATTATCTCTCAAATGGGCCAGTCTGATGTGTCTGTTCTGCTCAGTTGTGGTCACTCAGGGCAGCCAGATCGGATGTCAGTTGTGGTTTGCAGGGCTGGGCCAAATTCAGAACTGAAGAACTGGCTCCCTTTCAATTCAATTCAATTCAATTCTATCATCTGTCTGTCTGTCTGTCTGTCTGTCCGTCCATCTATCTGTTTTGTCTATAAACTTTGAAAGACATTTAAAATTTAAAGTCGGTCTTGACAAACTTTTCTTGTTGTTCTGTTAAAAATTGTGGTTATATTAACTTATTTGAATTTCAATAAATTTTCATTTAACTTCCATATGTTTAAATTGCAATTCTTCAGAGACTGAATTGGAATTTAAAATGCATTCTCAATTCAATTCTGAATGCTGTGTAATCCTGCTGGTGCTCAGAGGAGCCGCTTTGGAGCTCAGATGGTGTCTGGCAAAACCAGTGCATTATATACCTGCCCGAGGCATGCCAACGGTGCTCTTATTTGCTTATTCTATGCATTTAGAATGCACATAAGATGGCTAAGAATGGCCGCTGGTCTTTGAACTATGCTTCGAAAAAAGGCCTTCTTAATTAGGCATCATTCTATATGGACCTTCAGGTTAAAGAGTCTGGCTTGTGGCTGCCTCGCTGCACAAACTGCATCGCTGGTAGGAGAGCTTAAAACAAATCACTCATATACTTCTTGTGAAAGCACATATACACTATAACTGAAGTACATTCTTTCCAGACAATGTACATGCAGACTGACAGACGAGGTGGGTTTGTTCAAAATACATTGGTGTTTGGGTACATGGCTCTGGGGAGGCGCTGTGTGTGTGTTAGCATGTGTGTGTGGAGTGAATGAGCAAACACAAGTGAGAACAACACAATTAATTCAAGCTAATGGTAAACAGAATTCTCCCAAAGCCAGACAAACACACACATGCACACCATGCTCGCACACACCATGTATACCCATTATTAAATTCTCATCTGAGCGCTGTTTGGAAATTTCTGGACACTCCAAACATTTTCTTTGGAAATTAAGTGTTCTGGAACTAATTGAAAAAATTAATAAGACTGAGCAGAACAGAACTAGGAGACATTTTCCAAAAATAAAACTTCATATTTGCAATTAGAAGATGATGTGTGTGGCTCATTCATTCACTTGATTCATTCATTCATCAATTAAGTGTCTTATGCTTGATGTAAATGTAGACTGTAAAACATATTTTTCAAAGTTGAAAATAGGTTATTGGAACATGTTTCACCAGAAAATACTGTTTCAGTTTAAAATATAACAAAATGTCATTAAAATATTTATGATATATATATAATATATATATATATATATATAATATATATATAATATATATAGATATATATTATATATATACTATATATATATAATATGTGCAAGAAGGATTCTCATTACCCTAACAAATGAAACGTAAGTATTAATAATTGGGACTATATTTGATAATTTGTTCATTCATTCATTCATCAATCAATCAATTAACCCTCATATAAGCCTAATTGCTGTATTTAAAACTAATAAAATAAAAACTAGTTGATTATAAGTATAAAAACAATAGATTGAGAGATATAAAGAACCAAACACACACACACACCACACACACACACACACACGCACACAAAAATAAAAGATTCACATTCATTAATGAGAACATATTTCTGTCAGATCACTATCGCAAAGATGATACCAAGTAGCATCGTTTGGATTATTTGGCGTTATGTTTTTTTTTCCCCTTTCCCGTTTGGAAAGAACTCCCTGTGCATTCATGCAGCCTAGCATGGATGAGAGCATGGAGGAGAGCAGTGATAACCCCCCAGGGTAAAAAGAACAGAACCAACATAAATGTATTGCAGATATCATTAAATTTCAATAATTTTATGTACACATTTTAGAATTAGTCTGATTCAAAGATTAATCAGAAGGCTGAATCCTGACTGAAAAGTTGGGGATGGAGGAGGGTAATTAGATATTGAGCAATGCGAAAACTGCTGACAATACTGAGAGACCATATATATGAATGCTTAGATAGGTGTCGTATTCCTATAGGTATATAAGGATCAGCTGAGAGTCAGCTGATGCAAGCTTGACTAACGTGACCTGCCAGAACGCTCTCAGGTTACTTATGTAACCATGGTTCCCTGAGTAGGGAACGAGACACTGCGTCCTCTAGGGGTCGCTATGGGGAACGCCTCGTCGTGACCCATGTCTGAAGCATACATTGAAAAAACACCAACTCGTTGGCCGCGACAGCCATGACGTCACTACCGGTGTGACTATAGTATAAATAAGTGCCGGGAGCACACATTATTCACTTCTTTGTCTGAAGCTTGCGTCCGCAGCATGGGAAGAAACCTGGAGGATGCAGTGTCTCGTTCCCTACTAAGGGAACCATGGTTACATAAGTAACCTGAGACGTTCCCTTTCATGGGAACTTCGAACTGCGTCCTCTAGGGGTCGCTATGTTTCTTTTTAATTTTATTATCTTATTAATTATGGGGAACGGTATACCCACGCCACCATGCTGAGGGGAGTGCATGCCAGAACCATGGCGAGCACTAAGTACCGACTCTACCATATTGCTATGGGAGTCGACCCTGGGACGTTAGACGCTGTCAGTGACGTTATACCCTACGGCCAAAGGCCTAGGCTACAAACCCCAAAAAACTTACCTGTTAGGGCCAGAACTCCTGGGCCCGGGGTAGAGCTCAAAGTCTTGGAATCAGGAATAGATTCCTTTAAGGGCATACGACCAAGAGCCTAGAATCATAATAGTCTTGGCCTGTCACACAGGGGCTACCGCACGTTTCTCTTTGTATGTGCTGAAGGAATTGTCTCAACAGACCCCTAGTAGCAACACCCTGTTAAAGTAGGTATCCAGAGGATACATAGGAGGAGTGGTGCCCAAGGCGGAAACCACTCAGAAGAGTTACGAAGTAGTTATAATGCGATAGCTCGTACTGTGATTTTAGAAAGAAAAGTGGGCAAAGCATAACGTGCACTACACTTGAATACTGTTCTAGGGGTTCTCGTGGCACCTTGAAAGAGCAGCCCATAGATAGAAATAGCGCATTCCCAAAAACGCTATGTCTACGGCTATGCAAGCTAGCCAAACATCAGGGAGGCAGAGGAAGGGCCTAATTCACCTGATGCTGCTGGTTCCAGGTGCTCTGGAGAAACAGAGAACTCAAACTTCTCATGTGAGAGGAGAACTCCCAATTCAGAGGAATAACATTGCTCATTCAAGGTAACCCTTTGATAAAGGGAGCACTGCTAAACACTACCACGAGAACACCCCATGGATCGAGGAATCCAACTCCTCAGAGAGAATTAACGCTCGAAAGAAAGTACCATGCTCACAATAACCCTCAGTGGTGAGGGGAGCGATGCTTCAAAAGTGTGTCAACAGAGACACTGGTTGAGTGGAGCCCAAGGTACGGGGGTCTAACCAACTCAGAGAAAGGGAACGAGATCAAAAATGCGTAACCCTTACCATACAGGATTTTAGAAAAGTGGGCAAAGCATAACGTGCACAGAGTACAAGATATGTAGATTTAGAAAGTGCGCAAAAGCGATAATGTACACACTTACACAAGTTTATGTGGATGCTAAGAAAAGTGAACGCAAAGCGACGTGTGCCCACTTAACGATAGTTGGGATTTTAGAGTTTCCGGGCCATCTGTTTACAGATATCCGTCAAGCTACTGGGCCAAGACGGGACATGAGAGGCAAGCTCCAATACAACCGCAACGGTGAGGGGAGCAACTGCGCCGAGACAGCATTTCACAGGAAGGTTATCCATAAAGCCACCTATACCTCCGCTGATGCCTCAGCAAGAGGGAATCCTGGTGTCGGGAAGCCCCTCAGGCACCGATAGAGCGTGGCCTGGGTAGACCCACATGGTCAGGGTAGCATGAAAGCGTAACCTCAGCCGGATCAGGGCCTGATGATCACAAAGGCTCCAGCAGAAGCCTGTGTTATGGCATGATCCAGGAAGTATGAAGCCGAAAAAAAACGGCTTTACTTACCGTCTGGACAGCGGGGAGGGCGCGAGCCGTGAGCATCTAGCCTCTGAGACCGTCTTTGATCCTCAAACCGAGACGGGCCAGGACCTCTGGGTTGTTCGGGCTCAGACCTGGAATTCGTGAAGGCCGCTATCCCGGTCTTTCAGCATGTCAGCCTGATATGCTTGGGGCATCACCATCGTGTGCAACCAGCGACCTGCTGCTGCTGCTGCGTATGCTCTGGCATCCGAGCGTGATGTCAAGAAGGGGAGTCTTAGAGGACGTCTCAACCATAGAGAGATAGCTGGCCAGCGTCTCTCTATAGGGGCATCTTCTCATAACCGCTTTCGCGCATTGCCTCGATGTTGGCATAACTCGTATGCTGGAATCGATGGATGCATGAGGAAAAAAACGGCCTTTTCCATTCCTTCTCAATATTTATATGGAAAACAGGAAGAAAGGAAGGCTCACCTGAGCTGGAGGGTTATGGCCAGAAAAATAATGTTCATCGAGATACTCGCGACGTCACTTTTTTCACCCGCTTCACGGCAAGTAAAGCCTCGCCGTGGCGCGATCCATAATTTCCAAAAACTCATCATATGCAGAGCAGGAGGATTGGGGAGGCTCAGCCTCAGCTTCTTTGCCCTCCTCAGACATTTCCTGCTTTTGCTGGGCTGAACCCAGCAGAGCACTGGCCCCTGAATCAGACAATGTTAATGAAATAATATCATCCTCCAGCGGCTCACTCTCGTCCACAGCCGACGATCGCGAGAGGGAAACCCCCTCTTCAAACTCATCGGCCAGATCCACCTGCGATCCCCACGAGCTCATTCCCTTCCGTGCCTCAGCAGCGGCGGGTCCTGAATCGCGGGAAGCAGATGGCTGCCCCTCTTTCCTCGAAAAAGAGACAAACGAGAGCGGAGCTTTTTCCCTTGGAAAAAACGCTCACAGTGCACGCCGATTGCCCCTCGCGAAGGAAGAGCATCGCTAGCCGTGCGTGCCTTGCCCCCAAACAAATAACGCATAGATCGTATGTGTCATCAGATGTTAAACAACGTCAACACGGATGCACACATCCTTAAACGCTTTGCTAGTGCTCGCCATAATGAGATGAATAGAGATCGCTCTTACCACAGAAATGCACGCTTCAAACAAAACAGTCAATGAAGACAAAGAAGAGAATGATGTGTGCTCCCGGCGCCTATTTATACTATAGTCGCACCGGTAGTGACGTCATGGCTGTCGCCGGCCAACGAGTTGGTGTTTTTTCAATGTGTGCTTCAGACACGGGTCACGACGAGGCGTTCCCCATAGCGACCCCTAGAGGACACAGTTCGACGTTCCCACGAAAGGGAACTAACGCTATGTTGATTCTGTCAGGCATCACTATCGTCAAAGATGATGACAGTTAGCATGCAGTTTGGATGCAGTATGCTTTCCGTTCTGGGCAAGAACTCCCTGCACATCCTTGCAGCTAGCATGGATGAGAGCAGGGAGAGCTGCAATAACCCCCCAAAACAAAACCATTTGCTGATATCCCCCAACACAAACTGACAGCAAAATCTAAAAGTCTTAAGCAACAAGCATGTTGCCCTTAATCAAATGGCCAAAACAAGTATGTTGCCAAAACCCGCATAACCTGTAGCAACAATCAAGATGCCTTTAACGGATGACCTAATGAGTATGTTGTCAATACCTTAAAAGTTTAAGCAACATGTTCTCAATAACACCAGATAGACTTAAGAAAAACATGTTCCAATTCAAAGGTGGAAAGGCGTTAAGAACCAAGCATATGGAATGCAACGAGCCGGGGCCGGGAGTTTCAGCTCGCGTGTGGGATACAAGCATGTTCCCAACAATACATCTATAACTTAAGAACAAGCATGTTCCCAATAGGTTGTTTGCACTTGACGTCACTGATGACATGCGAAATGCAGCTGGAGGGCAGGAAGTAATTTTTCTCCGTAGGAATCACTAGCAGAAACTCAAAATGCCTGTGTTTTGCGTCGTTTATGGATTTTAGAAACCACAAGGAGCTTTTATCGTGTACGAAAATATATTGTTCATGAGTGGGGAAAAGTCAAGAAATTGGTTGAAAAACGCAGGAAAAAGTGGCTTGTAAACCTGCGTCTGCGGTCGGGAGGAGCGGAGCCGGATAATGCTCATGTGTGCAAATGATTAATATAAGATATAATAATATATTAAGATATTAATACAGATATAAATAGATTTGGCTGCCACCTCTCATGCATTCAGAATTCACTCAGTGCTAAATGCCACACGTAGACACAATGTAAATAAGATATTATTTGCAGTTCAGAGAGCTTCACTGATTATAAAGGAACATCGTGAGATTGCGATAAATTGAAGTGAGTGACAGATTTTTAGTGATTATATGGAAGCGCTATTTGCTCGCTTTCTAGGCTATAATCAATTCAGAATTTGAATAAAGTTTTGTTTTACGTGCTGCTAACAGGACCAACAGCCACATAACTTACATGCAGCAAAGTTTAAGGAGTGACAAAAAAAGCAAAACGGATGAGATGGAGGAAAGTCCGTACTGTACTTTTTTTTGGGCATGAGGCATTTTTTAGGCATTTTTTTAAATAGCGCTTTCATTGTATTGCTGTACACCCAACGCGCTTTACAATCCTATGAGGGGATCTCTCTTCAACCACCAAGCTATTACAAGAGAAACGTATTGATAATCACAACATGTTGGACATGATCCATATGTTATAAAGAGGAGCGATTTTTAAACTAAATTTAAATACTTGCCTGCCATCGAGGCAGTGGATATAGGCCAAGCAACTAACCCTGATTGTAAACAAGCTAGTGAATCCCGTATTTATCTGAGGGATGTGGAATATGTCACTCCTGAAACTTAGCTGCATGTAAGTTACAGGGTATGTGGCTGTTGGTCCTGTTAGCAGCACGTAAAACAAAACTATTCAAATTCTGAATTGATTATAGCCTAGAAAGCTAGCAAATAGCGCTTTCATATAACGCTAACCACTAAAAAGCTGTCACTCACTCAATTTATCGCAATCTCACGATTCCGTGATATGAAGTTCTCAGAACTGCAAATAATATCTTATTTACATCGTGTCTATGTGTAGTGTTTTATGCTGAATGCGTGAGAGTTGGCAGCCCTGTATCTATTTATGTATTTCTTTATTAATATTTTAATATATTATTATATCTTATATTAATAATTTGCACACACGAGCATTTTCCGGCTCGGCTCCACTTTTCCCGAACGCAGATGCAGGTTTACAAGCCAACTGTTTACAAACAACCTATACGACTACAGCTTTTAGAACAAGCATGTTCCAATAACAACCAGATAGCTCTGGGACAAGCGTGTTCCCGACAATACAACTATAACTTAAGAACAAGCATATTCCCAATAACAACCGAGAGCTTAAGAACAAGCATGTTTCCAATACGACTAGACAGAACAAGCGTGTCTGGTACCGGAGCAGAATCAACACTGAAGTGACGGCTGCATCCGAAACTGGAAAATGCTGCCATTGGAGGACACATTTCAAGGTAGGAAGGCATCAAGCCACGTCAAATCCAATGTTAGCTTCACTTCCCGCCTGCTGAGATACCATCATCTGGTCGATATTTAAAGGTAGAATAGATGCATTCTTCGCTGCCTTGATACCCACAATCCTGTGTGTCCTATCCCGTGATGGTTGAGCAAAATAAAGATGGCGTCTGAAGTTATTTCTAGCGAGAAATCAGTATTATTAAGTAATTAAATATTCGCTTAGTTATCACCGAAGCTCGTTCTATTTTGCTGTAGATAATTGAACATTAAGCTGCCTCAGAAGCATGTCTGATATCAGTTTCATGAGTTACCTTCATGAACAAACACTACCTGCAAAGTCATTGGCTGATAGGCAGCATGTCAGCAGCCTAGGTCTTCGGATGCAGATGACTTCAACTGAACAACGACCATTTACCATTCTCTCTTGGAGCTCCGCCGCAGCAGAATTGATTCCGGTTGCACCATGGTCGTTATTTTCTGCTGCTTAAATCTGTGCTGTAGTGCTATATAATAAAGTCGACTTGAACATAAAACACACAGTTTCGGCCAATCTCATCTTGGCAACAAACACAGATATCTGATGCAGTTTTACAGCAGTTCCTAGTCATGACCGGGATGTTTTATCACTGGGAATGCTCCGTCTTTCAGTACCAAACGATGTACAAATCCATTGTCAGAATGTACCTTGTTGTAAAACATTCATCACTGAAATGACGGGAACAACAAACACGCTCGTGAAACCCGTTGCTGCCCCGGAAAACAAATGCATCATGTCACATACTGTCGCGTCTGGACCAATCGGACACACAAGTTCTGTAATTATGTTTAACAAATACTCTGTAACACCCCTCAGTCAACAAACCAACTATGAGGGTCTATGGACCCTTCCCGCGAAATGCTTCTAACACCTCAGAAAGGGCAGAAAAAGGCACTGTTCCATGGCAACAATGTGAGATCACGCCTTTAGCCAAAGGAATGCGGCAGAAGAAACTCACAATTCAGTTTACCCTTAGGAAAGGACACACAATGCCCATACAAATGGAGATCTTCTCTAATTAATTATAGAAAACCCTTTTCTGGAATGAAACACACTCATCAGGACAGGTGTATACCATTCCTGTTCTTTTGTAATGGCTTTTGAATTGTATACTGTTTTGTGTGTGTGTTATGATAGATCACTAGTTAATATAACCCCAACGATACCATGTTTGGTCTCTTTGAATTTGTCTTCTGATGATCTAAACAAGAGTGTATATTATATGTTGGTACATAGGCAATATATTAGTGTTCTAAGAATCTTTAGTAATTTTGCATCAACACCCAATCGAGTTCCATATGCAAATTACCATGCCCTCACACAAAGGGTCATTAAAAACTCCCCAGTATCTCAAAACTACCACTTGGGATACCGGCCTTTCTCATTGGACAAACCCATCTTGAGAGGCGTGAATCTTCTCTGACCTTAAAAGGCTCACGCACAGTTCCGCCCATGTTCTTCTTCTGCTAAATCTTCTGATTGCTGCCTGTGTGGAGAGCCTGAGCCGGTGTGGGCATGCCCGGTGGGCTCCAACACATAGTCAGTCAATCTGCGGTTCTGTCAGATTCTGAGAAGATGAGGATGTGAGCTAGAACGCTTCTGCAACTCTTAAGTCTGCACCAGGCTTCGGCCTTGTCTTTCCATTCATCAAAGATCCTAGGATCTCAGCTGATGTCTCTCTTAGCTCTTTTTCACTTTCCACTGGGAAGAAACTCCCAATCACCATCGAGTCAGAACATCTTTGGAAATCATCAATCTTCAAACCCGGAAGAAGGTGATCGCAACTCCTACACCACCGAACCTACAAACCATCAAGACTTTCATCCGAGAACGCATCCGGACACTCGTGCAGCAGCCAAGGCAATGCAAGTATCGTACATTTAACTAAATGAAACAGAGGTTTAGTATAAGCTGTAGACCCCGTTTTAAAACCGCGCTGATGGTTTCACTCAGGTGGTTAACTGACTCTTTTCATAGCTTCCTTCTCTGGTTTTTCCTGATGGCTTCATCCATCAAGCCTCATTTGCCCTTTCCCATGTATGAGTGACTGTTTGTTTGTTTGTTAGACTAGTTTGTGTTAGTGTTTAGTTAATAAAACTCTTGTGCACAAATTACATGTGTTTCTGATTCTGCCTGGCAAATTAATGTCCCTTTTTAAATTTTGATCCTTGCTACATGCTCTAATGCATTATACGGATGAAAGATTTCTGTGGCCACGGAAATATCCTTTCCTAGAGTTAATATGAACTTATACTGAATGTTCGCTGGACGAACAGATTGGTTGATGGCAATTTAATTCTGCTACAGTTACTACTGGCAGCTGATATAAATAATAGTAATCCATCATAATTAACTGTAATTATTTATATACATTTTCCTTTTGAGCTAATTGCTACATAACACTGAAGAAGGTTATTATTTCCTCACATCCAAAAACACACATCTTTAGAGACTGCTTCTTCTCGAGCAAGTAACTGCAGCGCTGCCGATGACTTCAGTAAGTTAACCATGAACGAAACAAGCAGAGCGTCTCGCTTTTGCTCGGGTCGCTGGGTGCGCACGCGCAAATAAGAATCCAACTCTTAACAGTGTAAACAACTCAGAATGCATGAAATAGCATTAGACCCACCCTTTAAGCGCAGCATATACAGCGACACGCGTGTTGCCAGTGACAACAGATAAGTACCGCACATTGTCAATAGGTCACATAAACTAGCACAACACAAGCATGCAACTGAAAACAACTAAATGAGCCTAAGGAAGACAGATAGCCTTAGCAACAAGCATTAAAAGGAACTTAGCTTGTGAAGACATTCGAGAGAGTGAAACAAAGCAGCTGTGATGGGGATGCTTGGTCTCTTGATATCCTTCTTGGCGATGAAGTTCCCATCTGAACTTGTTCTGGAGTCAGTTAGGCTACATAACTCGTGGAGTCCATGTCAATAATGTAGCGATGTGTAAAGTAATGCTAACTCAGTTACTTCCGAATCAGACAGCTTATGATCAATGTGGTGAATTCACTTGTTTAAGTTAACGAACTTGAATGAATCGGAGGTGAGTCCATTGGGGAAATTAATTCCACTCTCTGAATTCCCGATTCCTGATGATGGTGTTTTGCCTGCCGAATTCTACGTTTAATTAGCTATTGAGCAATGCGAAAACTGCTGATAATACTGAATAGACCTTATATAGGAATGTTGAGATAGGTGTCATATTCCTATAGGTAGATGAGGATCAGCTGAGAGTCCGCTGATGCGAGCTTGACTAACGCGACCTGCCAGAACTAATGCTACGCTTGATGTTTGTTAATTTACTTGTTTGATTGATTTACTTGTTTCCTTGTCACCAGGCAGACACATACTGTAATATGCTACAAATTCAAGTATAGCCGTGAGTGTGTGTGTGTGGTGATAATCTAATTTCTATTCTATCTACTTATTTTCTTTTATTTATTATAAAAAAAATCTTGACCCTATAACACTAGCACTCATATCCCATTTCTATTCTATCTACGTTTTTGTTTTATAAAAAAATGACACTCTAACACTTGCATTCTCTATTCTTTTCTATTCTATCTACTTGTTTTCTCTTTATTTATTATAAAAAAGACCCTTTAACACTAACATTCTCTATTCCTTTTTCTATCTACTTGTTTTCTTTGTATTCATTATTTAAAACAAACAAACAAAAAAACCTTGCGTTAGATTAACCAGGACTTGTCACAACACTTACTTAGTATTGCTCTTTTGTTGGTTTGATTGCTTCTATTGTCCTCATTTGTAAGTTGCTTTGGTCTGCGAAATGATTAAATGTATGTGTATAATTGCTACCTATAGAGTGTCTTTTTATCTATAGACATCATTACTCTCTACTGTTTCAGGGATTTCAAACCACCGTCCCAGCAGCTGGAGCATCTGCTAACATCAGTGTAACTGTGTATGTGTGTGTGCTGCTTTGAGCAAAGTCTGTAGATTAACTTTTATTTTGTGCTCCGACAGAATGGCATCTGATTGGTTAGGTTGTTCTAAATGATGTGCAACATCAGCGTTACAGACAAGGAATTTCCAGCCCATGATTTTGGTGATGGGATAATGTTTGTTTTTCATGCTGGTTTAAGCGCACTCTCTCATTCAGCACTCTTAAATCAGGATTAGAAGCTTAGACACAATCATCTCCTAATTGGATCATGGCAGCTCTGTGGAACACATTAAGACGGGCCACTGGCTTCTCCCTCTTTCTCCTATCTCATCTCTCCTCCTAACCTGGGCAGAGATAAATAATGCACTTTGTCCCCAAGTCATGTCAAACTGATGCATACATCCACATCTTACCAGGTTCGGGTCATATTTTACATTAAAATCAAAATAAATAAATAAATTATATTTTGATTAGAGAGAAGCCTGTTATAGGACAGCTTTTATGACATTTACAGTTATTTATTTATTACTCATTTAATGTTTTAATGTTAAGCATTAGCACAAGGTCTAACAAATGTAATAACAAATAATTAAATAAAAAAATATATATATTTGACCCTTTTATTTCATGTCATTGGTGTTCATGTTACAAAATAATATTGTGATGTGAAATTTTTTCAGGCCAATTAAATAAATAATTTATGACAAATAATTTTCTTATTGTCACTCCCATAATGCAGAACATCATCCTATCATTACTGTAATATGAAAAAAATATGTATTTTGTAAATTGTAAAATATAAAAAGAATAAAATTATAACACATATGTAAAATTCACAATAAATAACTCTAATAATTGTAATAATATTTCACAATTTTAGTTTTATTGTATTTTTGATTAAATAAATGCAACCTTGGGGAGTGCATAAGAGTAGTCTTTAAAAAAAACATAAAAAAATCCTAATTATTAAAACGTTGACTGGTAGTGTATACATGTATGTAAACCTACCATGGAAAATGTGCCTAATTGTCATTAAAAAACATCAGGGGTCGACATCAGGGGTGTCACTAGAGAATAATTTTCTCTGATAATATTTCAGCAATCAATTAATATGTGTTTTCTATCCTGTGTTTAGAATCAGAACTTATGGTGCCAGATATGTGAATGGATCACTCTTTTTAGCTAATCGGTTAAACAGGTTTGCAAAAAAGATCTGAAATTGTTCGCAAGTATGGAGGATCAAAATATGGGCAGACTTTTTTTTGGTGGGGGGGGCCTGTGCCCCAGTACTGATGAAAGGCTAGAAGCGCCCCTGGTCGACATTTTTAGGTAAACAGCCCTTCACATCATATAAGCATCGACACACGTGCTAACATTCTGCTTTTCCTCAGAGAACCCCGCGCAATTTGTTTCCAACAACTTCCTCTCGTTCCTCTGATTAAAAGGTTCATCAGTCATCATAACAAACGATTAAAAAAACCAGGGAGCTAATGAGTAACGATAATAACGTACTCCTCGGGAAGGTATCACCCGCCGTTTGACAAGGTCGCAGGGACACAGGAATGCTGATTTGCGTGGTGTTTGATTGACAGGTCTCACCCCAGAGGGCTCGGGATTGCGCATGTCCCAAAAGACACACGCGTTAAAATGTGCCAGTGTAGTGTCTATGCATTATGCAGTATTATGTCCATCCGAATCGGCCAGGTGTATTTGTATAATGAAATATGGGAATGCTGTCAACAGCATAAGGAGCAGGACAAAACCTAAGCTCAACAGCTAAATAGACCTGGATCCATAAATGAACTTGATTAGAATGATAAATGTGCAGGAAAATAATAGTAGCGAGCAGAATAGAAAAATATAAAAAACTTTCTTTAGTATATGGCTGAGGTTTGTGGCTTCTTTTTTATTTAATTTTAAATTTTTTTGGCACAAGCTTACTGGCAAATTTCAAAGCCATCAATTTAAAACTAAAGCCAAGAACAACAATGAGCCACATGAGTCTGCTTTAGGGGAGCACAAGAAGAAGAAAAAAAGTACACTTTTCTTTTCCCCTTCAAAAAATTTGGTCTAAGTAGTTTGGTGAGCCTTTCACACAAGATGTTCCTTTCATTCTGTCATCTTGTAACCCAGCAGGGGAACTGTCACCGCGCTTCCGCGCGCCGCCATACGCGTTCTCTGGCTGGTTTTGCGGGCTCCAGGGGATCTGTCACTCGGTTAGGAGTGCGAGACGTGCTTCCTTCGCGCGTTACCGTTTCAGCGGACTTCACTGCAGGACTTCCTGTGTGCACTTCAGTTTGCTATGGTAACGGACATGTTCTATCACAGGTGTCTTCTCTGTCTGACGGAAACTAAATTTGCTGCTTTGACACTAAAATTAAACCATCTTCACTCTCACGTTCACTATATAAAGCTATAAACTAAAGCCGGACTAAGACTACAGGAGTTTTAAAATCTTAGCCGATTATGAAATATGGTTGCAGCACACATATAAGGAGAATTTTTGCAGATTTTCTTCCCTCAAATCTTAAAAATGCACACACTACACGATTTGAAAATCGTGGCGCATCACACATTACAAGATATTAACCCTGCGTTCCATTCGGAAGGGCTCATCCCTATGCCCTAATCCCTTCAAAGAGGTTACCCTCTGGAGTGAGAGCTTCGAAGGGATGAAGGGTGTAGGGGTCAAAAAACTCTTTTTTTGGAACGCACTTCTGCGTCATCTTAACGAGACGATCGAGGAGGCGCCTTCTTCGCACATTTTGTACACTGGTTGACCCCCCCCAAAAACATGCTCTGAATGATGAGTAGATTGTGCAAGCTGCGCCCTTTGTTTAACGTAAGTTATTGTTATTTATTTATTTTTGGTTTATCGCACCAAGGCCAATGGATATTCATAAGCAATTGGTTTTAAATTGATACATTTTGCCTATGCATAATTCATGAAATATAGTTCTAAATGATTACGCCAAATATGCATAAATATGCCAAACTTCACTGTGCAAAGGATCATGGGAGCCCGAAGTGTCCATCAGTTGTTCCCTTCGGAATCCTTCATTCCGAAGGGCCCTTTCAAGTGTACAGTTTTGAGCACTTCGTTTTGGAACGACCCTTCAATATGGCGGCCATAATTGTTTTCAGGTGCCCTTCAGAGGGCAATATATCCCTATTATTGTAGTATTTGGAACGCACCGTAAGATTATTATGCCAGAGGGAGCGCCTCACGTGATCTCACACAGTAGATCGTCATTGACGTTTCAGTAAATAATGTTTATATATGTTAGCTAGCACCTTTCTACATTCACCCGGTATGTTCAAAACTGAGGTGATTTCACTCTAATGCTTCTCTTTGTCCTTACGGCTGTGGTACGTTTTTGACACATTAGGCACCCGGCACAATGCGATTTTCGTCCGATTTATAGGCGAATTCTGACTCGACATGAGTTGTGTCTCATTTTGAAGGCTGCGCCCTCTGGAGGAAGTATTTTCAAGTTCTTCTTTTTAAGTTGCATTACATCAGTTGGTAAATGTTTTAAATAGGATTACAAGTGTTTAGTGATTTTTAAATCTGAGAACTGAGAACAGTTCTTTGCTAGCAAGGCAAGAAAATGTTAATTTGTTTAACCTTTTGATATTGTACATTTAACTAGCGTTAGAGCGCAACAACGCTATAAATGTGTTGGCATAGCAACGTGATACTTCCTGTTTCCTTTTCTGTCCGTCCTACGAAGGCCGTCTCGTTTAAATCTGGGTTGAGGACACTCCGTATACGCATCCTTCAGAGGATACGACCTATAGAGGATGCGATCTCCAGAGGATGCAGCCTTCGTAATGAGACACAGCTATGGTGTGTGATACGGACGAAAGCGATGGAGGCTACACAGTTCGGGGATCAGAATCACGTGTTTATTTTGCATGTATAGTGTGAGCAGTCAAGTTGCAGCTTGACGAATAGACCGTATAGTGTGAGCACGTAAATCCTGAGCTTTGGCTTGACGTTGCATGCGATTTACTCGTACAGTGAGAGTTGGTATTTCACAAAAACGTTACTGAAATCACAGTGTAAGCCCAGTCTTATGCAGACAGTCGTGTTATTGCAAAACTTCCACAAGCAGTTTCCTCCATCCCCACAATCCAACGTACCCATATAGCAGCTTGTTTTGCAGTATTAGCATTGGCTATTGTGAAAGTACTGATGTAATCATAGCCATGATCATCCCGATTTAAAATCCTAAATATCAAACATGTTTGATATTAGGCTAACCCTGAGCAGTTCGGGAGGTGTAAGATTCGATCTGTACACGCCTCACATTACCAGATAATCCACAAACCGACCGAGGTCCTCGACAAGATTTTTTTCTCCAATCCTTGGTAGGGGGAAATCTGAGATAAAACGGCCTAAATCTCCTGTAGTGTGAGCCCAGCTTAACATGGTTGAGTTTAAGTTCCATTTTCATTCTCAGGATAAGAGGCCTTTCACACAGGAAGTGTTCTTGCAACAGCTACAATGTACAGAATAGACCTCTGACAAATTGTCTGGTAAACATTTAAAAAATATTCTGTAGTCTTGAGTGTCAAAACATCGTCAACAAATGGAAAATTAAATGCTCTAATAATGTTTTTCTGACATTCGGCAGTGACCTAGTTGCTTGAAAGCCTTCACAGGCAATTTGGTTAGTCAATTTCTCTAACTTTTCTTCCTGTTGACAAGTGTTAATTTATAAATAAATAAATCCTGTTGTTGACAATATTTCCATAAGTACATTCTAAGTAACAACAGCCTCGTCCTCAGAGGCTGAACTGTTGAATAGCCTGAAGCTTGTTAATGCCACTTCAACAAGTTCTTTCCTTTCTCCCGGTTAACAATGCTCATTTATAAAGCATCCTATTGGTCAGAACATGTCCACGCTTAGTAAACATATGTTCAATACAGCACTACAACCCCGTCCTTAGAGGCCAAATGAAGTAATGGACCAAATCATTGTGCATTTCAAATGGTCTCAAATCTGTATGTATCAGTATCCATGCCCAAGATGCATAAAAAAAAAATAATAAAAAATGAAAAGATCTGACGAAGTCGCTATACTATTAATTTGTTTAAAATAAAATCTCATGCTTTTTCTTGAACCTTTAAACAATGACATATTTATATTAACTTTTTAAATTATTAAATTAAGACAGATAAATAATGTTAAAACAAAACGACACATGTACATATTTTAAATAATAGTTACAATTATATACAATTATTATAATAATTAGGCTATTTTTTTGCATTGTGTAGTTAAACATTAGTTAAACATTGCTAGGACACTTACACTTGGAAAAAACAGTAAATTAATAAATAAATACCTTTAAATGTCAAGTTTTACACCATAGGAATGCAAAGGTTTCATGCACCTGGCAAAAAAAACAAAAAAAAAACTTGATATTGTTTAATAAAATGTTGTAAGACTGTGGTTCTTGAACATCTGAATCATTTTCCTGACCGAAAAGACATTTTAAGAATGACCCATCAAAAACATTGAGCAATGAATATCTGCTGTGGGTTACTGTGGTCAATTTACAATCAGATGGAGTGACTGGTATGTTGACTGTGGAATTGTACAGTACACCGAAACTGTGGCTGAGCTGGAATAATCTAATTCATTTGTGAACTTTATTGATTCCGTTGTCAAGATTTTTATTTGTTGTAATTTCCGCCGCTTCTGCTTTACCATTGTCAACTCATGTAAAATCAAGTGTAATGAGATTCAAGCCGACGCTTGCTCTCAGAACATGAATGCATATGGTACATGCACCTCCAGGATACGCATTCTCTCTGCAGCTCATTTCTGGAAAACACAATTTCATCTCCATAAACAATGAGATTATTACAGTGAGATCAAAGCCATGGCAGACAGTGTTGGTGGATCAAAAGCAAAGCATTTTTTCTACACTGCCCTGATATAGGCCCAATTCCGGCCAGGTGGGGAATAAAAACACCTGTGGAAATCTCATTGCTCCAAGGTCAGTTTGGAATTCTGCTCAGGCTGGTTGCATGTAAATTCCATGGAGGCTGTTGCCGCGGCAGATTTAGTACAATCCATAGGAACGTCATCCATCAAGACCTTACCGGAGTAAGCTACAGATTCCAGATAAGCCATGATCGACAGCATCTTGAAAAAGTTGAAAAAGTCAACCAAGGATTTGAGATGGCATTCAGAAGTATAAATAATAAAAATAAATGTTCAGGGTTTAAAAAATAAACAATCATTTGTTTATGACCTGCTTCACATTGATATGAGTCATAATCAGCACAAATCTGATTCACTGACCCTGTGACCGGATTTACAGTATGTGCCAATGGAGGGATAATAAAATCATTATTCCAGTTATTTTAATGAGATTTCTAATTAGTTAAAAACTTCAATGTGAACATGGGATGTTTGTGTATGTACACAAAGCATAATACGTTTTGATAATCACAAAAAAAGACACCATCTGCTTACACCATGCTTCTTTGAAATGAAAGAGAAACACCATCCTATTAGTCTTTTTTTGGCTTCAAATGAATACAAAAAGGATTGTCAATATGCTTCTGGAACTACTGGATTACTTTCATTTTTAAATCCATTGAGGAGATGAATAGAGTACTTCTTGTGCTTTAATGGGAGCAAAACATTAGCTTTTTTGCAGCCCATAGCACCTGAATACTTATTATGATGCCGATTGTGCCTTATTGCCAGTAGTAACCTCATTTTTTTTTTACTGAATAGGAAGGTTACGACCTCATGGCAACTAAGTACACTTGTTATGTTTCCATTTTGAGCAGATTAGCGCCACACTAGTGCAACTCTTGACCTTGAGTTGAACGAAACACATTTGTACACACTACTCTATGTGTGCAGGCCCTTGTAAATACTTACACAGAACAAAAAAGGCCTAAATAAAGAAGAAGAACAACAACAAAACTGACCCGAAGACCTCAGCTGATCATATGAATTAGATGATGTTTACAAGATGCAACCTGTCATATTGACAATGGTCATAAAAATGCAAATCATACAAAACTTTCAGGTTCTGTTATTTACACTAGATTATATTTGTTTAAAAATGTAATTATAAAAACGATGTGGAAGGTAAACATGCTTGGTTTGCTACCTGCAATACAGTAGTTTGAATCAAACATACAAAAAACGAACCACTATACAGTTATAGTATCATAAATTAATACCATGGTACTTTGATCTAAAAATTGCTTACTATATTATCATGGTATCATGTCAGTGTTATTTTAGTATTATATATATGCTGTTATAGTACTTCATATTTTTTAATTAGTTTTATTATGTGCTTTATAGCTGATTGTGCAACTAGCTTTTTAAATATTTATGTATTAATTAGTCTTTAATCATTTTAGTTTAACAATAATAACACTGATGTCAAAATATTATTGGTATATTTTCGTTAGTAAATCCACTTCATTTAGTATCTTGGCAAATCTGAGCATTGTTTGGTGACATTACTGAGATTTCTTTTGAAACTGCAGCGAGACACAAGTGAGACTCTTTCTCAGGAGACTAAACTTCAGCAAAAGTGTCTGGGTTTTATCCTATTGCCTGAAAAAGAACTGAAATATTAAAAACATCTCATCAGTGAAGGCTGAGTGATGATTGCGTGATGATTAAATTTAAGTATTAAAGTTTAAGTAATAAACACGTTCAAATTGAAGTAAATATTCTTAAATATTCTTAAGCAAAAACATATGTCTGATAAATAGCATATTAAAAATATGGCTTTCAAATATAATATTAATTACTAATTTTATCCTTAGAAGTAATAATAAAAAGAAGTCTAATAGAGGTATGGTATTGATAGTGCCAATACTGGTCTTGATAGTATTGATATTGGATTGGAAATAAAACAACGGGAAAAGATTGTTGAAATTGAGCTCTGCTCAAACTTTGGTGGGAATGTTTTAATTTATGCAGTGACCTAAATTATCACAGACGCCGACATTTTACTCTCTCAGCATGACACAATATTAATCAAAACAGCAGAAGAAGAGACCTTTTCATTGTTAAAATAAGTTATAACATAATTAGAAAAGGCTGGTTGGGGGGCGGCTTGGAGAGAGATTACAGACGATTTTATGGAAACACACACATACACACTGAGAAAAAGAGAGACCTTTAAATACCCTGTTTATCACCCATCAGTAATTTGGAGGGGCGCTCTCTGTTCCTAATTGAATTGTTCTGTTTCACAGAAAAATAGCCATGCCTGGGCAAGCTTACACAGTGCTTTTCAGATTGTGTTTGTATATGCACGCCTGTGGGACTCAATAGTGGAACTGACCATCTGGAAAAAGAAAAGCTCTTTCAGTGGCGATATGGCTGGAGTTTATGGACTGGCAGGCTGCAAATGAACATTATCTGCGAGCACGTCCCCGTCCAGAGGAGGACTTCTAATAGACAATGTGTTTACCAACATCGTTCGCTTCGAGCACTCATCTGAAACAAGGACACACACACACTCGTACACTCCCACAGACCTTTTTTGCACCATTACGTCGATGAAGGTTGGTGGGATTTACAGCCGTTCGCACATATTAAGCTGTTGCACTAAACAAATTAAGATTTACATTTCAGGTAAAATGCAGTCACATGTAAAATACACACTCAAATGCTTGCCGACCTTCCTGCGCTAGTGTTTTAATGAGGTGATATGATTAATGGATCCTGATATAGACTCTCTTTCTCTGTTCGTAACACACAAACACACACTGACTGCGGACTTCAGAGCATGGCTACCTCTGCATTCTTTCATGAGCTGAATCCCAATCTTCCTTCAAGTCCATCTTGAACAGACCTCTCATTATTTATTCAAAATAATTATGACTGTGTATTTCAAGAAGCTGTAACCTGGCAACAGTTACTTCAAGAGGAAAAAACACCAGCGCTGAGAACAAAAGAGAGAGAAAGATGAAGATTAGAGGTGCTGGCTTAGGCGAGCATCGCTAACACTATTGCTCATAGTTAAGGTTAAGTATTTGAATAAATTCTCTAGCCTAAGTATTAAACTCCTAACTCCACACTGTTTGTGTCACAGATCTGATTAACACCATAAACTGTGTGACTAGTTGAGGAGAGGTGCGTTGTTATTTTCAGAGTGATACGTTTTACGATTTTCACTTCAGACGATAAAATGGGTGTTAAATAAAGGGATCACATACACTACTACTCAGAAGTTCAGGGTCAGTAAGATATTTTAAATGTTTTTGAAAGAAGTCTCTTATGCTCAACAAGACTGCATTTATTTATCAAAAATACAGTAAAACTATAATATTGTTAAATTTAAAATAATTGTTTTCTACTTTATTATATTCGAGTAAGTAATGTATTCATGTGATGGCAAATCTGAATTTTCTGCAGACATTACTCCAGTCTTCAGTGTGACTTGATCCTTAAGAAATCATTTGAATTTATTGATTTGGTGCTCAGGAAACATTTCTTATTATTATCAATGATGAAAACAGTTGTGCTGCTTAATATGTAGTGAAAACTGTGATACTGTTCACCACTCATGTTCTTCAGAAATGGGTATGATTCTTATATTTCATCTGGTGTTCTTTGTACTGTTTTGACTCGTTTCCGTATTCAGAGGACAGTTTAAAGGAAAATGCCACAGGACACTCAGTCACGGTCCTCCAAACAGACGCCTCTCGTCCACTCTGACGGGATGGACAGACTAAACCAGGACGACAGAGGCCTCAGGCCTTCTCTGTCTGTTCCTCGACTGTCCTTATAGTCACATTTTCTTGTCACACTGTCCGTGCAAAGGGGGTACAGGTCGTCGACACACACCATTCGTGCACACGTCATGTGCCACACACAATACCTAGACACTACATCACCACTGTCACTAACACACTCACTAACCTTATTCAACGTGCTGGTCGACTACATCTGCTGGAATATTCCCCCATCACCTAAGTTCAATGCAACGTAAAAAAGTTCGGGCTGACACACACACAACCTCTTTTCCTCTTCTATTCTAGATGAAGGTACACAGGTTGGTATCAAACAAATGCCAGACAAATGCATAGTGATCCACTACTCAAACGAATATTAAGTATTTTTCATCTATTATAAATATTTCCAATATGTTAAAGCTTTTCTATAATAATAATAATAATAATAATAATAATGACTTAATTTAGTAATTTTATACATAAATGTGTATTTCTCTGTAAATGTTTTAGATTTTTGGGCCACAATCTGCTATTTCTATTATACCATTACCATATCTGGTCTACTATGTCTACCAGAGACTAACTATTTAAATGTTAGAGCTAATTTATAGGGTGGGCATTAACATGATGACATTAACATTAACGACACAGAAGACAATAACCTAATTTTATTTTATTTTTTCCCCCAGCATTTTGTTATTTGCTCATCATAATTATGGCCATTCAGTGCAAAGGGCTTCAGCATCTGGCTCCACAGTGGAAAGGGCAATGAGCTATTCCTTTATACATGCTGCTGCATTATTACACATTAAAATATTATGAAGCCAGGCCAATATGGCCAAGCACATGAACACATATTGCAGAGATGCATTGCAAGCATTCATACACGGACACAAGCACAAACACACACACACACACACACAGTCAAAAAGCTGTATCGCCACCTAAACGGCTCCAGTATGAACTGGAAAACAATGGGAGTGTTTAAAAGAGATTCATTGGGCAGTAATATCAGAGACATTATCGAGAAGTACTTTTAAGGGTAAAGCAAGACTGCAGAAACACAGTAAAGTATGAGCAATAAGCCTCTTAGGACCATCTACAGCTGATGTTCACATACATGTAATAGTTATGTGTTTGTGTGGTGTGGTGTGTGTGTGTGTGTGTGTGTGTGCATGTTGTTATGTATGTGTGAATTAGTCCTGGGCATAGGGCTGGGTATCGATTCAGATGTTCCAATTCGATTCGATTTCGATTTTCAAGCTCTCAATTCGATTCGATTTCGATTTTCGATTCGATATTCGATTTCGATTTGATTTTTGATTTCAATTCTCGATTCGATTTGACTATATGAATAATCAGGGTATCTTCCGTCCAATCAATTTTTATTTTAATATTGAAATCTGAAAAATGAAAAACGGCACATATTTCGTTTTTCAATTATTCAAACAAAATGAAAAATCAAGAATTTGGCTTCATTTTTTGTTTTTACGTTCAGGGATAGAAAATGAATAAGCAACTTGAATATTTGATCTCTACATGTCGGCGGGAATGAAACGCCCCGCTCTGCTAATTGGTCAACCAAACATTACAACATAATAATAGTCCTAAAAAACCCTTAATAATAGTCCTCCGCTTCTATTGATTCTTAACATGTTTATTTCTACTACATTTTATCTCTTCATCAAACAGCCAGATTAATGAATGGCTTGACACAAACCATACTGAAGCAGAGCCTTTTGGCCCTAGGCATGCCTGTTTTATTATAGTTATCCACCCATTAAAATATGTGTGGCAAAGCTGCGTGATGCACTGCAGCGTGGGAAGAATGTATTTTAGACAAGTGCAGACCACTATTAATTTATGTGAACACAGGTAGTTTTAGACAATAAACTGAGTTTATTTAATTAATATTGAGTATTGGCCAGCTAACTGATGGCATACACAATTGTTATTTTCTCTGCCAAACTAAACCAAAGTCACAGAACCGTTGTATGACTGACTCGCAGCAGGTGCATAGAGTGGTGTATCATTCCTAAATGAATCAGTTTTTGAAAAACCCATTATTATAGACAGCCGGTTGATTTTATTCCTAAATGAATGAATGAAGCATTTTGAACCAATTGATTGAATAAAAGGCTCCTTTATTAACACAATGACTTACTGCCATCTAGTGGTGATATTACTTTCATAATTCTAGTATTATTTAATTTTATTCATATTTCTATAAAAAATGTTGTATAAAATATTAATCTAATTTCATTATACATTTGTAAATGCACATACAGCCATCGTATCAGCATTAAACTGTAAATACATTTAAAAGCATCTTCAGACCCAGGTTCTATATCATTGAATAATGATTTGGTATGGATACTGAATTGGTAACAGCCTATTGTCATATTATTCAAATTTATTTAATGTAAGAATTTAACATTAAAAATGACATACAGTAAAAGGTAAAACATAAAATAAAATAAAATAAATAATCAAAAAACGAATCAGTTGTTGCCCCTTATGGGAAAGTTTATTTCTGACACTGATGACACTGGCTTATTGTTCAAAGTGTTATTTAAGGGTTTGGATATGTTCTTATAACTCAAACGAGTTCACCTTCAAATCATGACGTCAAATTCACATTTCACTAAATACAATCACTGAAACAAGCAAATAGTCAAATAGTCCCAAGCCAGTGGGTTAACAACATCTTATTTCCTAAATTTCTAGAAAGTGCTCTATGAAAATAACTCAAAATAGAAAAAAAAAATAGATGTGCTGTGAAGGTAAACTACACAAAGTCATTTCTTTTCATATCTGTAATATTATTTAAGATCCTCCTTTGTCTAAAATGCAGCGTATTGTCTAAAACAAAAGTTAAGACTGTATGTTCACATAAATTGATAGTGGTCAATACTTCTCCCCGCGCTGCAGGTCGTCGCGCAGCTTTGCCACACAGATTTTGATAGTTAACTATAATAGATCAGGCGGTGTGCCAAAAGACCAAAGGCTCTGCCTCGGTACGGTTTGTGTCAAGCCATCCATTAATCTGGTTGTTTGATGAAGAGAGAGAGATAAAATGTAGTAGAAATAAACATTTTAAGAATCAATAGAAGCGGAGGACTATTATTAAGTTTTTTTTTAGGATTATTATTATGTTGTAATGTTTGGTTGACCAGTTAGCAGAGAGGGGCGTTTCATTCCCACCCGCATGTAGAGATCGAATATTCAAGTTGTTTATTCGTTTTCTATCCCTGAATGTAAAAACGAAAAATTAAGCCGGATTCTTGATTTTTCGTTTTGTTTGAATAATTGAAAAACGAAATATGTGCCGTTTTTCATTTTTCAGATTTCAATATTAAAAAAAAAATTGATTGGACGGAAGATACCCTGATTATGAATGAATATAGATTTAATACAAATCCTATATTTATAAAAAATTAACAGTGAACATAAGATTACAAATGGTTAATTAATAGGAAATTAAGAGCCACAAACCTGTATATTAAACACATTTTATTTTAGGTACACTTGGGTACAATAAAACAAAACCCAACTCTATATTTCAAATGCATACAATGAATAGACAGAAATTCGATGCAAGATGAAAAACTGATGCTGAAAATTGGACAAGTCAGAACAGTCGCATGCCTTGATCAAACAGGATCAGGTTATTTTATGTTTAAAACAAAACAAACATTAACGCTCACAGGATTAGCTGTAAACGTGAGCTGCAAGTCTATGAATGGTGTAGGAAAACTAATACTGGCTTTTGGGTGATAGTTCACCCAAAAATAAAAATTCTGTCATCAAGTATGAATTTCTTTTCTTCTGTTGAACACAAAAGAAGATATTTAGAAAAATATGGATAACCAAACTGTTTTGGTCCCCATTGACTTCCATATATTCTTCTCCATACTATGGAAGTCAAAAGGGCCCATCAACTGTTTGGCATATAGCTTTGTTCTTGTCCACAGTATCTTTGTCATCGTGCTTGCGAAATCTAACATGCTTCCATACCTCTGACTTTTTATGTGAGGTGGTGTTGACGTCGGGAACGCACCTGAATCCGCCATTTTAAGCAATGAATGAATGACGGACTCTCAGTTGTAACATCGCGCAAGGCAAATAAGGGGGTGACATCTAGTGGATTAGACTAGTAATAAGATTAACGTAAATCTTATGTTCAATGTTTGTGGAAATCAATATTGAAAAAAATCGATTTGTGGCCTTCGAAAATCGATATTGAATCGACCACATTTTAAAAAACGATATATCGAAAAATAATAAAAAAATTTTGGGGCAGAGTAATTTGTTGCCTGGTGCTAGTAACTGTCAAGGGAGTGATATGTTTGTTAAGCCACTTGGGACATTTGGCCCCCATGATACAGGCAAAACCTAACCCACACACGCATACAATCAGGGTCTGAAAAAATTAAAAATTAAAAAAATGATGTCTATGTATGCATTCAAATACATATTATTCATTGTGGCATTTCATAAGAATTAATGTGCTTGACAGTGAGTCATTCACTTCTTAATTTTCTCTCTCCTTATATTGCTGGATGACAAAATGTGATTGGGTGACCTTTTGTATGGTCCATTTGCAAAGCTTACATCCTATTCAGAGACCCTTTTCCATTTCACATTATTCATGTCCGTTGTGCATCATCTGTTGTAATGTCAAGTCTTTTACCGGTTCTTTCCACTCTATCATTCTTTTGACAAACAAGACTTAAGGTCACACTGGCTGGTTTGTTCAATGTGTCATAATTATCATGAATTTGAGATTATTTTGTATGCCCTTTCCTAAATTAAAACCATTAGGCTTTAAATAAGCCATAATGCAGCACAGCTTTTAACATGACTGATTTAAAACATGTTAGCAATGTCATTCCTGTATTAATTTATATGCCAAACTTCACCCGCTTAATGGATGACTGGGATGGGATTTGCACACCCAAGTCAGTCAATCATTCAATCACTCACTTAATAAATCCGTCCATCTGTCTGTCCATCAGTCCATCCATCTATACAACAAAATGTCCAACTATCCTGTCTGTTTATCAAACTTTGTCCATCCATCCATCCATCCATCAAATTTCCCATCCTTCCGTCCATCCATCCATCAATGTATTGAAATGTCCATCTATCCCTCTGTCTATTTATCAAACTGTCCATCTATCCCTCTGTCTATTTATCAAACTGTCCATCTATCCATCAAACTGTCCATTTATCCGTCCATCCGTCCATCCATCCATCGAACTGTCAGCGTAACCCGGACTTACTTTTGTTCCAGGTTTACAATTATTTTTGTATATAATTGTTATAAATAATTTGTGATATTATTAAAAGTTCATAACTGTATAATTGTCCATTTAAACTAAGTAAACTGTAAATAAATAGAGAAAATTGAAAACATTGAAAAAAATAAGAAAAAGTTGGATATGATGTAGTTGACCAACGAGACGCTGTTTAGGCGCTCTCTCTCTCTGATGAGTCAGCAGAATCAGGATGCCATGGAGAAGATCGCGAACTTGAGTGAGTTAGAGCTCCTAATTAAGTAAAAAAATACTTTAAAAATGTTAAATAAGATTCAATTCTTGTTGTAATTAAAGAGGGGATATTTAAATGGCTGACATCCAGTAATTATTTTCGTTTGGAAGGACTTTATTTTTGAGGTTTATACGGAAATACTGGATATGGTGAGTTATGTTGTTTAAATGTTGTTAATTGTAAAAATTAGTGCATGACAAAAGTATCAATATCCGTTACACGTGAGCCTGTATGGGAGAGAAAGTAACATTAGTCAATTTATGCAAATGTTATTGTTAAATTCTGGTAAACAGAAAGTTTATCATAATGTAAGATAAATGCGTATCTGAAAGTATTTGTTTTTTGGGTTGAAAACCATGTAAAATGATTGTTTTATTGAATCACTGGCTTATTTTAATAGGTCAGGTTTTTTACATGGATTGCTTTGGATGTTCCTTTGATGGTGAGCCACCCAGCTTGAATCTGAAGGAAGAAGAGGATAAAAGTTAGGGAGGTTTACAAGAACTGAAACTTTCGCTTTTCTATTAAAGAGGAAAGGATTTCTGGATACACTGGGGACAGTGAATTACTGCTGCATCGTTGGAGTTGAGCATTGAGAATCTGAACTTTATCTGATATCAGAACGTTTTTGGACAGATTTGAACTGAACTGTGATCTACTTCCAAAAGAGGATTCTTTAAGGAATATTTATTTTTTGTACAGTGAATGTGGGTTGCATACCTGAAAATAAGAGTTTAATTAGTTGTGTGGGTAACTAAGTGTATACCACCAAAGATTTAATTGAGTACTCAAAGCTAGTTTAATTTTCATTTCAATTTCATATTGAAATTTGGTGTTTATTTGTTCGTTTACATTGTGTTTGTTAATTCTCTATATTATTTTCTTCAAAAAGGCCTACTACATACTTTTGGGGAAAAAATTTATTAAAAGTACTATACTTAACATAATACTTGTTTGTGAGTTTCCAGTGATTACCCATCTCTAGAGAGCCGCTCCTATATTTTCTGATTGGTGGTGTCAATGATATTATGAGTGATGCTTATCCCAAAAATACGCTTAACTGAACAAAGCATGTACTCCGTGCTACATCAGTCTATCTATCGTCCATACATCTAACTCTCCTTCCATCTATCTAATTGTCCATCTATCCATCCATACATCGAATTGTCCATCTTTCTAGTCCATCCATCTAATTGTCCTTCCATTTATCTAATTGTCCATCCATCCACCCACCATATTACATGCACTAGCTTTGTTCTCGAGACTGGACTGGTAAATTGTTATGTTCAGATACAGATTTGCTTATTGAACAAGCTAAAATAAATGAGTGAAAAAGTATCCAGATAGACATTTGTTACCCATTCTCAATGGGAAAGCGCCCAAGCAGCATTGCTCAAAAAAGTTGCCCCATGTATCATCAGCCTTAGTGCCCATTAGCAAGTACTTAGGAATACTAATGCATATATACTTAGTATGCACCTGTAATTGTTGTATAAAACAGCTTGAAATGACAATTTTTTATTGTTATTGCTGTAATTAAGTTGATGAACATGTAATATGTGTACCTTGGACACTGCGATGCAAAGTGTTTCCATTTTCACTGACCATACCGATGTAACAGCTGACAGGCAGTCTTACTGATACTGAAGCAATAGCCAGACTACAATGCTTTGCCCAGGAATCAGTGGTAAACTTTTCATAAGCTGCTTTCTCTTTTGCTTTGGAAGTGATTATAGCATGGACGTGCAAAGACAAAGACAGACGATTACAGCATTAATGCCTTTATGAAGAAGCCAGGCTGGTGTTCTGTTGTGTGATTTCCCACTCCACTCAGTTTAAATCTATCAAAACTGAAGAGATTAAGGAGGTAAAGACATATTAATACTCTGATCTTCTGAAAAATTTAATCAAATTCAAAGCAATGAGAGAGATACATTACTTTTGTGAGGTTTTCATTGTTGGAGACCACAGATGCACAAGCCAGGTTATGACTTCCTTACCACTTTTTTAAAGGAACAATTCACCCCAAAATTAAAATGATCATTTACTCATTCAGTGAAAAATTTGCTTTGATTTCGCTAAAATGTTATTTAAATCTTTGATTTTTCTGGGTGAACTGTCCCTTTAAGAGCATCTCCTCGGCTTTTGTATCAGACAGTCACATTTAACATGAATGTTTAACTGATGAATATCAATGTTTACTTGCGATTGAATGTGTGATCAGGTGTACAGCTATGTTTCTGAGTGTACACAGTGTAGCTGGCTTTAAGCCTGGGTTTGGGCTAATCACACCCCTGTTGCTTTTGACATTATTCCCTCAGATCAGATAGCTCCTCTCCCACTCCGCAAATTGTATTTATTTATTGACTGCCCTCAAAACTTAATATTGTCTTCATATTCAACCAGAACCTTCTTCTATCCCTAAACCCCCATGATCAAATCTGCAGTGATCCTCCTTATTGCTCACTGATGGTGCCAAAATATCAGAAAGTTGCGTTTAAATCCTAAAACGATTTAAATCCTGAATTGATTTTCCTTCCAAAGATAATCCTGTCAGTTGTTTGAAACAGTTTGCAGCAATGGTGTTATATTTCATTAGGAAACACTA
Source organism: Sinocyclocheilus anophthalmus (assembly GCA_018155175.1). NCBI lineage: Eukaryota > Metazoa > Chordata > Actinopteri > Cypriniformes > Cyprinidae > Sinocyclocheilus > Sinocyclocheilus anophthalmus. The sequence goes on along the minus strand of JADLZN010008682.1, from coordinate 130,780 downwards.
CACCTGTCCAAAAAGGCATGAGCACAAGCTGCCAGATGGCGAAAAGTAAGTCCATTGTTGCATTTTTAGAAATACAGTGGGGTCCAAAAGTCTGAGACCACTAGTGAAAATGCTTGCATTTTTCTAAAATTTAATACACTTTTTTTTTATTAACCAGCATAACAATTTAAGTGAAAGGCTGAATAACAGGAACAAGATCTGTTTTCATGTCAACTCGTCACAAAAGAACAGCATTTACAATAGAAATAGTATGTAACAATATACACTACTGTTCAAAAATTTGGGGTCAGTATATTTTTCTTCCCTTCTTTTTTTAATTATTTTTATTTTTTTAAATAAATGAATACTTTTATTTAGCAATAATGTGTTAAAATGATTTTAAAAAGTGATAGTAAAGATTTATATGGTTAGAAAATATTTCTATTTTGAATAAATGCTGTTCTTTTTAACTTTTTATTCATCAAAGATAAAAAAAAGTATCACAGGTTCCATAAAAATATTAAGAAACACAACAGTTTCAACACTGATAATAAACCAGCATATTATAATGATTTCTGGAAGATCATGTGACACTGAATAGTAATGATGCTGAAAATTCAGCTTTGCTTCACAGGAATTAATTATATTTTAAAGTATTTTAAAATAGAAAACAGTTATTTAAAATTATAATATTTTTTCACATTATTACTGTTTTTACTGTAGTTTGATCAAATAAATGCAGCCTTGATAAGCATAAGACACTTCTTTAAAAAACATTAAAAAATCATACTGATCCCAAAACTTTTGAACGAATGTGTGTGTGTGATATAATATAATAATAACATAATACAAAGTTTTACATTGGATTTCAAATCCAAAATTTCCCAATGCTTTATATGTATCAAATGTGCTGTTAAATGTATTATTTAATTTATTGATGCACATTTTAAGTTATTGATTACCATAACATACACTACAGAAGGTATAATAAGACAAGTGCCTGTTTTTCAAAAGGGTTCTTCTTCAAAAGGGTGTAATTTAATGTCTAAACAGAATACTTGAAAATGCAAGGTTTTTAGATGAAATGTTTTCATCTAAAAACCTTGATGTATTATAAAATGCCTAAAGGATATAGTAAGTAAAGGCTCTGAAATGTTACGTGAACCTTGAGAGCCACCTTGAACTTTTTCTTCCACAGTAGCAAGCAATTTGATTTTCCAAAAGCACACAAGAAACCTTTGTGTTTTAGAGCTTTGGTTTGCTGAATTCATTCTCAACAGATCTTCATTAAGAGTCAAACGACTGTCCACAGGGGTCAGTGGATAATCATCTGTCCTCATCTAAACCACCATCGGAATAAATAAAAAATCTGTGCTTAACAACAGGTTTTAGAAAAAAAGAAAAGAAAAAGAAAACCATTTAAATATGATTGCAATAATTTAAGACACGAGACAAATCCGGCTCCGGAGCACATGCTTCTTTTTAGAGGAAACACAAATGGCTTCGTTTCATAGCTCATTTGAAAAAGCAGTGAATGATGCTCGATTGAAACATATTGCCTCAGGAGCTAATTAAAAGAGACGGGTGATGCTGTGTCTTGGTTATTGATGCCTGTTGACAGATGTGGTGGTTTTTCCTTATCACTCACTGCTCTTTCCATCTCTCTCTTTCTCTTTCCCGGTTTTATAAAGCACACACATAACACCTAAGGCAGCGGTTTCCACTTTGCTTACCAAACGAATCTCATTTGAGATAGGTGGAGTGTTGCCTAACTTATCTTGAATTGCCAGCGAGCTGAAGATGTTATATTAGCATAACAAATAGCCGACATCCCTCCAGATACGACGGCAGCCGATCAGAGCCGAGCGATGTGAACAAGAGCGACGATTCGTTCATTAAACACGTTCATTTGGCACCAAGCAATCCCTGAACGCAGTCAAAAGACTGGCGTGTCTGTTTTTAGATCCCTGACCTGCTTCTGAGGAAATAGAGCTGTAATCTGTCAGACAGAAGCTCGGTCTACGCACAGATTAATTGAGTTCTCTTAAATACATGGTAACCCAGTCAGGTCAATTAAATCATTCAGTGTAATCACAAAGCTGTTGTTCACTAATAGGAAAAAAGTGGGTGTATGTGTGTGTGAGAAAGGCACGCTAAGAGAGAGAAAGTCCTAATGTGGTTTTTCGCTTTCACGTGTTGATCATTTCACATCTGTGGTCAATATGAGTCATCAAAACCAGATGAGGCTGCATGTTGATTATAAGTCGCTAAGTGCTTTGACTTAATGAAGAGGATCTGGAAAGGGACACATTAACATCAGCATATGAATCCGTTATTGTCCTTCACTGGGCCTCGATGGAGTTCACCTGTGGACGGAGCGTGCAGAGGACACAAGACACATGACATGTGATGTCACGGACCTCCAACCCAATCTAACATGTCTAAAGGAACCTCATTTGATTAGAAAGCAACATTGGAGAAGAGGTTTGTGCCTTGTAGAGCTTGACAGCTGTGGTTGCTGTGAACAGATGTTGTGCATGAAGATTCTTTTGTATTTCATTGACAAAAATAACAGGATACAGGTCTGGAACAGTGTTGTTATTGTTAACTTAAATTATTAAAAATCTAATTAAATTAAATGATTTTAAAACCTTTGCAAAACTTGCCATGGCAACTAACTGAAATAAAGGTATTAAACATTGTCAAATTAAAAGGGAAATAAACATATCTAAAAGTAAAAAAATAGCACAACAGCTAGTAAAACAAACTAAAATTAAAATGAAAACTGAAAATTGTAATATTTTAAATTGCAATCTATTTAAAAATAAATGAATACATTTATCATATTATCATAAATAATACTAAATACACAAAATCACAGGAGGAAGATATATTTTTTGTTTTATTTTTTACTGCCAATCTTGTTGTAAATGTTAAAATGGTTGAACCCTCAATACTTGTATTCATTATTAAGCTGGTACGTACAATTAGACAAAAACAGGAGCCTACATTATTAACATTTATATTAAATGTTTTTTTAACTTTTGTGAAAATTTATTTTCAATTTTTTACTTAAAAAAAACACTTTTTTGACATTTGTAGTAAGGCCTACAATATTCTGTTATTTTCTATCAATTGCTTTAAAATGCAATTAACAGGAATAGTGTTCACCCCAGCAATAAGATAATAATAATAACTAATAATAATAATACTAAAATTTAATTTACTCAAGCTCATATTGATGCAAACGTGCATCTGTGAGACATAGGAATGAGAGGATGGTGATCAGAAGAGATCTCAATGTAAGACATCAAAGCCTGCAAAAAAAGGTCAGGTTTCAATATGATCTCAAATATTGTATAATCTGGTCCTGGAAGTATTGGAAGTACACTCATTTGTATCACTGAACATTTTACATTTCTCTTTTAAGATACTGTAGGAGAAACATCTCCAATAGATAAAATGCTTAAAAGAAAATATCTCATAACTAATTCTTCTCAAAACCTCCTGAGCTTTGAAAAAGCAGCTAAAATCATCCTATGGGAGCATGCAACAGCTGTTAAAAAAAAAAAGTCAGTGAAAAGAACAAACTTGACTTTAGTTTATGAGACTAAGCTTATATAGTATTCCAAGCATGTGTTGTCCTTTCCTTCTTCATAAATCCCCCTAAAAACTTTCCTCCTTCTCCACCTCCCACTTCCCTCTTTCTCCATCTCTGTTGTCCATTCCAGCAACGTTTTAATCCCTATTGCTCAGGCCTGTCGCGCAGACAGTGCAGCATCTTGATATGGAGTGTCCTTCACTGTCACCTATCGTCTCCGTACAAGAGGGACTTCTTATATCACCTGGACCCTTCGGCTGCCAGATTTATTGCCTTCGACTGGGTTTAGGTGATCGTGCCTTTCCCTGATGGTGTATTCACACTGATACACTGACAATCCAGGCACCTGAGAGCAGAGATGAGCTCCGGCCATCAATAAAGCCCATGAGGATTGGCAGACGGGGGCGTTTTGAAGGCTTTTTTGTGGTGAGGAGGAGCCTGGGGGGTAAATTATTATGGTGGGCCAACCTGGGAAAAATGAGCGTTATTTAAGAGTGACCTTGAGCTTTTTTGGAGATGCTAGCCTGGGGAAAGCGCATAAAGTGTGTTATAAATTACAGGGTGCGGCAGGAGGTTGTTGGCAACGTTTCAGCAGGTTTCCCGTAACGTACAGCCCATACAGGTATGCAACTGAACATATTGTGATGTAAAACCAATAGTGTTGGAAATAAATAATGATGATAGGGCAGAATATTTATCGACAGATCGGAATCAAACAGCAGGTCTATGGAAGTAAAACAGTGTGTGAGCGTGCATGCATGTCAACGGGTACATAAGCTATGAGGTGTGTGGATGTGTGTGCGTAATTATGAGCCAGCTGGTTGAGGGTATGGGGTCTGAATGATGACTGTGACTGTCTATGACAGATCCTCCTTGAGGTACTGGGGCTGATGTGCAGGCACTTCCTGCTGAAGTTATTTTACTCGTTGTGAGGATAAAAGCTTCAACTCCATATTAGCAAAATGAGCACTGTGATCTTTGATATATTATGTTGAGAGTTGACAAATAGATTGGTTCCCTACACTGATTTACTGTTCAAGTAGGCTGGGCTTGATGGTTTTAGAAGGGTTTTGGGGATAGAAATGGCTTAAACCACTTTTAATAGGTTTATTAGTCTTGGCTTTGCACCAAACTATTTAAGTTGGTCTGTGTAACAAATGTTCAAGAGGGTAGAAGGAAGAAGACAGGGTCGGCTTGCTGGGACGCGAGCTTTATTTAAATTCCTTCCCGCACTGTACACACCACGGCGCTCACTCAGCGCGGTAAGATTCACAGTCAATAACTCATAACAAACCGAATGCAACTGGCTTCCGTGTGTCTACACCTGTCTTCCCGGGTCGCTCGCGTACCCAGACTGTCTCTCCCCATCCTGTTCCAGGTGGCCTCTTTTATCCGGTCTCTCCACACCAATTACTGAAACAAGACACAGGTGTTTATCGTTTGCACTTGACCCACTTACGCACCGCTCGTCTCCTGCCTCTCTCTCCCGATGCAGACCTCGCTGAACCCCGCCCCTCCTGCCACATACCCCCACCGCCCGACTCAGGCCGGGGAGCCCTCCGGCCTGCAGCCCCCCCCCCCATTCCGTTAGAGGAGTCCGCTACTACCATCTTACCCCCGGCCTGTTGATCACCTTGAACTTGAAGGGGTTGTAAGCTAGATACCAAACGGGGATCCGCGCGTTGGTATCCTTCTGCTGTGGAGCCACTGCAGGGGGCGCTTGTCGCGAGCAGATATGTGAACTCCCGTCCCAGGAGATAATAGCGGAGGGTGAGGACAGCCCATCGGATTGCCAAGCATTCCTTCTCAATGGTGCTGTACATTGTCTCTCTCTTAGAGAGCTTTCGACTGATGTACAGCACCGGCCGTTCCTCCCCCTCTATCTCCTGGGACAGGACCGCTCCCAGCCCCCTGTCCGACGCGTCAGTCTGCAACAAAAAGGGGAGAGAAAAGTCAGGGGAGTGCAGGAGCGGCCCGCCACACAGAGCAGCCTTTACCTGGGTGAAAGCCTGCTGGCACTGCTCCGTCCACTGGACCGGGTCTGGTGCTTCCTTTTTAGTGAGGTCAGTCAGCGGGCTGGTGAGGTCCGAATACTTGGGTACAAACCTTCTATAATATCCCGCCAGCCCCAGGAACTGCCTCACCTCCTTTTTGGTCTTGGGTCTCGGACAGGTCGCAACCGCTGCCGTCTTATCAATTTGGGGACGCACCTGTCCGTGACCCAAGTGTAAGCCCAGATACCTTACCTCCACCCGCCCAACCGCACACTTTTTTGGGTTGGCCGTCAGCCCGGCCTCCCTCAGCGACCGCAGGACCGCCCGCAGATGCTGCATGTGCCGCGGCCAGTCATTGCTGTAGATGATGATGTCATCCAAATAGGCCGCGGCATACGCAGCATGCGGTCGGAGGATCCGGTCCATGAGTCGCTGAAAGGTGGCTGGGGCCCCGAACAGCCCGAAAGGAAGCGTTACAAATTGGTGTAATCCAAACGGCGTGGTGAAGGCCGTCTTTTCTTTGGACATTGGAGATAAGGGGATCTGCCAATATCCCTTCGTTAAATCCAGTGTCGAGTAAAATCGAGCAGCGCCAAGCCGATCAAGCAATTCGTCAACCCGCGGCATTGGATACGCATCGAACTTCGACACAGCATTCACCTTGCGATAATCCACACAGAACCGGACCGAGCCGTCCGTTTTAGGTACTAAAACTATCGGGCTCGCCCAATCACTGTTGGATTCCTCGATTACCCCCATCTCTAGCATCGCCTCTAATTCAGTCTGAACTACTTTTTTTTTGTGTTCAGGCAGCCGATACGGCCGGCTGCGCACCACCACGCCGGGCTCGGTCTCAATGTGGTGCTGAATGAGGTCCGTGCGGCCAGGCAGGGGCGAGAACACATCCGCAAACTCGGCGTGCACTCTGGCTACATCAGTGAGTTGCGAGGGCGAGAGGTGATCTCCTCCCGGGGCCAGAGCAAGAGATTGACTTTTGGTGTTCACTTCTGGCCCGAGATCTTCCTCTCCGCTCACCGCCAGCATCACTGATTCCGCCTCGCTCCATTTTTTAAGGAGATTGAGATGGTAAATCTGATGTGCTCCGCTCCTGTCTGAGCGCACTACCTCATAATTGAGATCCCCAACTCACTGTGTGACCTCAAAGGGCCCTTGCCACTTGGCGAGTAATTTCGAACTAGAAGTGGGGAGTAATACAAGTACTTTTTCTCCCGGTGTAAATTCGCGCAATCTGGCTCCCCTGTTGTATAACCGGCTTTGTCTGCCCTGCGCCTGCAACAAATTCTCCATGGAGAGCCGCCCCAAAGTGTGGAGTTTTGTTCTCAGGTCCAGCACATACTGAATTTCATTTTTGCTGTCCGAAGGTCCGTCCTCCCAAGTTTCTCGTAGGACGTCCAACACCCCGCGGGGCTGACGTCCGTAGAGAAGCTCAAAGGGGGAAAACCCAGTGGAGGCTTGTGGGACCTCGCGCACGGCAAACAAGAGGGGTTCCAGCCATTTGTCCCAATTTTTGGCGTCTTCGTGAACGAACTTCGGAATCATGGTTTTTAATGTGTGATTAAATCGTTCCACCAGCCCGTACGTTTGTGGGTGATAGAAACAGGTGCGAATCGATTTAATGCCCAATAAATCATATAGTTTGCGTAATGTACATGACATAAACGCCGTGCCTTGATCGGTGAGAATCTCTTTCGGGATTCCCACCCGGGAGATAAGATGAAACAGGGCCTCCGCCACACTTTTCGCGGAAATGCTGCGGAGGGCCACTGCCTCGGGGTATCGCGTTGCATAATCCACTAGGACTAATGCAAAGCGATGCCCCCATGCAGATCATTCTAATGGCCCGATGAGGTCCATGCCAATTCGTTCGAAGGGGACCTGCACAAGAGGGAGATGGCACAATGGTGCTTTTGGGGTGGCCGGTGGGTTCACCAGCTGACATTCCCGACAAGACGCGCACCACCTGCACACGTTCTCGTGAATGCCCGGCCAGAAAAATCGGGTCATTAGCCGATTCAGTGTCGCGGCTTGCCCCAAATGTCCGGCCATCGGATTACAGTGAGCCGCCTGGAAAAGCATTTCCCGACAGCTTTTTGGTACTAACAATTGGGTTGTATCCTGTTTTGACTGAGTGTCTTGGGTCACTCGATACAACCGGTCTTTTAAAATAGCGAAATACGGATAGGAGAGCGGTCGCGCGGGGTGGAGAAGCTGTCCGTCAATGGAACTGACCTGTTCGAACGCATTTTTGAGCGACTCATCCTGGGACTGCTCCAGGGGAAAATCATCGCACTTCGCGAGGGTACCCCTCTCCACCGCGCTCCGTTCCCCTGGCTCAGTCCCCCTTGGTCCCAGCTCAGCTTCTCCCACCTGCGCGACCGCCCCGTCTGCCGCGCTCTTTCCTCCCAAGAGACACCCGCACATAAATGCCCCAATAACGCCTTAAAACCTGGCCAATTTGTTCCCAAAATTAGCAGATGTCTGAGATGCAGGCTAAGTGCCACCTCTACTCTATGCTTTTGTCCCCGAAATTGAATAGCCACCGACATTAAGGGGTAGTTCACCACGTCCCCGTGCACACACCGAACCTTAACCATGCGGCTCTTATCCAATGCCTCCGGTTGAATCAGGCTTTGATGCATTGAGGTTTGGTTGCATCCCGAATCCACCAAAGCCTGATATGTACCCCCCCTAATACTCACAGGTATCTGGTACAGGCCAGCTTGATCGGGGGCAGCCTGCGGGGCGTCCGGGACCCGGACCAGCGTCCCCACCTCCATCCTTGGACACCGATCAATAAAATGACCTGGGTCCCCGCAACGCCAGCAGGCCGGCCCAGGCCTCCCCGCCACCCTAGCGGCAAGAAGTGGGTCAAGGAATTGGTGTGGAGAGAGCGGCGGAACGGGAGCTGCGGCCGGGCTGCCGCCAGCCGGACCTGACCCTCTGGGCAGCGCCCTCGGGGTGGCTGGGGGCTCCGTCCCTGGACCACCCCTCCAGCGGAGTGGGGCCCGGGGGGGAAGACTTCCTCAGGACTTGGGGAAAGGGACAGGTTTAGAGGGAGTGGACACAGGGGCAGGGAGAGAGAGAGACAGATGGCAGGGGTTCACCGACCCCGGGGCACGCCACCATCTGGTCCCCCGCCAGTTGGATGGCCTGTCCGGCGACGTCGGGCGTGGCACTGGACCCCTGGCATCTTCCTTGTCAGCCGGGCCACGAACGCTCCAGTTACCACACTATTGATGACTTCCCCCTCCGACGTCGCTCGTGTCGTCCATCAGCCGCGGCATGCGGCCCCGGAGCTGTTGCGCCATCACGAGGTTCTCGCCCCCTTCCGGTCCAGCGACCTGAATCGCTGTCGATGTTTCTCGGGGGCCTCCGTGGCCGACCCGCTGGAGGATGGCGCGCTTGAGGTCTTTGTAGACCAGGAGGTTCTGAACTGGCAGCTGTTGTGCAGCCGCCTGCGCTTCTCCGGACAGCAGGGGGATGAGCCGCACTGGCCAGTCCTCCTCCGGCCACCCCCCGGCCTCTGCCGACCTCTCGAACAGGTCCAGGAACACCTCTGGGTCGTCCTGGGGCCCCATCTTGTGGAGAGGCACATGGGGGGGTGGGGCTGGGGCAGATGTCGGTCCCCCAGCTCGAACCTCCCTGTCAATCTAGCTCCGGAACAGCTCGCGGTCTTCCTGCTGGGCTTGGAGGAGGGCACGGAACCGCCGCTCCTGATCGTCCCTCAGGCCCAGCAGCGCCTGATGTTGCTCCTGGTGAAGACCCGCGAGCGATTGGATAACCTCCGCAAAAGGCGATCCTGGGGTGGACTGCATGACGGTGACGGCGTTCTTCTTCCTTCCCGGGTTTCGGCACCACTGTAACAAATGTTCATGAGGGTAGAAGGAAGAAGACAGGGTCGGCTTGCTGGGACGCGAGCTTTATTTAAATTCCTTCCCGCACTGTACACACCACGGCGCTCACTCAGCGCGGTAAGATTCACAGTCAATAACTCATAACAAACAGAATGCAACTGGCTTCCGTGTATCTACACCCGTCTTCCCGGGTCGCTCGCGTACCCAGACTGTCTCTCCCCATCCTGTTCCAGGTGGCCCCTTTTATCCGGTCTCTCCACACCAATTACTGAAACAAGACACAGGTGTTTATTGTTTGCACTTGACCCACTTACGCACCGCTCGTCTCCTGCCTCTCTTTCCCGATGCAGGCCTCGCTGAACCCCGCCCCTCCTGCCACAGTCTGTTTTAGCCTAAACTGGTTTGCTGGGTTTGGAGGGGTTTGGGGAAAAATAAATGGCTTAAATAGCTTTAGAGTCCTCATGCCTGTCTATTAAAGTCCTGCCAAAACTAGTTTACACCTAGCTAGCAAGTCAAACAGTTTGAAGGGAGATCAGCTGGTCAGCCATCTAAACTACCTAAAAATCAGTTTAACCAGGCTGGCCAGGTTAGATCAGAAAACTACTTTAGACAGGTTTAAGATGTTCTTGTCTGGGAAATCCAGCTGGTCCAGTGGCAGCTAGTTTACACACTTCAAAAACTCCTATTCTTTTCATATTCCTACTATTTTTGTCTACACTTCAAATTAAAAATATCTAAAATGCCTTAAAACAAACTCAGTTTACTTTCTGGTCCACAATAGTAATTCATTGTCCTTAGCTGGTCCTAGCTGGATTAGAGAGTCCATAGACATGGTTTTAACCTGGTAGACCTAGGTTAAGATGGTTAGACTTGGTAAATTACATTCAAATAGATACCATGTTCTAAAAACCAACTCAACCACTTATGAGCAGGGTTTCCCTGCCGGGCTGCATTCTCATAAAAGCACTGCATAAATCATTCGTTATCTATAAAACACGCTCATTTGTCTGTGTTACAGATGTATAGAGATTGATGTAAAAATTGGATGACCAATAATTTAAATTATTAAATTCGGATAAGACAGAGATATTACTTATTGGACCAAAAGGCAGTACACAGAATCTCTTGGATTACAATTTGCAACTAAGATGGATGTACTGTTACTTCCTCTACAGTCAAAAATCTGGGTGTTATGTTAGATAGCAACTTGTCTTTTGAAAATCATATTTTACAAAAACAGCATTCTTCCATCTTAGGAACATTGCCAAGCTACGAAACATGTTAACTTTTTCTGATGCAGAAAAGCTAGTTCATGCGTTCATGACCTCTAGACTGGACTACTGTACTGCTAGTTGGTTGTCCTGCATCTTCAGTAAACAAGCTGCAGGTAGTCCAAAATGCAGCAGCTAGAGTCCTTAACAGGCCAAGAAAATATGGTCATATTACCCCAATTTTACAATCTCTGCACTGGCTGCCTATTAAATTCCGTATCAGTTACAAAATATTATTACTTGCCTATAAGTCCCTTAATGGGTTTGCTCCTGCGTACCTAACTAGTCTTCTCACGCTACATCCATCACTCTCCCTAAGGTCGCAAAACGCTGGACTTTTGGTAGTACGTAGGATAGCAAAGTCCACTAAAGGAGGTAGAGCTTTTTTGCATTTGGCTCCCAAACTCTGGAATAGCCTTCCTGATAACGTTCGGGGTTCAGACACACTCTCTCTGTTTAAATCTAGATTATCTCTCTATAATACATATCTCTTTGGCCAATCATTCACTAATGCTCTCTACTCTTGTACCACGTTATATTGATATCCCGTGGTAACTAGGATTTACACAAGCTTCAGTCTGGATCCAGAACACCTGAGAAAGAGATGATGCCAACACCCTCAGAGACCTCAGATGATGCAACCCCTCAGAGGACCTCAGATGATGCCAAACCCTGAAACAACATACAGAACTACAACATTTTGCTATAAGTTTGATTGCATCATATAATAATTGCTGTTAATAGTGTTCATCGTCTGTTTGATTACATCTTTAATTGATTACTTCTTTAATTGATTTTTCTGTACATTTCTGCCATATGTACATGAACTGACAGTCACCACTGATAAGCTACCACAAAATATTGTAGAAACTTAATTTGCTGTAAAGTTGCTTTGCTACGATTTGTATCGTGAAAAGCACTATACAAATAAACTTGAATTGAATTGAATTGAATGTATAGCCTTGGATTATGGGAATGATTGCACATCTTGTGTACACTGACATATTCTTAGGTTGATATGCTGTTTACTGCTGAAGACCTTGAGAGACAAACAGCAGTGTGTCAGGCTTTGCCAGCCTCTGCGTCTTTGCGATAACATCCCTCTGTTGTTGTGTTTGAGATGTTTGTCTTGGCACGGTTCATCTGTGTGCCCACATACTGTCTTGTTATGCTAAACGTGCACACATACACATAGTGTTGTGTCTAATGAAGATTACATTTGATAAATACCAGGAATGCCAAAACCACTGAAACGTGATGAATGATAGAAGGAGATTTATAAAAAAAAAATCTGGGAAGTGCTTCATACATCTACATCTCTGTTCTTCCTTATCTTGCTAAATAAGGAAAATTAAAGTGGCTAGCTTTTAAGAAATAGGGGAATTCAAGAACAAATTACAATTGCTTATAGGGGCTTTTATTTGTCTGCACTGTATGTGTTGCTTAGCACAACTCACTAAAGAAATTATGCAAATTGAGTAACGATACATATGCTTTTCACTATCATCTTATGAATAGAGGCTGCCATGATTAATAGAAAATGTACATAAACATCTTTTTTTCTTTTTCTTTTTTAAAGTCTGCATGAAATGGAAATTCAGCCTATATGTTTTCTAAATGCACGTTATTGATCTTATTGTGAATGATTCATCCATGCATATGTTTTTTTTTTATTTAAATTTTTACGCATATGTTGTGGGGGGGGTTTTTTTCATTTGTAATCTCAATCTGTGGGGTGAAACATTATCAATCACTAAGACTTTGATAATTAAATATATATGATATATATATATATATATATATATTACTCTGTGTTCTTACACCATCTAAATCCCAACATTTTTAAATAAAATTTGTGAAGCCATAGAAGCATATATATATGCAACCTTACTCTAATAACTCCAAAATATATATCGAGAATCATATTTTTTTTTTACAGTTTTTTTTCTCCTTTAAACTCTCATGACTTCCAGAATAGATATACTGTATATATATATAATATATCTATTATATATATATATCTAAGATATATAATATATATATATATATATATATATCTTATTAATTACATTTATCCCCAAGTATGTCAGTCCTAGTGGCTAGTCAATAAGAGAGGGTTTGAAGAAATTGTATTTGCTCTATGCTTAAAGGTGAGAAAAACTCATGTCCAAGAGATCATGGAGTGAGAAAGAACTCATCCAAATCTGATCTCAACCAATCAGACTGGAGGACCTATAAATAATTGTTTTAAAAAGTGCCTGGGAAACGCTTCTTGTGAAGACATGGTTGAAATGATGGTTTGAAAGACTTCTGTACAATCCTCACTTCAATAGTCTCTGAATCCATTCTGAGTTTCTTGTTCCTGAAATTTCCCGTAAAAGCAGGAAGCAACACTGAGCAGGACAGGCACAAATTTATCGATCAATGCTGAGGAGAAGGAAACTATAATTGGCCCTGACACTTTTATTACAGAGCTTTTGTTCCCGTCCAAACCTTACTTTCCCTTAGTCATCTCAATCTCTGTCACTACCTATTCCTCCCTTCCATGTTGTCTTTTCTTGTCCATACCTCTATGATAACTACATGTCCTTCCCATCTCTTGCTCTGGCTGTTGTGATCAATAGAGGTCATTGTGAGCAAGTGTGCAAGGCTGATTTAAATGCCTGCGTGTATCAATGTGTGGGTGGAACAGAAGTGTTGACCCACAACCTGCCCTCGCACCCGTTTTCATAAAACATTTTGTTAAAATGTGCCAGTTTGCTTGTACAGAGTCCTGATGAAAAAGGAATTGATGCTGCCCCAGGGCCAAACTATGAAAGGCAAACAAAGGCCTCACAGTTCAGTCATAAATCGTCCATTTGTGATCATCGCTTTTGGATTATTAATTTAGCTGCCCTCGCTTCTGATCGCAGAAGGACAGTGTTATATATTTAGCCTCATTCACCACATGTAATAAAGTAACATAAAACGTGGTTGTAGTCATGGTGCTTTCAGGAGTGTGTCGGTGAAAGTGTGACAGGGATTCCAGGGGAATCTTTTATAGCTCTGAGCTGTGGAGTTCTCAGTCAATGTTCATTTATGTATCAACTTGGAGACGGTTCTCTTAAAATAGCTTCAATAATCAATTGTTGACATGCAGTATAAATATAAATTCATGTGAATGCTTTGGTCCAGATCATTTGGTTGTGGCCAAATGTGATTGGGGATTGATGGGAACTTTTGATGGGAATTCATATTACATATTTTCACCTTTGATTATAGACCTTGGATCTTGGCAAATTGGAGACGTTGTTTACATATTTCTGCATCGTATAGGACACACAAGCGGATTACTAGAGGAAAAAAAAAAAAAAAAAAACCGAAACAAGATAAAGGAATAATTCACACAAAAATGAAAGTTCTGTTATCATTTATTCACTCTCATGTCAATCCATGAGAGTGTATGACTTTTTTCTAACAGTGAACACAAAAGAGTGAGTCAATTCATGAATTAATCATTCAGACCAGTTTTGCAAACAGGATCTGTTTCAATGTAGTGTTGTTATTGCAAACTAAAACAAACGAACGAACTAACTAACTAACTAACTAATTTCTGGTAATTGAAATAAAAAATAAATATATATAATTGTAAAATTAAAAACTTTTAAAAATGATAAACGTTGACTTAGCAGTTAACTGAAATAAAGTTGAATAGTTATAATATAAATTAATATAAAAATAAAAGTTAATTAAAAATATCAATAAAAACTACAACAGTATATAATAATACTGAACTGTTTCAATCAAGCTAATTCAAATCTCAAACAATTACTGCTTCTCTCATTAATGTGTCAAGGGGACCTAGAGCAAATGTCAATATTTTCAGTCAATAATGACTTAAATTTTGATTTGTTCCTTCCCGTTAGTGCAAAAGTGGTACAGAGCACCTTTTGGCCACTTCTTTGTCATTTTGGAGCTTGACAGCCTTCAATCTCTTTCATTTCACTGAAATGAAAATAAACAACGATATTCGAGAGATCTTATTTGTCATTTGTCTTTCCTATGGGATATTGTGTCCTCTGTTAATGAACATTTGACTAAAGTAATTTTCACGCTCGCTGTTGATGCAGCTGTGTTGCACCACTCTCTATAATAATTATGACATGCTAAGCTTTAAGAAGATTAGCATAAACTCCTTAATGTAATTATCTTTAGTAATGCTATTTGCAGACTTCATGCGCAGTTTGATTTGACGTATCCTGGAAAGGAGGGTATTTTGAGCAAATCAAGGCTTCTGTCCACCATTTGGCCAATTCAAATGCCTTCTCGTTTCTCTTCATGAACACTCTGAAGCGCAACCGGATTGATGGCTATTATGTAGTTCCATTTTGAGTGGTTTGTGATATTTGATGGAGTGGATGTGACAGGTGGTAGGGAGCTCTGTATGACAGCTGCTGCTCTGAAGGGAGTCTCTTACACAGATCATAGAGTGTGCGAGCATGTCCGAGAATCTGTGTGTTTGTCAGCAGGACACAATCAAAGGGCCGGTGTCGCCATCCATGTGTTTTTTAACACCCACACACACACACCCAACACACACCCACACCACACACACACACACACACACACGCACATACACCTGCCGATCTGCCAAATAAATTAAACATTTTAGGGGTGTGTGCTAAATTGAACTTTCATGTGTAGCCACTTTAATTGCTCAATCTGCCACACAGGTTTTTAAAAAAACTCTATATAATATATAGTGTGATTTTAACATAAAATCTAAATTTAATATTCATCAAAATGTAAAAGCTTGCTCCACATCTGAAAACCTTTTTAGCTGACATTACATTGGTTAATGTTAACCAGTAGCATAATAGCTAATTCTGCATTGTTTTAGGCTGCTGTTGCCCTTGTGAAATCTTGCCAGTAATTATTGCATTCATTTAATGCTGGCTAATGTTCCTGTAATACAGTTTAAAGCAATAAACATTACCATTGAGACACGTTGAGACACTCTCAAGGGTGAATGTTACCTTCAGCTTTCTTAAAAGTGGGTGATGGTGCCATTTCTCAAGGGGTTCAGCTACATTCTGGATAGAAAAGCCCAGTTTTCACAATCCAATTAATTCCAGATGAATACAGTTGAGTACCCTGTTTTACTTAGCAATAAGTCACATTATGGAAGAAAAACATGCAGGTTTATAGTCTGGTGAAATTAGATAATCAAACTTGCTCTCTTAAAATATTCATGTTCATTCGTTCATTCAAGCATAATCGGTAATTCTGAATCTGCTGATTTGTATGGATGACTCTTTACAAAAACGTTTAATAATTATTCCGTATATATTTGTATTTTGCCCCGAAATGCATGTATTCTACATTCAGAATTTGCCATTTTTGAAACATTTTTTATAATTATGTATATCTGTATGTGTGTGTGTGTGTGTTGTATATATATGAGAGGAGAGGAGAGAAGAGAGAGAGAGAGAATATAAAAATGAGTAAAAAAAATGAGGTGAGTAATCTTGTAACGTGACTAGATACACTTTTACCACCGGAAGCAATAAAACATTGGAGCGTTTTTGCATATTTATTTTCTTTTTAATGACTCTTTAAATTCGCTGATACATTCTGAGAGCTTGGCTGAATTATTTATTTATTTTTGTCCAGTAGACTCTGAATAAAGAAACTCTTCTCCTCCAATCGGCTCTCAGATCCTGCTGTTCTAACTGAAAATAAATTGATCTCTGGGGAGTGGACGTGCAAATTTGATGGGCTAGAAAGTCCAGCTACCAACATCACGGATGTTTAATCTTGTCAATTCCTGGATCGGCAACAAGATTAATTAACCTAATTATAATTGAGTAAAAACATACAGAAGCACCCACCGCTCATCGCTCTGTCCTGGATATCAAACATGATTGTTTCCACTGATTTTAGATATAACGGTCTGGGATGCTGATTCAGGCCTTTTCCACCCACCCTTTGTTGTTATGTCCATGAAAGCTGTGACAAGTGTTGGACTACTGTGAATGGCACAAGTTAAGGTGTTAGATGTAGTTGGGGAATACATGTCCATGTCATTAATTAATAAAGACACATGTGTGATAGATCTCTCTCGCTCTCTTCATGCAGCCATCATAACCCACTTTACATGTGTAATGTTTGATATATCTTATCTCACATTTATCACAAGCCATACAAGAGTAAAATAAAATAATTGGGCTTTTTATACATCCGGAAATGGCTGAATCATAGTAAAAAGATCTATGCATGATAGATATTTGAAGGGGAGGGGTTTGAAAATAAGAGGTCTTGGTCATGTCAACCTAAAGGAAAGTTGTTTCACATTTACATTTAGCAGACATATTTAATTACAGCTTAAAATGTAGCTTTCCCAGATTTAATTTTAGAATATTTAAATATTCAAGTCTTCATTTCAAGTTGACTAAACGTAACATTTTAAGGCAGTACAAACACTTTAAGCTGAAAGTACTTTGTGAAAACTAGAACCTGGAGGTTTGCGATAAAAAAAGAAAAAAAAGAAAATCCTTATGGTCAGTCAGTTCAACAGCCAGTTATTTTTGAGATATAATTCTGATTTGAGAAACATCTTTGTAACATTACTTCTACGTACTCTTGAACTTTTTTTTTAGAACAAGACTTCAGTTCAAGTGCTTGTTTGCAAAAAGATGCTTCTATAAATTTATATCCTTTTCATTTGTGCCTGTTGATTGAATCTACACAGTGTGTAAAATAAAAGCTGATTGAAAGAGGAATTACTCCCACCTATGTATTTGCCTGCAAGCTCAGTGTCCTGTGCTGCAACACAACTTAAATTTTCTGTAGTCATATAGCTTCCAGAGCTTTTCCTACAGTGAGTAATCTGCAGCCAAAACTTATTTTATCCTCTCACTGCTACATTACAATCGTAAATTATTCAACTTATTTAGCTACCACATAATTTATGACCTTTTCTACCTCTCTCTCTTTTCCTCTTTCCAAAACGACCTTATCCATAGACCGTGGTCTCTAGTTCCTATGACAGTATAATGTTCTCATTGTCACTCACCATTGGGTACAGAAGGCTCCAGTTGTTTAATCACACTAACAGGCTTTCGACTTCTCAAACCAGTCATTAAGCGTTTGCATTCTAAGGCGGATTCCATAGTGATATTGCTCTTGAGGAGCAAAATAGCTATAAAACAGCTAAATAGTGCTGAGCACAAAAGAGCATCAAGGTTGTTTGACAGCTCACACCGCTTGTTTCACAGCGTTTGGAATTTACATTTACAAGATACATGAAGCATAAATATTAACTAATGGCAGAAGGATTTTCCCCAATACATTACTTTTGGGCGGAGGGGGATGGAGATCCATTCATAAAATACACTTACCCTGTGAGTAACTGTACACTTTGGTGCATGTCCAATTGTGTAATAGATTTGAATTTTACCTTAAATCATGTGGTTTACCATTCAGTCTAGGGGTCAATAAGATTTATACTATATATATATATATCTATATATAATATAATATATCAATATATTATATTATAAAGTCTTTACGTCACTTTACGTAATATAACTATATTTACGTACTATTAATGTGTTCTGTTGAATAAAGTCTCAGATTTCTAAAAATTAAACAACTATATAATAATTAAATGTACTCTGACTACTAACTTGACATTTGGTGTCATTCAACAGGAAAAGATAGACACTACTGGAATCAGAAATTATGCTCATGAGATGAAACTGCCAATAATAAGATGTGCTGGTGATGATGACTATGATGATGATGATGATCATGATGATGGTGGTGGTGATAAAGAAGAAGCAGCTGCCATATTGAATGTTGCCATTTACTTTATTCATACAAGTGGTCAAGTGGACTGTCTCTGCCCTATGTTGTATTTACGCTGAATGAAAGAAAGGACTAGATTAGATCAAAGACTTGGAGTGGGCTTTTTTTGACTTGTTGACTGGCTGTAAAATAAAATAAAAAAACCTAGAAACCAGCTAGAATGCCTTAACAACTGTTTAGAAAAGTACTGCCAAAACACCCTTAGCATAAGGATTTGCAGTCAAACACTCAAAAATTTCCTTCAAGGAATGTAAAAATTGAGTTTCTCCTTTATAACTGGACAGGCTGATTTTCTAAGAGCTCATTTTCTCAATCTGTACTGCCATTCAAAGTGGTGATTTCTACCATATGGTTGCCAGCAGTCTACATACAGAACCTTCAATTACAGTCAGAACGTCTCATGTTGTCCTGCTAGTCTTTAAGTCATTAGCAAGTCCCAGTTTTATGACAATGCGGTTCAGCAACAGTTCTCCTCATGTAGTCTGAGAAAGTCAGATGAAAGCCTTTTATCTGAGCATGCACACAATGAGGTGATTGTTCTCTAGATGTGAGCTATTACCTATGCGTTGTGCAGAGGTTTTTGTTGTTATTGAAAAGGGTTTTTTGTTCAGTTTCATATTAAATTATGAATATAACAGATGAGGCCACTGTTGCATCATCGCGGACGTCCTTACACACACACACACACACACCCAATGACTGAATAAATAATGCAATATTTGTCTTTAGGTTTATCCAGTTTTTCCATTTCAAGATGAATCAGTGTGTGTTTGTGGTGTCCAGGGAATGCAAAACTATAATGCACAGAGAAATAAGGATATGCAATGTTTTACTACAGCTCAAATGCTGCAGTACACTGGAAAAAATGACAACATATAAAGAAATGTGGAGGTCTTAAGGGGCCAATGAGGCCAACTGAGGCCAATCAACAACTTGCTGAAAACCTGAATGAGCTTTACTGCTGATTTGAAACTCCCGGTCTCACACCCCACACCCACCCTGACCAACTCTCTACACAGCCATCAACACCTCCAACAACACCACTATCCCATCCTATGTTCCGATCCGTGAGGCTGATGTGAACCAGGTCTCAGAAAGAAAAATGAGAAGAAGCAGAAAGCAACAGGCAGACCGTGTGGACCCGCTTGTCTGAAAACCTGCGCTCTGACTAGCTAGGCACCCAATTTTCACAGATCTTCAATTGATCTCTGGAGTTGTGTGAAGTCCCTTCCTGCTTCAAACGCTTCATCATCATCCCCGTCCCAAAGAAACCCATAATTACTGGACTTAATGACTACAGACTTGTGGCCCTAACGTCTGTGGTCATGAAGAAATTTGAGAGGTTGGTGTTGGCTTATCCGAAGGACATTACTGGACCCTTACTAGAACCCCTGCAGTTTGCTTACCGAGCAAACAACTGTGGATGATGCAGTCAACATGGGAATGCATTACATCCTGCAACATGCTGGACACAAACAAGGAATTATGTTCGAGGATCCGGTTGGGACTTTAGTCCGATCTTCAACCCATCATCCAACACTCCCCAGGACCAAACTAAACCCAGCCTCTGTCCCTAAGCTCTATCGTCAATGTCACAAGCTTTCTGACAGATAGGCACACAGTATGAGAATTGTAAATTACATCAACAAGCGCACCCAAGCCTGGACCACTCAGGGTGCGTCCTTTCCCACTGCACTTATCCTATACACCAACGAGTGCTACACCCTCTAAGGACCCCTAGCGAAGATCCTGAAGTTTGCGGATGACACTATAGTCATCTGCCTCATCAAGGACGGAGACGAGTCTACTTACAGACAAAAGGTTAAAGAGTTGGCTGTCTGGTTCAGTCTTAACAACCTGGAGCTTAACAGTTCAAAACTGTGGAGATGATAGTGGACTTCAGTAGAAACCCCCCTTCTCCCCCTTCTCACTATCATGGACAGCACTGTGACTGCAGTTTAGTCATTCAGGTTCCTGGGCACCACACTTTTTCAGGACCTGAAGTGGGACACTCACACTGACTCCACTGTTAAAAAGGCCCAGCAAAGGTTGTACATCCTTAGCCAGCTGAGGAAATTCAACCTGCCACAGGAGCTGCTGAAGCAGTTCTACTCAGCAGTCATCGAGTCTGTTCTGTGCACTTCAATAACTGTCTGGTTTGGTTCAGCTACAAAATCAGACATCAAAAGACTACAGAGAACGGTTCGGACTGCTGAAAGGATTAATGGTGCCCCCCTGCCTACCCTCCAAGAAATGTATACATCCAGAGTGAGAAAAATGGCTCAGAAAATCACTCTGGATACCTCACATCCAAGCTGTCTCCTTCTTGAACTTTTGCCATCTGGTCGGCATTACAAAGCACCGAATTCCAGGACAGCCAGGCACAAGAACGTAATGTTCTCATGTGGCAATTAAAGTAGGCAAATAATTATACTTATGGTATTACCCTAAATTATAGACATCCATACAACTTATTTTATTTTATCTATTCCTATTCTATTTATAGCAACACCTGTACGCAATTTATTATTTGTTTGTGGTTTCTATTTATGGGTGTATTTTATCACATCTTATTTTTTATCTGTGTTTGTGGTGTCTCCGGTACTGGAATTTTGTTTGGAATTAACCAAATTCCTTGTGTGCAAACATACTTGGTAATAAAGCTTTTTCTGATTCTGATTCTGATTCTGATTCTTAAAGTGAAACGCGCAAAACACTATATTTCACCTGAGCAAAACCTAGAGCCCAACTGGTTATCATCACTTATTTCATCTTCTGGTACTCCTACATGATCGCCATTGAGGCTCTAATAGCCATACCGCAGTCGTATGAATGTGCTTTGACAAACTGTGCGACTGGGGTTTAGATAGGTTAAATGACTTGCCATGGGGGTTGAGAAGGAAACCATCACTTCACTATAGTAATGAAGGTAAAAGATGGTATGTCCTGACACCTTAAGGGCCAAGACATTAGTTCCAGCTCACTCCAGCTTTACAGACACACACTAAGTAATTGATAGCCCCGAGAACCTTGGCCGCATTACCATAAATGTTTCATAAAAAGACTGAATATTAGTGTTTGGTTCTGAAATTCAAATGAGCCAATGCAATATAGATGGCAGATATTGATAATATGAGATAACTGACCAGCGCAGGATATCAGAGGAATAAGCTGAGATTCATATTGAAGCTCAGTAAATTATGCATCCATGCTCAAAATGAGATGACATGACGGATGAGTTTGGAAAGGAAGGCCTGTGCTGGAGTTCAGCTGAAGGTGTTCTGCATAATTTTTCTTTCATTTAAGTTAACTTAAGTTCATTTTAAGTTTTATACATAAAGAAATAAACAGTACTTTTGAAAAAATATTCATAAAAAAATAATGTACACTCATGTGAAATAAAGTTTCTAGTCATATATGTGACTTAAAAATGTTGTTTTATTTGAGAGAGTCGGTCGCCTTATGAGCTGCCATAGTGAGATCACATGATCTGATCACATGATTATGATATCCTGATATTCCATGATATCCTGTGTCAGACAATTTTGCTCGTGCGATAAATTAATTTTGGCTAACTTCAAATAGGACTTTTTTTAAACATGTACAAGAACAAGAAGACCACCGTCACATCATACCTTTAAAACATGATTAGAATTGCTATTATTTAGATTTGTTTTGGCACATAGTGAATAAAAAAAAAGCTTTCAACTCTAACAATACGTTTTTTTTTTTTTATATACAAACCCAATTCCAAAAAAGTGGGGACACTGTACAAATTGTGAGTAAAAAAGTAATGGAATAAACTTATATTTTATTCACAATAGAAAATAGATAACATATCAAATGTTGAAAGACAGACATTTTGAAATGTCATGCCAAATAATGGCTCATTTTGGATTTCATGAGAGCAACACATTCCAAAAAAGTTGAGACAGGTAGCAATAAGAAGCCGGAAAAGTTAAATGTACATATAAACAACAGCTGGAGGACCAATTTGCAACTTATTAGGTCAATTGGCAACATGATGGGTATAAAAAGAGCCTCTCAGAGTGGCAGTGTCTATCAGAAGTCAAGATGGGCAGAGGATCACAAATTCCCCCAATGCTGCGGCGAAAAATAGTGGAGCAATATCAGAAAGGAGTTTATCAGAGAAAAATTGCAAAGAGTTTGAAATTATCATCATCTACAGTGCATAATATAATCCAAAGATTCAGAGAATCTGGAACAAACTCTGTGCATAAGGGTCAAGGCCGGAAAACCATACTGAATGCCCGTGATCTTCGGGCCCTTAGACGGCACTGCATCACATACAGGACTGCTACTGTAATGGAAATCACAAAATGGGCTCAGGAATACTTCAAGAAAACATTGTCGGTGAACACAATCAACCGTGCCATTCGCCGTTGCCGGCTAAAAAACTATAGGTCAAAAAAGAAGCCATATCAAAACATGATCCAGAAGCGCAGGCATTTTCTCTCGGCCAAGGCTCATTTAAAATGGACTGAGGCAAAGTGGAAAACTGTTCTATGGTCAGACGAATCAAAATTTGAAGCTCTTTTTGGAAAACTGGGACGCCATGTCATAGGGACTAAAGAGGACAAGGACAACCCAAATAGTTATCAGCGCTCAGTTCAGAAGCCTACATCTCTGATAGTATGGGGTTGCATGAGTGCGTATGGCATGGGCAGCTTACACATCTGGAAAAACACCATCAATGCTGAAAGGTATATCCAAGATTTAGAAAATCATATGTTCCAGTCCAGACGGCGTCGCTTTCAGGGAAGGACCGTTGCTTTGACAACCTGAGCCATGCAGACCACATACGCGATTTCCCTTCCAAATCATGCTGCGAGAAGAAGGATCCGGGTACTGAAAGGGCCAGCCTGCAGTCCAGATCTTGCACCCATAGAAAACATTTGGCACATCAAAGAGGAAGATGCGACAAAGAAGACCTAAGAAAGTTGAGCAACTAGAAGCTTGTATTAGACAAGAATGGGACAACATTTCTATTCCTAAACTTGAGCAACTTGTCGCCTCAGTCCCCAGACGTTTGCAGACTTTTATAAAAAGAAGAGGGGATGCCACACAGCGGTAAACATGGCCTTGTCCCAACTTTAAGATGTGTTGATGCCATGAAATTTAAAAATCAACTTATTTTTCCCATAAAATGATACATTTTCTCAGTTTAAACATTTGATATGTCATTTATGTTGTATTATGAATAAAATATTGAAATTTGATACTTCCACATCATTGCATTCTGTTTTTATTCACAATTTGTACAGTGTCCCAACTTTTTTGGAATCGGGTTTGTAGATACAGTAGCCTCAAACTATACATTTTGCTAGTTGCTTACCTTAAGCTTAGTTCTTTCCATATAGACAGTCTTAAATATGTCAGACAATGAGTTGAGGGATGATTCATACAAAAATGGATTGTAAAAATTCACTCAAACTCTGAAACCATGTGACTTTAGATACAAAAGGAGCATTTTTAGAGAATGTCCAGGTTTAGTTTTTTTTCTTCACCCATGCAGTTGGAAACATTTACACATAATCAAAACCCATTAACACATAACACAAACATTTGTGCAATTAACTTTGTAATTGATTATAATACAACAATTTACCATATAAAAACAGTAAAGTTTAATACTGTATATCCTCTTTCTACCACAGCAGTCCTGGGATCTAAATCAGGTCTTTTAAATGCCAAAAGATCACTTGACTACAGCGTATGTCTAAATATATTTCCAATTATAGTGTTATTGTCAATCATTTGATGAATTACTGGCAGGATCAGACAAGAAACAAATTCTGTCTACGCCTGTTTTCCAGAAGAGCTACAGAACCAAATCTAAATCAAACATTAAAATCTAAATAAGCCTCATTTAATAAAAAACGTTAATACAGTATGAGAATTTACACTACGGTATGTGCATGTACAGGAGATTAGACGGGATTGAAGGATATTAGTGAAAGTGGCAGTTGCAATGAAATAAAAGTGTTTTGCTAATTTGCTCTCAAGGTTCCAACTCATTGTGTCTCATTCCTTAAGTCTAGCATCATGGTTTATAAGTGCCACAGCTACATAAGAGAATGATCCACAAGGCGACTTAGCGTAATGGCTAATAATAATTCTCATATGCACAGATCGTTGGAATAGAGATCAGAGAGATGAGAGGAGTTGTCCAGATGCCAAGCTTTAGCAAAATTACCTCAAATACGATTCAGCAGGCATGATTTAATATCAGTTTGCGGCAGGAAATTTGCATCCCACCGGCAAAACTATAGGTTTTAGTTCAGTATGCGGGATAAAATCAAATTAATTCAAGGTGGAGCCTGGAAGTTAATGCTGTAGTGCAAAACTAGTGCGGGGCGAATAATCTGATGGACAAACAGGTCTTGATGCAAACATTTCATTATAGGCAGCTGTTCATTCAACTCATATGATAATGCAAAGGAAGAAAAAAACAAACTCACAAATGCGATCAACTGTTTTCCTGCCATAAGATCAAATGTACGAGCAAGGTTTCAAATTATATCAAAGTGTGCCAAGACACTAAGATTGGTATGGAATAAAAAGATTCTCATCAAAATATTTTTACGACCAGCTTATCTGAGTGCTATCAACATTAATTATATTTAGCCTCTATATTCTTACTGGTAACTAAAACTGTATGTCAATATTTTTAATCCTAGAAAGACACATTTGGGGCAGGGAAGTATCTGAGCACAAGTGATACATCAATAAAATCAAAACAAGGACTTCAAAAGTAAATTCTTAATTCCTTGTCAGTCATTCCAATAGACTTTCTTTCTTATGTGCACATACAACGAAGTAGTTTGAACATGTATGATTGATAATTTTTTTCCCACCGATGAGTCATACGCGTTTATAAAACGATTGGGTGGTAACTGCTGTCAAACTTTAGTTTTGTGTGAACTATCCCCTTACGCACCACAAGACCCCTAACTATGAAGAGCAACAACAGCAATAACATTTCCCTGGATCTCTGGTGGTTGTTAGTCTTCACAGACAATGGCCGTTTCAACTTCCTATATCACTCTCCGCTCGTATCAATTCTGGGTGTCAAACTATAACTGCATTTCTCTTATTCTGAACTCACAGAAAGCTCACACAATCCTATGCCGCCTTCAGGCCAAGCAAAACGACGAGAAAAAAATACGACAGAAAGAGGAATGAACATAAATGAGAAAGAGAGATGAATAGAAGTCCAGACAATGGGCCGCCCTGCAGTGCTCCTCTCTCTTACATCCAGTCAGGAGGGGCACTGCAATATCAAACAGGTCGATATTAAGATAAATGAAGGAAACTAATTATTTACACAGGAAAACTGTCGGAGAGCCATTTAAACACAGAGAGTTGTCCCATATTCAACATTATTTGAAAATGTTCAATCGTCTACGGTGACATAATTTTCTACATAAGAAGTGGAAATTGAAGGTGACTCACTCAACTGATGCTTAAATGAGATCTTTTGTGGTAATAAACAGAGAAGAATTGGGTGTCCTTTCTCATCTCATCTTTGTCAAAGTGGGCGTCTGCTGTTGTCTTAATGGGTGCTGATTTTGTTGTTTGTTTTACGACTTTAATAACAAGCCAGAATGGAAATTAACTGGATCTCAGTTTCAGTACTAAAGGGCTTATATTAAACTTCAATAAGGACAGTGCAGGGGTGCCGGCAGGCCTTGATGCTGGGCCTTGAATTTAATTGCTCATGTATGTGTGATCAGGTTACCTTCGGGGAAGATACGGACGCAGCTCTATCTAGAAGATTCTGCATTGCAGGAAAGGCTGCCCTTGAACACTGACTTAGAGATATTCAACAGCAAAATCTCTTTTTCCATCCCTTTTGATCACAGGAGGTGCATAGATTCAGCTTTGAAGGATTTCTGTACATTTATGAAAAAATACCTATGCAAATTTACTTTCAAACTGAACTTTTTCATGCAGTCGTTCACCTATGTATAACTCCATATTAATGATATGGATTGATGTTTTCACCTTCTGTCAAACTGATATGTAACATTATTTAGAACATACTGTCAATACAAAGAAAACTAAATGTGAAAACATACACTGTAATAAAAGTGACCCTTAAAGTTAACATAACATTTGCTTTCCCTGGTTTTACTGTGCATGATTCATTCAGTCGTGATTCAAAAATAACTTTAGTTCCTCTTCAGGAACTCGAGCTGCGTCGAAAAACGCTAGGGGAACGCCCTTCAGCGTGACATGCTCTGAAACTCATGTGTAATCAGACGAATAGATGGGTGAGACGTCACGGCGGGTGACGTAATGGCCAGGAGGCTATAAAAGCACGTGTGGTGAGACCAGCGTCAGCTTTTTGTCGTTCAGCAAGCGCTCTGTGTGTGTATCAATCGCTATCTGTTTGTGAGTCTTATTGGGGTGTCGTCCCGTTAGGGAAGAAAAAAAAAAAAGAAAAGAAATATGTCTAAAGCACAAGATAAGTCACACCATCTGAGTAGGGGCGAAGGCAGCCAGCGTTTCAAACTGTGTGTTCCTCCCTGCCCGCGTTTCATTACGGGTGCGGATACACACAGTTTGTGCGTTGTCTGCCTGGGAGCGGAGCATGCTGAGTCAGGGTTCGCATCTGGAACTGGTGGAGGGAATGGAGACGGGCGAATCCCTATCTTCTTCCTCACCCGCCAGATACAGTGCTCGCTCGCCGGGATAGGAAGCCCGCGCTGCGGTTACTTCCCCCCCGGGGAGCGAGCTCGGCGCTCCGCCTCTCTTCCTCCGAGGAGGTTGATGTGGTGGGCATCGATGAGGAATCGCCCCCTCAGTCGCCCCAGTATGAGGAGCTTTTGGAGGTGGTAACTCGTGCCGTGGCCAAGTTAAATATCGATTGGCCCACTGAGAAAATGGCTGAGCCGCAGAAGAGTAAATTGGATGAGCGTTTTCTGCGTGTTAAGCCGACAGCTCCGCGCCGGAGCCTGCCTTTTTTCCCGACCTCCACACCGAGGTGTCGAAATCGTGGAAGAAACCATTCTCGGCCCACTTATTAGTCCCCGCCACTGATTACTATGGAAATGTGGTGGGGTTGAGTGAATGCGGTTACAGAGCAATGCCCCGGGTAGAGCAGACGCTTGCTAGTTATCTGTCTCCCGGCGCGGCATCATCTCTAAAGGCTCCGGCATTGCCCTCCAAGCCGCTGCGCACGACGTCAGCGCTGGTGGGCAAAGGATACTCAGCAGCGGGTCAGGCTGGTGCGTGTCTACACACCATGGCGGTGTTACAGGCATACCCCGCCGACCTGCTGACAAGAGCGTAGATGAGGGTGAGCAGTAACATCTGAGGAAGGGTACAGAGCCAGGAAAGACCGCTAATTTGTCTCTCGCGCCATAAGGACGACCGCCCGTGCCATTGGCCGGTTCTATGGGCAGCTATGGGGCGGCGGAGAGGGCATTTAGGGCTGACCGGGTCAGACATTTGGAAAGAGCGAGAACAAGGTCTGACTAATGTATCCTCGCTTGCGATTATGGCCGGTTTGGCGAGCCTGTCAATTCGGGCGTCGACAGGTACAGGAGGGCCCGTAAGGCAGGCGCGGCTGCGTTTCCAGCGTTCTTCCTGCGCTCTCTAGCTCTGGGGTTGGGGCGAGAGCGGCCCTCGGGTACCAGCTCCGCATAAAGGGGTGACAGAAACGAGCGTGGCCTCGGTGATCCCGTGTCGAGAAAGGGGGCGAGGTCAGCGTTCTCAGGTCGGGGGACTACAAGCTAGAAGGATCTTCG
The DNA here is from genome assembly GCA_018155175.1 of Sinocyclocheilus anophthalmus. Classification (NCBI taxonomy): domain Eukaryota; kingdom Metazoa; phylum Chordata; class Actinopteri; order Cypriniformes; family Cyprinidae; genus Sinocyclocheilus; species Sinocyclocheilus anophthalmus. The sequence continues at coordinate 102,436 of JADLZN010008682.1, read as the reverse complement.
GACTCGTCTTAAGTCTAGGAGATAGGAGGTCCTCGGCCAAAAAGCCTGACGCACTGGACAGAACTTATGAGGGCAGTCCCTCGGGGTGAGCGTGTTCCACGCATTACATCGGTGTCCCGTCGCCTCAGTGCCTCAGGAGATCGATATGCTAAACACAGGCGAAGTTAAAGGGGCAGCGGGTATCCAAGAGGCTCGCCACCTACGCGGAGTTCTCTAGAGCAGCGGGTTCGGTTGTCCCTGCCAGTTCGCCGTTACAGGGCACTGAGCTAGCTGCTCTCATTACACCAGAGATCAGTCTCGAGAGAATGATTCCCTTAGTAGACTTTCTGGCAACATGGAGACTTCTGCCAAATGTCTCACAATGGGTCCAGCGCCCTGATAAGAGGCTACAAGAAGCAGTTTGGTTCATCCGCCTCTTTTCCAATGGGATTACGCCACGCTGGGGGGGCCCCACGCAGGCCTCTGGCAGCGCAGAAGTAGTTACGCATGAGGAAGCGAGGCCAGAGAGGTGGTCCATCCTATGGGAGCAGTCGGGCCTACAGAGGTACTTCCAGAGTCCAAAGAAGGATGGGGGGTTGTGTCTGATTTTAGATCTGCGTCTGTTGAACCGCTCAGTCATGCGACTGATGTTCAGGATGCTCACTCTCAAACAGGTCGTGTCTCATATCAGGTCCGAGGACTGGTTTGTCATGGTCGATCTAAAGGGCGCATACTTCCATGTATTCATCCTTCCCACTCACAGGGAGTTCCTGAGGTTTGCTTTCGGGGGCAAAGCGTACCCATATCGTGTTCTTCCTTTCGGCCTTGCACGCTCACCCGCACTTTCACAAGTGTGTGGATGCAGCCCTGGCTCCATTGCGACTCCAGGTCATCCGCATACTAAACTATATCGACGACTGGTTAATTTTAGCTCAGTCAGAGCAGATGGTTGTTCGACATCGAGATGTCGTTCTCGCACACACGAAAGAGCTGGGGTTAAGACTAAACACCAAGAAAAGTGACTTCTCATTACAGAGGACAACTATTAGGCGTAGTGTGGGATCGACCAGAGGAGGAAGTATCGTCCCCTGCGTATGAAGTGATCCCGCAGCAGTAGCTGAGAGAGTCAGAGAACGGCAGGTCACTCACGTCAAGCAGTTTCAGAGCTACTGGGTCTGATAGCAGCTGGTCCAACGGGCTACATATGGCTGCTGGACATGAGGCCCTACAGGGTGGGCCTCACGACCAAGGGGTTTCACCGAGGGGAAAACCGCTTGCAATGTTCAAGGTAAACGGCGACTGCCTTGGTCTTGGCTCAGGGCACGGTGTGGGAGCTCCTGTCGCGCCGTAATGCTAGCGACGTGACGGCCCGCACCATTTGGGGAGCGGTTATGAGGGGCCACCTGCCTGTGTTAGGATGGTGCCAAATCTCTGGGGCACCTCAACTGCTGGAGAGCTGGCCGTGCTGCATGCACTGAGGTAATTCCTCCCCGACTGAGAGTCACATGTGTGGTGCGTTACGACAAACACAGAGGGGGTCGATTTACATCAACCACCAGTGAGGTCTGCGCTCACGCCGTTTGTACGGACTAGCGTACCAGATCTTTGTGTGGTCCCAGGGCAAACTCCTCACGCTGAGAGCAGTTCACATTCCTGGGAGTCTCAATATGGGAGCAGACATCCTGTCAAGGCATGGGCTGAGGCCCGGGGAATGGATGCTACACCCCAAGGTGGTGAAGCAGATATGTAGAGGTTTTGGCCAGGCTCAGGTGGACCTGTTTGCGACTCAGATGACATTGCACTGTCCCCTCTGGTTCTCTCTAAGTCCTCCAGCTCCACTGGGACTGGATGCCATGGTACAGACATGGCCAAGGCTTCATCTGTACGCCTTTCCCCCAATCGCTCTGCTCCAGGGAGTTCTAGAGAGAGTGAGTCGGGACGGGGTCCGTCTATTGCTAATAGCCCCGTTCTTGCCGGGCCGAGTATGGTTCTCGGATTTGATTTCTCTCCTCGACGGGCTCGGGGAGATTCCGTAGGAGGATTCCTCTCACAGAGGAGGGTATGTAATACACCCGCCCGGAGCTGTGGCAAATTGTGGGTGGGGCCCCTGAGGGGCACAATCATAGCTTCGGCTCATCAACAGGTGTTGAGACCAGTCTCCTCCAGAGCCCTCCACGACGGGAAATGTACGCTGGAAGTGGAACACTTGTCAGTTTTGGTTGCGGAGGACGCAGCTGACCCAGGTTAACTGCCGTTGGTACAGTGCATGGAGTTCTTTGCAGGACGTTTTCTCCGCAGGGTTGAACCCTCCACACTGAAGGTTACGTGGCGGCTATTGCGGCTACCAAGCCCCTTTGGTGGCAGTATCGGGTAACAACCCCTAGGTACAGTTTTCATCCGCGGTGCGATGAGGGAGGCCTCCGGGGCGATATTGTGTCCCAAGGGGACCGGCTGTGGTGCTAAGGCTCTCCTGTAGGGATCCCTTCGGAGCTATTGAGGGACATATCTGATCGCCTCATGACTCTCAAAAAATACTACTTTTACTGGCGAGATCTTCCCTCCAAGGGAGTGGGGATATTGCCAGGCCTTTCTGTGGGACCGTCTGACCTAGACTTTTGCGCTGGGGGCCAAGGCTTTTATGTTCCCACGAGGAGGATATGTTCTAGGTTCCCTCTCTGCACCGCGGCTGTGTAATCCAGGCCTTCGTCCTTCCATCAAGGGGATCCAGACCCAGCAGAGGCTAAACTGCATTTGTGTCGGTGCGTGCACTGGACACGTACATCCACAGAACTGCCCTGTGGAGGAGGGCAGACCAGTTACTCGTTTGTTACGGTCCCCCTAAGAGAGGTCTACCGGCAACTAAACAGACCCTCAGTCGGTGGATAGTGGATGCCATCTCCAGCTGTTATGAGTCCTCTGATCTCCCTTCGCCGTTAGGGGTCAAGGCTCACTCAACACGTAGTGTGGCAGCCTCTAAGGCTTTTTTAGCGGGTGTTCCAATACAGGACATCTGCAACGCGGCGGGTTGGTCCACACCCCTAACGTTGTCTAGTTTGGGTATAGATTGCGAGGCCACTCCTGGTATTCTGTCCTCTCGCGTAGAGTGTGCATCTTACACACTAGGAAGAGATTAGAAGTCTGGCGGCGTGCGCGATTCTCGTTCCCTTAGTGTTTGACGCCAGTCGAGTTCCGAAGGGAGACGCCCTCAGGTTACCGTATTGTAACATAGTGCCGACGGGGAACGAGAGCTGGTCTCGGTGCCTACATGCCGGGTTACCTTCCAGGAGCTGCTTAGTACTAGTAGCTGAAGCTGGCTCTCACAGCATTGCTTTTATAGCTACTGTCCCATTACGGAACCGCCGTGACGTTCGCCCATTCTATTGGTTGATACACACGACGCTTCAGAGCCCGTCACGCTGAAGGGCATTCCCCTAGCATTTTTCGATGCAGCGTCTCGTTCCCTCGAGGAACTAGGGTTACATACGTAACCTGAGGCGTTTTCCAAGAGACAAAAAGCTGTTTAGGGTTTGTTTCAGTTATTTCTTGGCCATTTTCTTACATCTTGCCAATAGTAAACAAGTGAAGTATTTAAAAAAATCTCATATCTTCCCCTTCATCCCGAAAGCAATTATTTTGGTTAAGAACTTCATGGCTTCTTTATTTAGTGGCCAATTAGAAATTATTTTTACATTGTATTTATTCTTAATCATGAAATATCTTTTAATTTACAGATTACATACACCAAACTTAAAAATGCTCAAATAAATAATTTCCCTTTCTTTGTGTTTTCAACAGTTTTGCTTGCTAGCTTAGCATAGAGCTAATTGGTTAATAATGTACAGTAAATGATTAGCTGCAACAGGAAATAACAATATCATGTTTTCTTTCCATTGAGGAAGAAAGATAGGATCTTGCATTAGCATTTGGATACAAGACACCCAATTAAACTTGTTATTTGGCCTCTTGGTCAAAAAGCCTCTTCAAGAATGGATGTCGGCATTCCAGGAGTACAATAGTCCCCCACAAACCACTGAAATCTCACATGTAGGTTTGGCTTCATTCAATATTTCATTATCCAATTAATTCCCTATGCCGATTCAAAGCTCTGTCACACATTTTATCTTGGTGAACATCCTGTTGCACTCAGAAATAAGTAATGTAATGAATGTAAAATTAGTTGTGAACACCATTTCATGTTGACTTAAATCAAAAGCTCTCACTTAAAGTAGATGCCAAAATCCACAGCTGTAGCATCATCATTTCAATTTAATTAGATACTCCCCAAGTTGATTCTCATCATTTCACCCCCAGATGATAGTAGATGCATATTTTGCACAGCCTGATGGCTCCTATTAGACCATCCAAGACATAGAACACTACATAATATTAAAGCTTTTTACAGCTTAATTAAAGTTGCAATAAAAATATTAATTTGCTTTTTTTCTCCTGTATTTTAATAGCATCATAATTACCAAGCCCCTTTTTCACATTAAATAGATGCTACAGCAGAACTTACACTCCACAAGTCTAGGGAAATTCTTCTCTTTTATACCAGATAATAGTTATAATAAATCTGGATGTGTTTGTGTGAGAGAGAGGACATCGGCAGCAATTATAGCCGTGGATGTAACTGTACTAAGCGTAGGTACAGAGTGCTAGCTGCTGGGTTTGCTACAGGCCCGCGCGAGGTCTGTAGTCATGTCAGCACATAATGATGAGGGCTTGCATGACCTGTGTAAATGGGAAAATATACTGTAAACCGGTCAAAGAGAGCCTCCTGGAAATGGTGTAATCATGCTATCATAAGGTGACCAGACGTTCCATATGTTTTTTTTGTTTTTGTTTCCCCCAGGGATAACTGTATTTGTATTTGACACCCTTTTCAAATGTTCTGACTTACTTGACATTTTTCTAGTACTTTAGAACTTGATCTAAAATACAGATTTGTACAAAATATCAAGAAAATACTATAAGTATACGGAAATTTTGTGGTTTTAAACAAATATGACAAAAAATGTAGACTGAAGCTTTCATATACATTACTGTAGCATTAAAAGTATTCACTAAACAAATCGCTTTTATCAAACTTGGCATACAAGGGAGGAAGAAAGCTAAAATAATATTAGCAATGCCACAAATTAAAAAATTAAGCACATATGCAGTTATAGCCACATTTTATTTTACTGCATGATTACACGTCTGTCTCTCAAACGTACACAGAGCCTGATACTAAAATACATCCCTGCATATTTGCTTACACATGAAATAGCACATTGGATAATCACTTAATCAAATTTATTCATTAAAAAGGAAATGTATCATTTTCTTCCCCGTTTTTCCAGCAATCTATTGGAACAAACCCTAGAGTAATTATGCGATGGCGCAGTTGGGTCTTTTGTGAAGATGCATTACAGATGCATAGAATATCAACTGCACCATTGAAACTCACTAAATATTGATTACAGCTTTAATTCGCACGCCTCTCCAATGATTCATGAAATTGTCACACCCAAAGTGGAATTGATTACACACAGTGCACTGTTGCTAGGAAAAATACCCATGACCATAGCTGACCGACAACAGGCTCTCATTGAAAATGATGTACCTGTAATGTATCTCAATGAGCAGGTGAATCATTGAATCAGAAAAGTAAATTATTACCCAGGCATCATATAATGGCCCAAACACAGTTGGCCCCTGGAGCACCATGCCGGTCCAATTCAGTATTCAATGCATTACTTCATATTAATACATGCTCTGTTGTTCAGTGCTCAGGCCTCCCAGGTGAGACTCGCTTGTAGTAAACAAATGAACAGGATATTGTGAAAAAGCAATAGCATTTGAATTAAACTAATAATGTTTACAGGCACCGGCTGTATGTCAGCGAATGGGTTTTACAGTTGAAAGCTTATCTAAGTTCAAGTGGACCACAAAAAAGGGAGAGCTTCTATATAAAAATACACTCAACATACACTATGAAATCTCTTCAGCGTCAAATAAATACATCTATGACATCAGCTCAGAATATCGTATTGATTTGCGATTAAGTGGGACAATCTGAGATGAAATACAGCAGTCAATCTATTCTGTGCAGCAGTCAATCCATAATGCTTTATCTTGTGCGGTATATTTTCGCTGATTGAATTAGTTGGGGATTCACTGTGACTTTGAGTCTTTGTGAAAAGCTTCATGTTGAGTGTGTGTCCTTGTAAAAATATAATGCTCTAGGAAACACCTGTAGAAGACTTCTGGTGAACATCGCTTCCTACTGTTGCAAATAAAACACGATTGCTGCAAAATGCAGTTTTTTGAGTGTATGTGTCATACAGCTATTGTCAGATAAAGTGATAATTATTTGCTGTGAATGTGTCTGAGTAACCGCAGAAGGCCTGGATGAAGAGACATTAGTTGTGCATGTCCGTTAAATTTCACATCCTGTCGACTGATTTCAGTCATTTAGGTTAAACTGCTTGTGACTGTAAACCAACATATTTTAAAGCTACATTCTGAATGAATAATTTCTTTATGTTTGTCCTAGCATCAGAAAATCTACATACCGTCAGCTGTGAGACTTATTTGATTTAGTTTCTTATCAATAAAGCTCATCTAGTCAGGCAGACATACTGTCAAATTTATGACAGATCCAGTTAGCATTAAGCAGAGATAACATTAAATAAAAAAATTTTGGCCCACACATGCAAGGTTTCTGTAGGCTGTTCTTCATAATGACAGTGTCACTGTGATTGACACATTACTGTTCACATTGCAAACTTACTACTGATAAGATAACTTTCCACCAGCTAATGTGCTGAAATAATTTTTCTTCCCTTCACTTCTCAAAGATTTATACCCAACTTTTACAGACTTCAGGCTTTTTGCTCAGATTCATAATTTATAATTTGCTATGCAATCCACATTTTAATTAGCATCCTCAGTATGTGGTTTGAAAACCCAGGCACTGTAAACAATTGCTGTTGTAAGTCCATGCTATTTTAATTAACTATTTGTTCACGCAATTGAAAGTTTTTTTTTGTTTGTTTTTTATAAGTGTGACATTTTAATGATTCTATAAGAGAAACATACATGCTTTAAATGCAATACAAATCAAAAATAGTGACAGTTTTTGGACATTTCCACCATGGTAGTACCATGAAATTTCCTTAAGTAACCACTCCCGTTCAGCAGTTTGTAATCTGTAGGATTTTATTCATGTTTTTCAGAGAAGTCTCTTATGCTCACAAAAGCTACATTAATTTGATCAAAAATACAGTTATATTGTGAAACATTATTGCACTTTAAAATATCTGTTTTCTAATGTAATTTACTCATGTCAAGCGGAATTTTCACCATCATTAATCGTCTTCAGTGTCACACGATCCTTCGGAAATAATTCTAATATGTTGATCTAATGCTCAAAAAACATTTCTTTTTTATTTTGTGTTAAAAACAGTTGTGCTTCTTAATATTTTTAATAAAACATATTTAATAATCTACATAAACACATAACCTTATACATATCATTCCTGTCACATTTGATCAATTTGTCCTTGATTAATGAATGTATTTGTTTATAAAATAATCACACTTCAGCTTTAAATAAAATGTTTTGACAATATAAATGTGTGCGATAAAAATGATGTAGTGATACATAAAACAATAATTGTAACAATTTAGATGTTATCAGATTAAGCAACATTTGTTAAATTTACATGAAGCATATATAAAAGCACCATGCCGTTATTATCTGATGCCATCGCTGTATCGCAACAGTACTGGGGAGAAGAAGAAAAAAACGTCTCAGGTTACTTATGTGAACCATGGTTCCCTGAGTAGGGAACGAACACTGCGTCCTCTAGGGTCGCTATGGGGAACGCCTCGTCGTGACCCGTGTCTGAAGCATACACTGAAAAAAACACCAACAACACGTTGGCCATCGACAGCCATGACGTCACTACCAGTGCAACTACAGTATAAATCGGAGCCGGGAGCTACACATCATTCACTTCGTCGTCTGAAGCTTGCGTCCGCAGCATGGCAAGAAAACCTAGAGGACGCAGTTTCTCTTCCCTACTCAGGATCCTGGTTTACCTAAGTACCTGAGACGTGCCCGTTCAGGGAACTTCGAACTGCGTCCTCTAGGTATTGCTATGGGAAATGGTATACCCACGCTGCCATGCTGAGGGAAGTGCAAGCCAGAACCATGGCGAGCACTAAGAACCAACTCTACCATCTTGCTATGGGAGTTGCCCCTGGGACGCTCAACGGCTGTCAGTGACGTTATTCCCTAAGGCCAAAGGCCTAGGCTACATACCCAAAAAAACTTACCTGTTAGGGCCAAAACTCCTGGGCCCAGGGTAGAGCTCAAAGGCTTGGAATCAGGAATAGTTTCCTTTAAGGGAATATGACCAAGAGCCTAGAATTATACTAGTTTTGGCCTGTCACACAGGGGCTACCGCGCGTTTGTCTTTGCATGTGGTGAAGGATCTGTCTCAACAGATCCTTAGTAGCACCCTGTTAAGTAGGTATCCAGAGGATACATAGGGGAGTGGTGCCCAAGGCAGAACCGGGGTTTTAAACCACTCCAAAAGAGCACGAAGTCTTGCGCGTAGCCTTACCATACAGGATTTTATAAAAGTGGGCAAAGCATAACGTGCACACTCACCACTTAAGTTGATTTTTAGAAAAGTGGGCAAGCATAACGTGCACACTTACCACTTAAGAGGATTTTAGAAAAGTGGGCAAAGCATAAAGTGCACACACTTGAATACCGTTCTAAGGGTTCTCGTGGCACCCTGAAAGAGCAGCCTATCGATACAAATAGCCGTATCCCCAGACGCTAGACTTAAGGCTTATAATGCTGGAGTGGCTAGCAGTAAATCTGTGGCTGAGGGAGCGAACTCCAGCTCTCCTCATGGAGCGGGAAAAGCCTCACCTACACAGCAAAATGTTAACCGACGTAGACGGGGTGGAACAGCTAGCAGTTATTCAACTGAAGGAGCAACACACTCAGTTCTCAAACCGAGACGGGGCTCGACCTGCAGCATGTTCCAAACTGGAGCAGCTAGCAATAGTTTACTTAGCTGTGGGGCAACACACCTAGTTCTCAGTCGAGAGGGGGCTCGACCTACAGCATGTTCCAATGCTGTAACGGCTAGCAGTAGTTTACCTTGGCTTAGGGAGCACAAACCCAGCTCTCAACGTGAGGGGGCTCGACCTGCAGCATGATTTGAAAAATCAGAGGGGTAAGCATACTGCTGTCTAGCCAGACTCTCATTCCAGGTAACCTTTTGATAAAAGGGGAGCACTGCTCAAATTACCACGATGACAGCCCATGGAGCGAGGAATCTAACTCATCAGAGAGGATTAACGCTCGAAAGAAACATCATACTCACAAAAACCCTCAATGGTGAGGGTGGTGATTGGCCTCAGGGGATATCCTGGTGATCGTGAAAAACCCCTCAGGGCGACCCGGATACGGTAGCCCAGTCAGGGTAGCATGAAAGCGTAAACTCCAGCCCGGACGTCCAGGAATTTTTTGCAGTGACCCCGGGGGCCTGATAATCACAAAACTCCAGCAGAAGCCTGTGTTATGGCCGCATGAACCAGGAAGTATGAAACCGAAACCTTACCTACCTTCTGGACATATCTCGACGAGTAAAATAAACACTGCAAGTCGATCAATCGGTTTCGTGTGAACCAGCACACTGTAAACACTGCAAAGAAACTAGCAAGGGTACACACAACCACCATTTTCCATGCACAATGCTATAGTTGGACTAACATGAATCGTAACTCACTACCCCCAACGGCTCCGCGTTGGGCGAGAGCTCTGATCCCGCACAAAACTGCCTCTAGACCCCGGACCTCAGGTAAGGTGGATGTACTGTGATGTAACCCATAGAACCAACCCCAAACTCATAGTAGGTCCAGAAGGGAGACTGTTATGCCCGAAGATATGGATGCTAGTTAAGGGGAATTAGTTAAGGGGAATGAAAAAGGTTAGAGGTGTTATCAACGAGAATGCCCCTGATAGAAAGAGTGAATACTCAGTATTACTCTGATCCGTACGACAAAGACGGCTGACAGGCCTTTCTGGAATCACCATCCCTCGAGATCCTAAGGGCCTACCAGCCCTTGCGCAACACCACTATATCTAGGTCCTGGCTACCCCGGTTTGGAAAACCCGCCTGCGGGGGAGGAGCGCGAGCCGTGACATTAGCCTTCTGAGCCAGTCTCTGATCCCCAAACTGAGACGGGCTAGGGCCCCTGGGTTGTTCGGGCTCAGACCTTGACCTTCGTGGAATGAAGGTTTTGAAGGCGGCAAGTGAGCGCAGGGCGCTTCGACCTCACCACTTGAAACTTATATATCGAAGCGACCGATCTCAACGGATGTACCAAAAAGTTCAGAGGGCGAAACCGGGGCGTCGAGAAGAAAACCCCTTTCTTTCTTCCCGACGTCTGCCAGGTTTACCCACAGCTGCCCCTCCGTTACTACCATCGCCGCCATAGAACTGCCCATGGCAGAGGCAGCCTGCTTAGTAGCACAAAGAGCAAGATCCGTGGTGCGGCGTACCTCAGCCATCTCATCAGAAGAAAGGCCCTCGCCTTTATCCATGTCTTTCAGCAGGTCAGCCTGGTATGCTTGAAGCACCGCTATCGTGTGCAGTGAAGCAACAGCCTGTCCTGCTGCTGCGTATGCCTTGCCATTCCTTTTAGATGTAGCTTGAAGAGGCATGTATGGCAAGGAGGGAGTTTTGAGAGATGAAGTCTCCCCCAGAGAGAGATAGCTGGCAAGCGTCTCTTCCACCGGGGGCATCATCATCATAGCCGCTTTCGCGCATCGACTTGATGTTCGCATAACTCGTATGCTGAGACCGATATATGCGTGAGGAAAACGGCCTCTTCTATTCCTTCCTTCTCGATCTCAGTATGAGAGCAGGAAGGAAAGGAGACTCCACCTGAGCTGGCGGGTTTTTATGGCCAGAAAGATAACCGTTCGTCTAGGACGATCCTCGGCGCCGCCACTCCTCCTTAAGTCCAGCTTTCCAGGCAGGTCCAAGTCGTGCCCGTGGCGCTAGCCTAACCTCTAGCTCATCATACGCAGGGGCAGGAGGATTGGGAAAGCTCAGCCTCAGCTTCTTCGCTCTCATCATCCATTTCCTGTTCTTCCTGGGCTGAACCCAGCAGAGCACTGTCCCCTGGATCAGATGATGTTAAAGAGCGAACATCATCCTCCAGTGGCTGTCTCTCGCCCCCCCGCCGATGAGCACGAGAAGGAAAGCCCCTCTCTAAACTAATCGGCCAGGTCCACCTGAGATCCCCACAAGCTCATTCTCCTCCGTGCCTCAGCAGCGGTGGGTCCTGGATCGCGGGAAGCAGATGGCTGTCCCTCTTTACTTGAAAAGAGAGACAAACGAGAACGGAGTTTTTTCATTGGAACAAACTCGCAGTGCACGCAGATTGCCCCCTCGAGGACATCGCGTGCGTGCTCCTCGCCCAAACAAACAACACATAGATCGTGTGTGTCATCTGGTGTCAAATAGCGCTGACACGGATGCACACACCTTCTAAATGCTCTACTAGTGCTCGCCATAATAAATAGATAGCTCTTACTTTTTCCTTGAAAATGCACGCTTCAAACAGAACAGTCCATGAAGACGAAGAAGAGAATGATGTGTAGCTCCCGGCACCGATTTATACTGTAGTCGCACCGGTATTGACGTCATGGCTGTCGCCGGCCAACGAGTTGGTGTTTTTTTCAAATGTATGCTTCAGACACGGGTCACGACGAGGCGTTTCCCATAGCGACCCCTAGAGGATGCAGTTCGAAGTTCCCATGAAAGGGAACACTGTAATAGAAGAAAGAGAAAGCAGTGGATGAAATGTAGTTTGTGATATCATTAGGGTTCAATATTTTCTCCCACTTTTGCTTGTCCACAAAGCAAACCAGGAGAAGGACAGAAATGAAAGTCAGTAATGAACAGAGGAGTGAAGGCTGGAGAGGTATCAGGACAGCTGTGGCACGAAAGCAAGCAGGGGTTCGCCGCCGCTGAACAACGGACAAAAGCATCAGGCTTTGAAGTCGGGCCAGTCACGCTTTGAAGTTCTCTGAGCACCACTGATTCATCATGAAAAAAAAAAAAAATCCAAACATAAATACTGAGGGAATAACACAGCAGATCCAGAAGCTTCTAAACTTTAGACTTTTTATTTTCACTCTCCACTATTTAATTTTTTTTTTCATTATATTTCCTCCACTGAAAGCATTGTAACATCTCTCGTACATGCAATTCATATCTTTCAAATATTGTATGCCCTTGGTGTAATGGCTGGAAAAATCAGACTGATTATTATTTATTTCATTTAACAAGTAATCCAGTGGACCCCTCACTCAACAACTGGACTCGGTGCCAGGATGTCTGCGAAGCCACAACTAACAACCAGAACAAGCCTCTGGTTACCATAGCAGCAAGAACACATTAAAAGATAAGACTGGTTTTATGGCCCAATGGAATTCAAAGAGTTTTACTCTCACTTAATTCACTTCGAAACAGACACATACTGCCAATACTGCCCTTCTTTCATTAATTCCTAGACAAACCTTTCTGTGAATGAACATGCATATCCCCAGGTCATTGGGTGTATTTATTACTGTGCTTGTATTTTGTCTTCTGTATTGTATACTGTTTTATGCATGCTTCAGGATAGAACCACTATTCAATGTAACCTCACCATTTTTGGTATCTACGAATTCGTATTTTGATCTAAATAATCAGTGCATATTATATGTTGATATGTCAGGACCTCAAAATACCAACAAGCCATGTTGCAACATTTCACCTGGGAGAGAAATCTCCCAACCACCACAGAGGCAGAATGACATCTTTGGAGTTTGTCACTCTTCAAATCCAGAAGAACGTGATCGCTATTCCAACACCATCGAAACAGTGCATCCGGACACTAGTTCAATGGCCAAGGCAATGCAATTTTTGCAATTAAACACTTAACTAAACGAAACAGAGGTTTAGTATAAGCTGTAGACCCCTTTGTTAATATAAATATTAATTATGCTACAGTTACTTTTGGCAGTTGAGAAATAATTACAATGTAATTATTTGTATACATTTCCCTTTTTAGCTAATTTACTACATTGGATTTTACATTATAATATGTGTGGACATATTATAACTACACAGATTGAGGACCTTGAATTAGAGAATTGAAGTCATTCTCTCTTTCACACAAACACACACACACACACACACACACAGACTCACACAGATTGCTGGCATGATTCAATACTGCCGTCACGCATCCCTGTCCCCTGCATTGTGCAGACAGTGGAGAGCAGATCGACTTTAGATTTGCAAAAGGCACAGGAACAATAACAGATCAGCTGGAAGTGAATCCGAAGGAGAAAAGAACACCATTAGTCTTTATTAAATTGTGCCCTCGAAGTATGTATTATTTTTTTGTAGTAACTGAACCGCAAGCAACATTCGCTCTCAATTTGTTTATAAAAAATAAGTCAGACTTCAAGTACTATGTAATTATAACAAGAAAAGCTTCAGAATAAATATGATAGCAATGTTTTAATAATACAACTTGATTTTCACCACACGGGTATTTAAATAAATGTAAGGAAGACCAGAGCAATTACAACATAATTTGTTATGCATATATATGCAGGAAAGAAGACCAATCAGTATCCAAGTAAAACAAAATAATATACAATTATACAAAATAAAAGGCTGATAATCTCTGTGCTTAGCTGTGACGAGGGCGGGGGCCGAGAGCCGTGGGGAACGGAGCGAGGCCGGTGGAGTAAATGCTAATGTGCCACTCACTGGTCTCGAGTCCCACGGAGGAGCTCCGGAAGGATAAAAGGAGGTGCGACGTTTTGGACAGAGAGAGGACCAGGCCTGGACTTTTTATTTTGTGTTTTGGTTCTGTTTGTGCTATTTTGTGTTTACCTTATTATTAAAGTTTTGTTTAAATGTTCGCCAGTTGCCACCTCCTCCTTCCCGTGACTACGAACGTTGTTACACTAGCACTGTAATAAGCCGAATAATTTCCTCACAGAAATAAAAAATATATAAAACTAAATAATATAACTTTAACTATCTTCACTATATAGAATATATTATTATAATTCTATATAGGAAGCACCTTTATATATAGTAATATATATATCTATATATAATGTACAGTATGTGTGTGTGTGTGTGGTGTGTGTGTGTGGTGTATCCCAAAACTCAGAAAAACTCTGATGTTATTATTTTGTGGCCTATTTGAATGGTTACCATGGTTTAAATAGCATGGTTTTTTTTTGTTTTATTTGTAGTAAAACCATAGTTAATTTTCGTAAGGGATAGTTAACTGCCTTCTGTCCAATTTGGATTTGGAGCTGATTTGGAACACTCTGAATAGGCAGCACACCCTACAAATTGTGCTAATCACATCAAACACATAAGAGACTCACAATTTCAATCGAGTTTAACATTAGCTATAGCTAAGCACATTCTCTAACAAGCCAAAGAAGCACCCAAATATTGCATAAAATAATCCAATTTGAATTCAAATGAGCTATTTTGAATCACTATATTTACAGTATGATCAACAATTCTCTTGCTTTATCCACCATCTTAGATTTTTTTCATTTCCACTGAGCTCATCACAGTTCAATTAGCCACAATTAGGTACATTATGGTGAAGTATAATACTTTGAATGGAGCGTGTCTATAATGCCTGTAATCTTTAGGCAGCTCACTAAGTTTTGCAACAGCAATTATGAACTTATTATTCCTCTAACATTGTTATTTCCTTATTGGATCTCTCTCTTTCTCTGTATAAAGCATTTACCTGGAGATTGCATTCTGCTGCACTGGTCTCACGGACACAGCCAGCGGGAGACTAGGATTTAATTAATGGCTATTTTTCCTTTTTTGGCATATATGCTACTGATTTATATGCAGATTAGAAGAGACTAATAGAGCATTAATGTTGTGAGCATAGTGGTTATATTATGTTCCTCTTTTAATCTTTCTTACATGGCCTTTGACACCGCTTTTACTATAAAGTAAGCTAATATACCAGAAGGAAAGAGAGAGAGTTCCATCGGTAGGAAACCACAGTCTGTTCCAGCAGTGAGCATGATGATTTACTCTTTTTTTTTTACTTTTATCTAAAGCTTGTTTACCGCTGCAGCTGATGGAAGCTAAAATAAAACAATAAAGTACAAGTCTACACTCCACAGAGGGGATTGAGTGATAGAAAGAACCACTGGGAGTTTGTTCTCTTTACCTGCTTAAGCCATTTTAAATCAAACCCTTCAAATCACTGTAAAGCCATCCCTACTGAAACACTGCTGCAAAAAATGACCTAAAACCAAATATTAAATTGAAAACTAGGATATGATTTAAAACGAAATAAAACAAGTGTCATCTATGAGTGCACTTTTGTTAGTTACCACCACCAAATCCGGTTCTTTCGCCAACTGATGGACTAGTGATTTATTTTAGCGGTTTCGACACGGGGATGCAATTTTGGCCTAGGGACAGTAAAGTAATAGCTGTTCAAATGATGCTGTTGAATGTCTTTGTTGCAGAGAGCGAATTACATCAGCGGTTTTAAGTGATAGCCAGAAGCAAGCAGCTGTGGCTGGAGATGAAAGATAATTCAAAAGTGAGCCAATATATTTATTTATTTGTTTTGATATACAGGATGAGTAATTTAGTTGGTTGGATTTTGAAACGCTACAAACACAAATCATGATTAGATGTAAAAACGTTGATGGTATCCTGAGGGGAATGAATGATACTTTAGGTGTTAAAGTCCATGCAAAACATGTAAAAACAGTTATTAGTTTGTTTGTTTTTTTAATTCAAAATGGACCGAGTACTGATGCACACAAACAGAAAATGGGAATTTAGAGGCTTACATGTTAATTAAATTGAAAATAGTTGTATCTACTTAATATTATTTGAAATAAAATACATTACAAATAAAACATGATTCGAACTTGTATGCTTTAACCAATAAACAACAGCTGCAGCTCAATTAACGTCACATGAAATTGCATTTGCAACCCATTTTACTTCAGTAATGTGACGTGAAGCTATGTGAAGTGAAACACAATATTTAATTTCATATTTATTAATATTCAGTGACGTAACATGAAATAACATGAAGTGAAACAACACTTCCTCACTTTTCCTAATTTATATCTCTTAATTAATTGGATTGTTAAAAAAAGTATTTTGTAACAGCAGGTGTAGCTATTTATATGAAAGACTATAAAAAACAAAAAACAAAAATCATATTCTTTGGAATACCATTAACTTGTGCACAATGTGACAAGGAACATTAAACAAGATTGAAATGGGTCAAATTTGATCACATATAGGCTATAAAACGTTTAAAAACATTTATTCCAGAATTTGCACATCTTTATTTGCCAATTTGCCAATGCTTTATTAGCATTGTGTCGAATCAATTCATTGATTTCTCAACAGAATCTCACTCAGGAAAGTTCTGAGTAAGAATTAAAAAAAAAAATCATGGTTCAATTCAGTTCCAGAAGTAGCTAAGAAGCTCTGAAAAATAGTTTCAGCGCGATAAGCATTTCGAAATTCATTCTGGGATATGCAGAAGGGTGAATATCGATAGTGTGATGGCAAGAAAGCACAGATGACTTGACATTTAGACATGTATATGGTATCGATTCGGAGTTCAATATTACAGCTCAGGACCACTCTCCAACGCAACAGCCCACCTGTCAGATCAATACTTATTTCACTGGAAGAAACAACTGTGAACAAAAAGAGATTTATCACACTTTCGAGGAACACGCAAACAGTACATTTTTAATATCCCGCAATATTTTAAAAGCAGATTGTCTTGACTAGTAGTGTGAAGCTGCAGTAAATTGCTCTCAAACACTGTCTTAAGTATAGCTAGTGAAATACTAAAATGGTAAATAAAGACAGGCTGCCACAGTGTCTGTAATTCTAGCAAAGCACAAATGTCAATATTTTATTTCTATGGATCCCTTTTAGTATAGGAATTGACTGAGGCACTCAGGTATAATGAAATGTGAAGACTCAAACAACTCTGTAATGGGGAAAGTGACAGAAATAACTCACCGCAACCCCCAGTGTACACAGATTTACTTTAAATAGTGTTTAAAAAGTGCTAAGCACATACATCGCATGAACTTCAACTTGACATTAACAGCTTGTCTCTGATTAAGTCACATTTAGTAACTGCTCACAGAAAGTCTACCATAAAAAGAAAAGGAAAGAAACGCATATGGATATGTACCAACATGACAATGAGCAAATTACAAAATTGTATTTTTTAAACGAACTATCCCTTTAACCACTAAGCACCCATTAACACAATTGGTATTTGTTTTGTTCTACATATTTTTTTTTTTTTACACATTATGCTGCTAACTGGCAGGTCGTTTGCATGCTGTTTGGATAATCAGTCTTTTGTTTTATTAAAAATTAGCGTTACGCACCCACACCATCCATTGCCCCCCCCCCCCAACCCTATTGGAGTTGCGTGCTTATGTTGTCATTAAACGTGGGCTGTGTGAGAGTCATTTCCGGAGATGCTCTCCACCATGTGTTGATGGCTTGGCTGGTAATTCTCACATGTTAATGTGTGTTTTCACATACTGCACAATGCCAGCTTATCAAGACATTGTGTTTGAAGGAGCGACATTTTTCACAGGCTCTTTGCCAGGTACACTTCCTGCTAAGCATTTGAATAAAACCACTTTAGGCACCAAACCAGCTGGAGTGTATTCTTATCAGAGAGAAGAAGACTGAAAATCTCCAGCAGATGAAGTTTCACAATCTAATTCATATTCTATGGCCTGCAGTCATAATAAAACGCCTCAGATGTGGAGCTGGAAAGTGGTGATGAGAACTTAGAGGAACTTTGTGTGTGATCGATCAAGGCTAATCTTGTTGTACAAAAACTGCAATATATTTCTTATTATTCCATGTGCTGAACAGATTGAACGTTATTAGAAAAACACTTTAGTTTTGATTCGGTAAAGCAGTTTTAAAGTAGGCGTGTGAATTTAGATGGCGCTTCAGAAGTTCAGAAATCTGTAGCTGCTATTAAAAATGGAGCAACTGATGGTCGAATCATTATGCTACAAAAAGGAGAAAAATTCAAACAAGTACAGGTTGTTTTGTTCATGCAATTACAATTGACTAAAACTCATTCACTAAAAAGATCCAGCTAATCGATTCATTTACAAATCAGGTATCACTACTTCTCTCAATGAACTCTCAAAAATATAGCAAAAACAGTTATATTGTGAAATATCTTATAATTTTAAATACCTATTTTCTACTTTTATATATTTTAAATGTATTTAATCCTGCGATGCAAAGCTGAATTTCAGCATATTGCTCCAGTCTTCAGTGTCACATTATTTTTAAGAAACAATTCCTAATATGCTGATTTGGTGCTCAAAAAAAAATCTTATTATTATCAATATTTTTTTTTGGTGGAAACAATATATTTTTATTACATGATTCTTTGTTGAATAGAAAGTTCAAAACAACAGAATTATTTTATTATTATGTTTTTATTTTTGTAAAAAATGTAAGTCGATTTTGATAAGGTACGGTTACTTTTGATCAATTTAATGCATGTTCATTTCTAAAATCGGAATAATAGAAGTTGAATTTTATACAAAATAATAAACAAAAATGTAAACCTTTTGACAGCCACTGTATATTTACCACATGGACATATATGAACTATTTTATAATACATTATAGTGATTTATTTGGCCTTATTAAAGCTTGAAAGCACCACTTGATATTAACTCTATTAAGGGAGCTTGATTGGCAGGCGATCGACAATCAATCACGAATCTGCCATTTTGTCCAGCAAACAAACCAGACAGGAGAGTAAATTAACTTCAGTGGACTCAAATTTGAAAAATGGTGTGTATTGACATCTTTCCACGGTTGAAATTAACTACCTTCTAATGTTCATTCATGTTTATTTCGTGCTTTAACTAGTAAATATGAAAATATGATCGGTTCACGTGCCGCGTGAACTGAGGCACTACAGTGATCTGTCATGACAAATTGAAAAGTTACAAAACATTATTTTATTGTTTGAATTTCTTAAAAAAAATGACAAAATTTGAAAACTGAGACTTTGTCTTGTCTGTCGGCACGTTGTCAGTGTCCTCTTTGCTCTGCGATGAATTTTCACTGTGTGAGAACATGATGTGTGGTGTGAGAGCAGCATGGCTTGTCAGACATTGTCAAACAGGGGGCGAGTCTTTGCGAATGAATTGCATGGAAAAAATAGATTCTTCAAATTTTCTCATTTTGTGGTCCACAATAGAAAATAAGTCATACAGGTTTGAAACAGCTCAGAGCTGCATACATGATAACAGAATTTTGGGGTGAACTATTCCTCTACGTCAAACAACCGCAAGGCGAACTATTTTAAAAATCAATATTCAATATGGAAACTTTGTTTGTTATAGTCACCGCCACTTCAATTAACAAGCAGTACGACTTTTAATGAGCACTAATTGTGTGACTTTAGGCATTACAAATTGTGACAGCTTACTTTATAATGTATTTGCTAAAACTAAGCTTGGGGAAGGGGTTGTTAATACCTCTTGTCATCGTTCTCGGGCCAGCCTATTCAAAACCCTCTTCTGCAGCCCATATCTTTCATTCCTCACCTCATTTTTATGTTTCCAGGAGTGTATTTATTTTAGCTGAGATTCCTCATAAGCTGAGGTTTGCTCAGGGGACAGGGACGGTGAGAGAGGCAGAGTGAGCTCATAACTCATTTTAATGCCTGTCTTCACAAGCCTCCAGCATCTTCCAAAGAACTGATAAAACCAGAAGCGGGAGGAGGAGGAGAGAGAAAGAGAAAGAGGTTGTAAGTGTGAGAGAATGAAAGAGATAAAGAGAGCAAGACACTTCCTGTCAGGGAAGACAAAAAGTTAGCAGCAGGCAGTGTAGTATATGCCAGCAGTGGTTGAGAAAATACAGTAATACATGCAGTGAGCCTCTTCAGATGTTGTGAAGGTGAGGTCTCTGTACGCCAATCGCAGTTGCTCGGGGGTTGTGCGCAGGTGAGCGTTTAGCGCCAAGGACAGCAGCCAAAAACAAGCACATCGCTTAGAGGCGGAGACCAGGAACTAAACACTTACAACTGCAGATCACATGGCACGAGTGCAAACGCTCAGAACTCTTCAGACAGGACAAGGCTTTGCTCAGAATAAAATACTACTTAGAACAATTCTTACTCAATACTGTGCAGTTGAATATATTGCACACTTTGCACAGCATATGGGTGTTTTTTTCTATGGGTACTTTTGACCATTTGCACTTTTAGAAATTAAATATATTTATACGTATAAAACCTTTTCAAACTATGTCTACTAACAATGCCCAACAATTTGTGTGTTTTATTATTATAAAATGAAGCTGTAATTAAATTATGCTAAATGTTATGCTAAATATTTGCCAGGAACGATTAAAATGTCTTTTCCAACACACAGTACAGTTGCTTTAAGCATCTGCTAAATGCATAATTGTAAAGACATAATTTGAGATTGCATTTTGTAAGGCTAAGGCTATTTTTTCAGCTAGCATTTTATGTATCCAAATTGCACACAATTAAATATTTTCACATTTGGCAAATCTAGAGCTTGGTTGGGTGACAATAAAATGACAATAAAAGTGATATTTTCCTTGGGCTTTTTTCTCTCTACACATCACATATCTCATATTTCATCTATCAACTAGCAATGTTATTGCCTTGATTATAAACGTTACTCATTTCTGGGAGGGAGGGAGGGATAAGCGACCAAGACCCAGATACTAACAAACATCTATAAGTGAAAATGTATAGAATGTGTAGAAATTATTTTTCACACAAAAACAATCCAATAGTTTTTTTGATTTAACTTTTTGTTTATAGAATCGGTTTGTAACATAAAACTAATATTTTTATGGGGCATTTTTCATTGATGAAAATCATCAGACAAGGATGTCTGGGTCGTAGGACAAGGATAAACATAATATTATGTAATGAAAAAATAATAATATAATAATATATAGCAATCAAAAATACATAAAGGACCATAACGTGCCAATAACTGAATAACACCCACATACTACGGTATCCGCAGAAATAGTAAGACTGCTAAGTTAATATAATATAAAAAAAAAGTCACCAAGGAACGCATGGGAAGGTGGAGCTAGCACTACTCCGAAACATAACTGTCTTTCTGTTCTCTGACCTGAACCATTTTCAACCACATGGAAATGCTTACTGCACTCACAGCACACCTCCCAAAATGCAAGCACCAGCACATTCACTGCAAGCGATTGAAGGCACCCAAACTCTTTCTAGTTGCCCTGATCTTATGTAACCTTAGGTGTATCAAGTCAATAAATACTGTTCAGGGAGAACTGAACGTTTGCATAGCCTTAATTTGTTGTACAAAGGCAAAAGTCGAGTTTAGCTATTATTTTAGTATTGTTTATGTACTGTTTTTTACTTAAAGTTATTAATTCACTTTTATTTGTATTTTAGTTTCCATTTAGTTTAATTTGAGTAATTTTGTTATGTGCTGTCGGTTTTATTCTTTTTTGTTCTCCAGTTAGTTTTAGTTCAGTTTTATTTATTCCAGTTAGTAATTTAGTAAGTGTAACTTATTTCTAAAAAAAAAAAAAATAAAAAAAAATAACCCTATAATTTGAATTAAGTTGATAGTATTTTTTTTCATAAGCTTTATTCAATTCACAAAGTTTTTAGTTAACAATAATAACCCTAATTCTATCTAATTTATATCAAATGATTTACACTATCAGCATCTTATAAAAATTTGAATCTGTTTGTAGCAATTTAGTCATAAAGACTAATTTCACTTCATTATCTGATATTTGTGTCTGTTGATCTTACATAGTATGAGTCCTTCCAAATTTATCCAATTAAATAAGGAAGAAGCCCTTAAATGAGGAATGAGAGAAATGGAGAGGAAGAAAAACATTTAATCAAAGGCATCCACTTTAAACGATGTTTGAAAAGATGTGTTTAGTAAAATGAACACCAAAACAGCTCTTTCCAAGATGATTGCCTACTTCCTTTTCATCTCGCCTTGAAGCCTTTCATGATTTTCCGCCTTGACGCCCAATGTTTTCTCTCTACTAAACCTCCTGACACTTTAAAGAATTTGACTGGGTAAACCGGGATGAAAACCGTGATACCTTTTGTGTTTGTGAACGTAACGTTTTGCATCATCCTCCTGTTCTCATCCCCCATCGTTAGTATTCGGCTTGAGCATAAGTCACGATCATTATGCGGATGTGTAAAGAACTTCAAAGTTAAACAAGTAAACAAAAACGCTGGCCACATTTCCCATTAACATCTGTTTAAAATGGAGATGTGGCGTTGGCGCTGGGGAAGTGGCGAGGACTCCCCGAGCATTATGCAGATTCTGGAAGGCAAATTACCATACAGATCTTCAGAAACCACCATGATGGATTGAACCGTACAAGCTGTGGAATCACTCCCACTCAAAGTCTCTGAGAACAGGCTACTGAGACTCACAAGCAGAAAATGCAAGCATACAAACATCTCATTTGTCTCCCGCCAAACATGTAAAGTTGTAGTGTGCTTGTTCTCCATAAATGCCCACTGAGCTCTACAAAGTCGCTGACACAAACCATAACACAGGCTCCACCCACGAGCAGTGACATCATGGATGATAATCATAATGCTAGATAAGCATATCTAACCAGAACTGCAGCAGAAGTGTAAACAGAATTGTACAGCAGTGGCATATCAATGGAGGAATAGTGCAATACATGTAGAATACTAAATATTTAAAAGAAATGTATTCCAGAAATGTATTCCATTTAAATTAATTTGGAAATATATGTAGAAGTTTGGGGTCCGTAAGATTTTTCCTCGCGCTAACCAAGACTGTGCATATATTCACAATTAATTAATTACAAAGAAATGGAAAGTAACACATTGAATCAAACTTGAAATTTTGAAGTAGAAAGACTCAATATTAGAAAAAAAATCTTGTAAATATGTACACTAATAATATTTTTTTAATGTAAGATATTTCCCATATGCTCTCTCGCGTACATTGTTTTATCGATGAGCAACCTGCTCACTCCCAAGTTTCACTCGGAGGAGGATACAGAAAGCCACGGGCGCAATGCATTCTCATGGAAATCCAGAACATTTTACTTACAAATTCATCAGAGGTCGCAACACAACAGTACAATGCGAGATGTGTTTGCCAGCTACCAAACTTCTATCCGCTTCAAAAGATTTAACCTCTAACCTGAAGAAGCATCTTGAGGTAAGTCTCTCTCAAAATTTGAAGGGATAGTTCACCCAAAAATGAACAATTCTGTCATCATTTACTCACCCTCATGTTTTTCCAAAACCGTCCAGCTATTTATTTCAGTTTGTTTGGTTTGGAACAAACCAAAATAAAAGTCATTATTAAGAGGCACTTGGTAGCAAGTACACTGGATATCCACAATTTCATCTTTCTTTTAAGTTACATCTGTGAAATAATCATTACTTGCTTACTACACACACACACACACACATCACGTCTATTTGACGTCTGCATTTACACCTGTAAGACATATTTTTTAGAGTGATTGCTCATCTGCAATACGTCTATATCATGGCGTTTTCCCACAATTATACCAACTATTTCAGGTAAACACGCCCCAAAAAGTTAACTATGCTTGACCTCTCAATATGCCAGTCAAACCTTCCTTTTCTAAAGAGTCATTCTTGCGCAGATTAAGCTGCAATGTGAGCCAGACTTTGTGCTTCAAGTCAAAAGTGCGATTACATGAGACCAGGCTCCACAAACTCTGCAAAAAGTGAAATTTCTCCCTCGCTGGAGCACCATCCCATCTTCCATCCCTCTTCAAATCTCACCTGAATTATCAGATTCCTACAGCTAATTCTGCTAATCACAAAGCTTTGGCGATGAGATGAAAAACCTGTTAGACATAAAATGGCAAGATTCCTTTGTGTGTGTAAGTGAGTGATTTTTGGCCAGATTTTGCACTAGGCCTTCACTTTCGGTGCTGGAGAGAGGAAGGCGAGCAGCCTGCATCCAAGAGCGCCTCCTGCCAAGCTGCCGTCAGACAGGCCAGAACAGCCCGAGGAGAGAGTCCGCCACGCATGATCAAATGCGTCACTAATACCCCTGACCGGGTCCAGGGCTTCTCTCTGATGCGCCCCCATGTTTTCACAGGCCATTCGAATTTGGTACAAATGCTAGATGAAGTGAACTGAAGACAGATATGTAAATGACAGCAGGGAAGAATCTTCTATGACAATATCTGGGCATAAAAACCCTGCAAGCTGTCTATAAGAATGCAAATATGCACATGGGTCATTCCTACTATACACTGTCATGTCCCTACCATGTTTCTTAGTATATTAGATCAAATAAACTCACAACTTTTATAAAGAACAAAGTCAAATTAGTTAGGAATATGACAATTGATTGAACATACTGGTGAATCCTTTCACTGCTTTGGTTTCAGCTGACGTTGTCATTTTTGTCACTAATAACATGAAACTGTTGCCACAAAACCAGCCATTTATTAAGAAATATTCCGGTTGTCAGCTAAAATTACAGTTAATTATATGTACAAATATAAATAAAAGACACACTCAAATACGCTAATGGTCAGTGGCTAACTTTAGCTGTTTGTTTTCCATCCTGTTCATTTTTTCACCATTATGTAAGTAATCAAGTCAGTAATCAATAAACTGCCTGAGACTGACCACGGCATATTTCTCAAAGTCTGCTACGCCTTTTTATAGAAATACTTCTCTATGTAACAGCACAAGCATATAAAGTACCACATAACAGTCAGGCATAAGCCACATCATATATATTTAAAAGCAGATATAGAAAGGCCTGGCAGGAAAAAAGCACTTTTTTTTGGCTGGCTTGCTGTCTAACAAGATACATGTCTCTCTCCTTGGTCAGCTAACGTGAATTCAAGAGGATGAGAGATAAGAGCAGACATCAAAGAAACAGAAGAAGGCGGTAAATGGCATGTTTCCTCGGGTCCATGGCTCTCTCTCTCTCTCTCCCGCCCTCATCTAAGGAATCTCTCTCTCTCTGGCACCATCATGAGTTTTTGGCTTCTGAAGTAATTATGTTGACATTTACATCAAGGCCCAGACGACCCCGGCCATGCTCTCTTCATGGTAGCGAATACACTTCACAAAAATGCCCATTCAAACTGGCTGGTCTAGTCTATGGGACTTATGCTTTATTGACTGAGTTATTGCATTGATCTTGCTTGCTTGTTTGCTCACAGACACCCGCTAAACAACACATTCTCCTCATTACAGGGATAGTTCACCCAAAATTTAAATTCTTTATTTACTCCCCCTTGTCATTTCAAACCCATATACTGTTGTTTTCTGAGAAACACAAAAGGAAAATTGACAAATTATAGCAGCAAACATGACTGAAAAGCACCATGTGAGTCATGCACTGTTTCAAATCTTCAGAAGACATACAATAGCTTTGCGTGAGGAACAGCCTGAAATGTAATCCATCTTACAATGGCTTTTATTTTTGTGTTCTTCTTGAAGAATGAAAGCTCTATTCACTGTAACAGCATAGGGAAAAATAGCTTTTTTTATTCCTAAAAACTATTACTTTAAATTATGATCTGTTAGTTTTATCTAACAAGTTAGATACAAAAGTAATCTAAAAGTAATCCAAAAAGTAGTCAGAATACATTACCTAAATTGAGTAATCCAGATTCTGTTACTAACTGTTTTTATCATGTAATCAGTAATGGACTACAATTTGTAAGTAAGTGGTGACACAATGCAGTCTACAGAAATCAACGGTCGAGGAGCATAACAATTACACATGGTAATGTACATGACGCCCCACCGTTCACAGTGGCAAGCTGTCTGAACCCTGTTGGGCAGGTGATATCACTTTCCGAGCTGCACTGAATGTCTCAACCGTATTCCCCAGACACTTGAGTGAGCTGAAACAGACAGACCCTAATAAATTCTGAAGTGGATTAGCCACACTCACACTCACGCTATTTCCCGGCTCCTCTTAAATATGGAACGAACGCGTCGGAAATGAAATAGAAACAGACAAATTGACTTTTAATTATATTTCGCCCACTGCCCTTGAGAATCTCTTCGCTTTGGGTACCATGGTCACTGCCTGAGAACACATTGCATAACCATGACTGAACGCCGTGTACAGCGTCTCCCTGCGTGAGGGTACCGATATGATGTGGAAAATATATGAAACATATGTTGTTTCTGAGGAAAACACTGGCGAAATTCTGGCGAATGGGTTTGGGATAAGTTTGTATAACTGTGAAACGCAGACGCAACTTATTAATGGCATGTAATAACAATGTTACACCGGGATGAACGAAATCCCCTCCATCTCTTTACTTTAGCGGAAAAGCCTGATGTACGAAAATTATTGTACCTGTGCCTATAAAATCCTTCATCAGGACATACAAAGGAGAATGCTCAAACCAGGGTCACATATGCATAACCATAATAGGGGTGTTTCTTAATACAATCTAGTTTTATTCTTTTGTTGTAAAAGACTCAGACCCAACAATTTGTGTGTGTGTGGGTGTGTGTGTGGTATACAATGTAACATTAATCGACTTCATCATCCATTATATTATATCAAATTTAACGTAATACAATTCAATAACAAATCTAAAAGTAGCAAAAGTCCATTATTTAATTTGATCGCAAAAAACATTTTGAAAATGTTTATAATGGTTTACCATTTAAGTACCCAACATGAATCAAAATTACATGTTATTAAAAGAAAAAATGTTAATGTAATTTTCATTCACAGAATCTTTGAAATGTGGCAGAAACCTTTATTGGTATAAAGACCAAAATAAAATATAATGAGGAAAATGTGTTTTATTATCCAATTTTTTTTAGATTAATAGTCACTTTAAGGTGTATCGGGCCTAAGTTTTTCCCATAGATCCCTCTGTGTTCTAATTTGAGTACAAAAAACTATTTCAATTATGTTTTGTTTAAGCATTTTTTTTTAGAACAAATTACAACTGTTTCATCCCTTTACGGCATTAATGGTACATCAAACCCTAATTTACTTCTCCTCATAATATAGGTTATTGTATGTTAATTTTGGGTTTACCATGGCAAGTGTGAGAGAGAGAGAGAGAGAGAGAGAGAGAGAGACAAAATTTTTTTTTTTTTTGGACGAACTATCCATTTAAGTCTATATGTGGGCCTATGTGTCCATGAAAAATAAATGTTCTATGTGAGTAAAAAAAGTTGCTTAAATTTTGTGGCAATATGTCTATGTTTAGCTATGATTACCTCATCAGTCTTTTGTTGTTCTTTCTTCCCATTTTCACATTTACCATTTGTCACATTTAATGTTTACCTCAGCACTCAGGTTATCATTCATTAGCCACAGTGTTAAAAATGACTTTTAAAGCGAGTAATGTGCAGTCTATATTAGTTAATGCCATGGGGACAGATGCTTCATAGTAATAATTCAGGCATTCTTTCAAACAGTCCCATTGGTATTGTGTTGCTTAATATATACTGAAAGGTGTAGAATGAAGATTAATGACGTCCTTCTCCCACAGGTCTCACCAAAGTACTGTGGTACATGAACAGGAGCACAAGGCGACTGACCGCGACTTCATGCTTTGCGTGTTTATTATGAGGTGAAAGTTGTAGATGTCAGAATAATGTGACCTCCTTGACCTCGGCAAATCCGGCATGTGTGCGGAGCCATCCAGATGTGTCTCTGATTCAAGGCTACAGGGACTGATTACTAAAACAGAGTAGTTCTTGCTCCAGCAGTGTTTGGTTTAAATCCAATCCTTTCACTTTTCAAGAAAACACAGGAAATTCACACAAGCGCAAAAGACGTGAGTGTCTAATTAAGAAAAACACATCTCTGTGCAGTCATCTTTGAGAGAGAGTCGAGTCCAAACTGCTGCTTGACTTTGCAGTGGTTAAGTTCTAATACAACAGTCAAGCACTGGCACACATCTCTCCAAACTAGCTTTAGGGGTTGATGGAGTAAAGCCACTCAAACAGCGTACTGCGGGAAAAGGCTGTCGGGTTCAGGGAAAAATGAAGAGGTGTCACTTCAAATCTGTGCTCGATGTAAAATGATTCTGTGCAGCCCTTTAATATAAGCATCTCATCAAATATCATGGCATATGGGTTGTCAGGCAGCCATGCTAAGGTGCTAATGGTGCTAAAGGCTATATTAGCTCTATAGGAGGTGACCTGTTTCACATAAGTAGTGTAGTGGAAACAAACTAAGTGAGAGACCATGTGAGAAAGCTGCTAATTTCCTAATCTGTCAAGGTGACGTCAGTAGTCTATTTTCCACAAAGTTTTGCTTCAGGAATAATTATGGAGCAAAATGTCGAGCAATTATGTTTCGCCACGTGATCACACAGTAAAGGTGTGAACAAATATTTGACTCACTTTGCCGGGGTCTCAATGTTAGACAACACGTCAGTTGCTGGGTAAGATGAGACACCCATGAGATGAAGCATGTGTCTACGTTTTCAGAAAGCAGCAGCATTCTGTTTGCTGAAAGTGAGCACATGAAAAATGTGATCATTTATGTCCAAAATTTGATTTTTTTTTTCCTTAGAGGCATGACAATCTTGTAAGGATTGGGAAATTAAACTAAATACGAGTAGAGGAGGTAAGATTCACTCACGCCAATGTCGATGTCATCACGATTTTGATTTCACGATTCGATTCATGTTTTTTTTTTTTTTACAAAATAATTGAAACCATAGACATAAATGTGGCCTTTATGGGGTGCGTGGCCAAAATTCTGTACGTTTCCTTTGTGAAATTGTAAATAAAATACACTATAATAATCGACTATATAGCACTAGAGTGTAATGAGTGCTCTTTTGTTGGTTTGTGTTGCTTCTATTGTCCTCTTTTAAGTCTCTTGATAAAATCGTCTCTAATACCCAAATTTAATATAATTTAATGAAATACACAAAACTAAGTGACATTTTAAACAAGCCCCAAATCAATAATAGTAACACAATCAAATAAATCCGTCGTCGCATAAACAAATAAGCTTTGTTGTTGCTCATTTCATTTAAAATCGGAGGCAACTACTGCATTTTAATCATGATCCAAACAGAGATGCTGCGTACATGCAACATGAGCAGTTTTTGATCTAAATTGCATTGTATAATTTCAAAATTTGAGGCAAAAACATAATGGTTTGACTTCAGTTTTGTGACATTATGCATACAAAATATCTGCATGAAACAAAAACAGCAGAAGAGCTGAATGAGACGCAGATTCACTCACTGCCAGCAGGTGGCGCTTAAAGCATCTCCTTGGTTACCGCTGTAAATAAAGCAGCGCTGCACTTATGAACTTTAATATCCATTATACAGAGGCAAGATGAAAAGAAAAAATACAATCGAAAGACTAATAATTCAAGTTCCCCGCAGAAAAAAAGCGAACCCCCCCATACATTCATATAAGCTCTTACCCTTAATTGAATCGCGATTTGTTTGGCATGTTTGACCGATTTGAATCGTCACATATTTAAAACCGATGTGCACCAGAGACTCAATCATTAATTAAGTCCAATTACAAATCCCTATCTAAGTAAGCTTGATGAAATTAAACTTAAATAAAAAAAATAGATATTAGATTTTTAGATTAGAAAAACTTGACTGAATGTAACATTAAACTATTGGCCTTGTCAACTAACGAAATATTTGTGACCCACTAACTTACTAAATTGCGCCATGATAAAGAACTCAAACTGAACTAGAAATCAAAAACTGAACTAAAGAACTAAATCTAATATGAATTTTAAAAGAATGAAAATATACCAGTAATGCAAAATATTATGAAAACATATTGATCTACTAACATACTACTAAAGGAAAGCTTCATTATATGCAGAAAAATAATTCAGCTGGAAAAAGTTTCAGGATATATTCAGTTTAGTTGGTCTCACATATTTTTTACAGCAGGGCCTTTCTAACCCCGTAAGTTGACACGGGGATGCCAAAATGAGGCAGGGAGCAGCTCTGGTGGGATGGATATAAACAAGCATTTAAAAAGATAGCCTTATATGTTTGTGTGAAAACAAATAACCTGGGACCTACACTGATTGGGACTGACTGCTTCAGCATCACCACAGGCACATGGAAGCCATAAACTCGTGCAACATGAATTCCAGTCTTCTAAAGCCATACGATAGCTTTGAGTAAGCAACAAATGAAATGTAAGCCTATATTCACTGATAATTCTTCTCTTCAGAGGACTGTTAAACCACTGAGACCAGAGTCAGTGAATGGAACACAAGAATCAATTTGTGAACAAATCATTTAAACCAGTTTGGTGAACTGGGTCAACCGATTCCGTGAAACGATATAATATATTATAGTAACCTAATATAATGATATATATATATATATAGTATAATATATATATCAATATATATATAATATATATAATATATATATATACAATATATATATAAAAGGGTGATCTTCATTGTTTCATACTCAATTGGGTATAGATAGTGCAAAAATCTTGTTTCACTCATTTCTTATCTGATTCCTAAACATTAAATAAATAATATAAAAAAATAGCCTCATCTTCCGCCCTGCTTCTCATCTATAGAGACCTTGATATGAATCAAAGAGGTGCTATTCATAAGACAACAAAAAACATCTTTAGCTGCACTAATGAATTAGAAATTGATCTTTAGGTAATTAATTTTGCTGTGGCTTTATTAGAGATAAAATGTACTTCATTGAACCATGACTCAGCGAATAAGGAGTCTGGTGACGTAGTTACCTAATCACTGCATCCCGTTCTTTTGCCTTTCTATGCGACCCTTATCTCCACCCCTTTTTGTCCTACACTTTCCTTTCCATTGCTCTGCCGTGTCATGGCTGACTCATCTCATTATCCATCTCAGCAAGTCCCCTCGCCACCTCGAGTCAGGTGCTGGCGTGTTGGGCACGTCGGTAACCGTGGCAATATGACACCCAGTGAGAGGCTGTGATATATATAGCAGGCCTCTAGTGAGAGTCACATGGGCCTCCCCAGTGTCAGTCCGGCCCACTCCGCCCCCGAGATCTGTTCTATTGATCTACGTAAATGAGGCATCTGTCTCACACTCAAAATAGCCCTTAGAAATTACACTGATCCCAACTGGCCTCTCCGTCAATGTCAGGTCACACCGGTGATTGCCGCCAAACTGTCAAAGGGATGTGCTTACTTTAGGCGAGGTGCGTGCAAGATGCAAAGAGGTCATTTTCTTGACTGGAGAACATATCAATATCAATATCAAAATCAGATTGACTATGCACTTTCCTTTCAGTTTAACTGTCAGCTTCCTGCACTTTGAGCTCCTTCATCATACAGTACCTTCAAATGTAAAGTCTGTACTCTTGTGTCAGGCCTCAGAACGTTCAGAATATGTAGACACAGATTTATGACTGGAATCCATCAGAAGCGTGTACAGAGTGACGCAGCAGAGGTCATGTCACATACACAGGCCACTAAACAGAACAGGCTCCGTTTAAATTATGTCTATGGTAAAATATTACATTATTATTCTAAAAAGCAGCAAACATGGACAGAACAAGACATACAAGGCAGACAGAAAGATGAATAGAAAGAGAGCTATAGATAGATTAATAGACAAACTGGCATAGATAGATAGATAGATAGATAGATAGATAGATAGATAGATAGACAGACAGACAGACAGACAGACAGACAGACAGGAACCACGAGAGACATCGGACATACTGAGAGAAAAAGATATACAGAGACATAAACAGGGAGAGTAGACTAATAGACATACACAAAAAGACAGATATATAGGCAGTCGTATAGATGTATCGACATAGAAATATGGATAGACAGATGCATAGACAGACAGATAGACAGACAATAGGATAGATACAAAGACAAATAGGCAGACTGATAGGCAGACATGCACAGAAAGACAGACAGATATATAGACAGACACACACACCAACAAACAAAACCAAGACAGCCATATTGGAAAAAAAGACAGATACATAAACAGTGATAGATAGGCAGACTGATAGACATGAAGATAGACTGATATATAGACACACAGACAGACAGATAGATCCATAGACATCAAAGTTTAACACAGAGTCCCTCTTTGAGAATGTATAGTACAGTATGTGTGTAAGAATGAGAGATATGCTAATCAAACGTGATTGTGAAGTGTTGTATAAGTCCCCAACAGCTTCAGAAGGGACCCGGGGACATAATTAGCCTCAATGATGATCTCTCACACACACACACACACACACACACGCATGCACACACACTCCACACACAGAGCTCCTGTAGCACAGCCATCATCGACCCACACTAGCTGGGGAAGAGCTACAGGTCAATTTATTATTCTTCTAGTTGCTATTATTATAATGATTGCATTTATTATTATTATTACTATATATTCTTAGTATTATTAACTATATGTCCTGACGGACTCATTCTTTGGTCCTCTCTCATTCGCGTGTGACCACTTCATTAGTACTAGGCCTGGTAGGAAAATAACAAAGAAGAGAGAGAGTGAGGGAGAAGAGAGATTTAGAGAGAGAAAGTGAGGTGCCCATGCTGTTGACTCCCTTTCGATGTGTCCAGTGAGAGTTGCTGACCACAATAATGTCCCACTATAAACGTGACGCTACCATTGGTAGGTCTGTTTAATTTTCGGGCCGATGCTCCGGTTTGGCTTGCGAATCCTTCATGTTCGGGTTGCCAGTGTGGGGCCTATTGTAACAAACTGTTTTGAAATACATACGCCCTGTTTGAGCTTTCGGGAGCACACCACCCTTTAATCAAAAATAGACATCCGTCTATGGTGTCATTCACTCGAAGTCATGCGCCATATGCGCTGTTATTCGCTGCATGATCGAGCCATTGGACCTCATTAAAAGGAACGAAATGAATGGAATGTAAATACACAAAGCTAGCGGACTGCTCTCAGTTACGTCCTGAAACTAAACTATGTGAATTGTACATTCAATTGTAGTGAAATTAATACAGAGAGGCTAGAGGAAGGGAGATATAACCCATGAAAAAAAAAAATACTACGGTGTACCCACACCAGTTAAATATACTATAACTAAGTTTTTGAAATATACTATAATATAATAGATAAATATTAATATAACATAGTATAGATAATCAGGATATGTAACTGTGTATATTGTTTTACATAAATTTCAATCTCTTGTAAAACCCTAAAATGGCAAATAATAAATGTATAATAATGTGTAAGGGAAACGGGTCAATAATTTAGCTCAAAGGGAATTATTTAAGATTTTAAATGGAACTCCACCATTAATATGCAAGGGAATTAGGAGAGAATCACTGTTTTACGGCTGATCACTGATACGGCCAGCGATTCATTGAACGAGCCGTATGACATCAATTCTGCAATGGGTATTTATATCCAAAATATAGTGAAAACATTATTAATTAGCACATGTAACAAGATCGTCAGTTTTAGACATTAACTTGTGAGCACAAAACATGAGATACTTATCTTTTCAATATAAATAATGCTTTATTGGATAAATCTAAGACATAAAAAATAATCTAACACATGAACACACGCATTAACACAAGTTTTCAGAAAGAGAGAGAGATGAAATAATTAAAGAGAATGAAAATGTAAAATCCCAAGTCTACAGCAATATGTGCAAGTGTATAGATCTGCACAACCATCAACCTCACTTATTACCCCGCACTGATTTTCCTCACAAATGAGGTTAAAATTAGATTCACTGCCCAGTTCATTTAGCATCGGAGTACGTGCGTTTTGGCGTATGCGGGTGTGCCCTTTCTGGTCTATAGTTTGCTGAACGGGGTTTCCCGAGTTGCTTGATTGGGCCTTGGAGGTTCAGTCCGGGAAGCCAGTGGTTGTGGCGTGAGCTGGCACGCGGAGCCTGTGTCCCTTCCGTTGCAGATTAACAGTAGCACTCTTCTGGGAATGCGACGTAGGTCTTAACGCATACAAGCAATACTTCTCAACGGAAAGATAAAACAAACTAAAGAAAGTAGAAATAGATGAAAGTTTGACGAGACCAGGTGGCTTTCTCCGCATGGGTTTGGCGGATCTGGCGTGTAAGCAGACCAAAAAAAACGCTCACACTAAAGAAGCAAAAGACTCAAAACATAGCTCAAATCTAGTGCCTAAAAAGGGAGACAGAGGAAATTACTAGCAAGAGAGGTGGTTGAGAATAGAACCAAGGGAAGGCCAAGAGCGACGAACCGAAGAAGCGAAGTGTGATGGTGTTCTAGTAGTAAACCAGGGCTGGGTGTTACCACACCCCAATGTTCCTGACCAAGTTGTACTCGGGGTGTTGCGATGTTTCTCCTTCCCATTCATAAATCGACTGTTATCTCATCATTCACATGATCTGCGTTTTTCCTGCTCTGGTAGAGTATTCATTTTGGACATGATTTCTTATAATAAAAATATGATACATTTGACAACGAAGTGATTATAAATAAACGTTTCAAGCATGAAGATTCAAACACACACATACCAGACCATTAACCGACCCCTTGAGCTATTCAATAGTTATTAAAAATACATACACAATAAATGATTAAGACATGATGATTAAACATGTGGGTTACATACATAATATGGAGTGATTAGATATATAGCAATGGTTAGTTGCTGGTCACCAGTCCTTTTAGTGTCATCTAGGTGCATGGAAAGGCAGTTTCCGTGCATTCTGTGGATGTAAGGATACGTTCTGTGAAGACAAGAGGTTAAGAGGTCTCTCATAAGGAATTCCAGTCTGTTGCGGTCCTCTTATGGTTTTTGGATTATGGCTTCTCAAGGAGCTTGTGGCTGTAGTTACTATCGTGTGATAGTCATGCGGTCATCTCTTTTTACCATTATTCTTGATAACTTGCCCCATAATTTTACAATCTCCTTGGACTTGTCAATGTGTTCTTTTGTGTTAATGTTGAAAACTGTTCTGTGACAGGGGGGGTTGAGGCTTGCTTCAGCCTGGGTAATGCTCGGGTCTGATTTATGACATCCTGTTGTCTTGGGCCTCTGTGGAATTTTTGTGACTCTTCGTGCCTCAACTCGGTTTTGACCAAAGCTTAGATTGTCTGATTCGGTCTGATAACCTACAAATATCTTTAAGTGTGATACATCTTTAATTTATATTAATGTATTAAACTTGATCACATTGTCAGCCCTGATACCTGACTAAAAAAATAAATTGCAACCCTCTTTCTTCCATACACTCCTTCAAGTCACTCACTCGAACAGATTATAATACATATATCTCAGTAAATTACTATAAATATAATATAATATATAAGTTCTTTATGGGTTGGAAATCACATAATTAAGTTGATTAACATTTTAAATAAATAGCCTGTTCTATTCCAAATACACTTAAACCAAATAATCACAGCTGACACCAAGCATTTTATAGCAAACACCCTTGTTAGAAACAGCCTGAGCTGAATAGGAAGCAGCTTGCTCTTCAGTCAGTCCATCAGAGTTCAGCTAACAGCATGCAGCACAAGAAGTAGAGAAGGACAGTAGCTGTCATTTAACACAACTTGCCCTCCGAGCCTGTAGTCAAACAGCTTCGTAACACTAGACTTTGTCACATGAGCTCTCCCTCTCTCTCTATCTTCTGTCAGCTTAAGTGACAAGTGACCTAAAATCTCACCTTGCATGAACCTACCCCGCTTCTTCCTGTTGAGACGACTGTCAAGTGTGGTGCCCTACAACCATGCATCAAAATGAATACAAAACAATGTTGACAAACAACAGAGAGAGAGAAAAAAATTCTAAGAAAAATAAAGATGCCAACATGACAGACCTAAAAGACACGAGAACCGGTCTGCTCCCCTAGACCCAGAGAAAGAGAGAGGTTTTACAGAGAAGGCCACATAACGGTTTTGTGTTCACAAGAATCGCCTGACAGCTGGAGGGACAAGGTTACCTATTAAAGGCCATTCTGTAAATCGCATGCTCATCAGCACTTCATTCGATATGCTGATATCAAAAGCAATCAGCAACATTCTCTCTTCCGTGGAGGAATACTGAGGCCGAACCAGTAGCTATTCAACTTTTTGACATATCAATTTTTCATTATGGCACTTTATCATCATTTAAGCTGCAATATCAGAGTCGACAACAAGGTGAATTCAGAGCATTACTTCATTAACTAAACTTGAAGTTAAATAATTATAATAAATAATACATCTTAGTCATTCCATTTTATTGATCAATATTCAGTAAAAAAACGTAATTGGGTGCATATTAACAGGTACTGTCTGGTAATGTTTATGATAGTTTTTCTTTTGCTCGCCACTGCATATTGATCAATGGGTTTAAATACAGTAACAGATTAAATATTGTGTAATTCGGTTCGATCATATTGTTATAATTAATTTGTTGTGATGGTACAGCCTAATTTCACCAGTCATTCCTCCAGTCTTCAGTGTCCTAAGTGCTCAAAAACATTAATATGCTGATTTGAAGCTCAAGAAACAGTTCTCATTATTTCAAGTTGAAAGCAGTTGTGCTGTTTATTTTTTGTGTGTGTGGAAATGATGAAACATTTGAGAACTTGAATGTTCAAAAGAAATGCATGCATTTAAAATAGAAATGCAATAAAACATGATGTCTTTACTGCCACTTTCAATCAATTAAATGCCCTGTGGCTGAATAAAACTTAATTTCTTAAACAACTAACCCCAATTTTTTTAATGGTTGAACTGGAATATGTGCTTTACCTGACATTTGTACTGTTTTTTTCCCCATGCAACCTTTAACTCTATAAAAAAGCCCCTTCCAAAATCTAGTATCTAAATCATATTTTTTTTTTAGCAGTTTTTTGTTTCTCCCTGTAACTCTCAGGACTTCGTCGAGAATATATTATTATATATATATATATATATATCCGAAATATTTATAATATATATATATTTATATATTTTAAAGGGGCAAAAAACCCAGTAAATTTTACAGCATAGTATTATTTATTAGAAGTAATAATCTAGTTGTAGCTGCAGCTTTTGGATCAAAAAGGCCTATTTCTCCATTGATAGCCATTCAAAAGTCTTTTGCTACTAGCATACAAAACCACACATCATTCAAAATATTATGAATACCAGCCAAACGACTGCCATTGAGATGCTAACATTTTGATTTCTCCAGGTAAAGACCTCTTTGATTTAGACTCTGAATTATGCTGCAACCCCAGTCAAGGCCACTAACCATTTTATTTACTCACCAAAGCCAATTTTTACCTGCAGCTTGCTCTTCATAAGTGCTATTTTTAAACTATGACCCTAAAAGCTTAGAAGTTTTTATTACAAGAAGAAATCACCCAAACTACGCCCATCTCACTGCCTCCGGCGCTGGGATGAAAGGTAAGCTTTTCTTCCCCTGTTCAAACTTTAAGGAGGCTGAATGGAAGAGCAGATATCATTGTATATGATGAGGACGTCTTCTTTATTTTTTTATGTGCATTACATTGGAAGAGACACAGGCCTGGTGCCACATAAATCAATTTGACAGTGCAATGGATTTGTAATGGATAAAAAAAAACAAAAAAGCTCAGGAATAGTTCTCTCTTCTCCTCCTCCCTGCAAATATCCCAAGAGGCTCAGCTCCATTTAAGATGTATGTAATTACTTAATTTCATTCATCAATGATGGGCGAGGTGAACGCAATTTGTCAATCATCTACAGCTATATCGCAGAGACATTTGGTAATGAACATACATTATGTGAAGATTTGTGTGTGCGGGAAATCATTATTGCACAAGTGTAAACATTCAACACATACAGTCTTCATTGACAGACACACACAAGTATATATTACGTGTACAAAGTTCAAGGATGATTCATCACTCTAATGTGTTTGTGCTGTCAACTGAGCAGTGTATGGCAAAAAAAAAAAAATCCATATTTCATATTTAGTTAGTCACTGCAATCTCTGCTGAAAAACTACAAACAAAAATTAAAATTTGTGTAGCATGATAGTCTAAAAGCTAAGCTACTTATAATTTAAAATACTTAAAGTACAGTCAAGTACAAACACTACAAACTAAGTAGTTATCTACACTTTAAGCATATTCAATGGGGCATTCAATCTATATATCACCTGACCAGAGTTCAAGTCCAATTTTCGTACAAAACAATCTACTTGTGGCATAATTATATAGTTATAATAGAGATGTATATATATATAAGAGATAGTATTATATAATTAATATAATAAGAATAATGGATAGAGAGAGAGGCAAAGAGAGTTAGGACTTGGTGTGTTCTGATTGGTTCTTCTACACTATATGATTCATGAAACACTAAACAACCGATCCGAGAATGGAATAAATGTCAGACATCATAAAAAAAGTGGAATCAAAACGGACAAGATGCTGTTGCACTACTTGACAATCTCTCATGCTCCCAAAATGGTATTTATTTGATTGTTTGATGATTTAAAACAACGACTTTTCTATTGTGCATATCTTTTATATTCCTGTGAAGCTGATTTCAGCATCAATTACTCCATCTTCAGTGTCACATGACCGTCAAAAGTATTCTAATAGGCTGATTGGTACTCAAGAAACAGTTATATCAATTATTATCAACGTTGAAAACAGTTCTGCTGCTCAACAATTTTAGGGAAACTGTTATACTTTTTTTGAGGATTCTTTGATAAATAGAAAGTTCAACAGCGTTTATTTGAAATAGAAATCTTTTTAACAACAAATGTCATGTCACATTTGACAATTTTAACATAATTAATCTTGATGAACAATAGTATTAATTTCTTTAAAAAAACGAAAAACCTTACTGACCCCCAACCTTTGAACATTATTCTTCATCACTGTTTTTACTAAGTTCCATCTACTTCTAAGCTAGTGCAATGTCTTTCACTCTAAAGTCCTACTGACAACATGGAAACTGTAATCCTACGAATTTTCAAAGATCTTTTTTTTTTTTTAAACAGTACTTGTGTTTTCATTGCAGTTCTTTTGTATCTTTGAAAGTCAACGATACTCTCAGTGTAGTCAGGGTGGATTCAATAAGAATCAATCCTGCCTACTTCTAGCGATGCTTATTTGCACACACTGTCTAGCACACATTTCAATAGGAGCAATAATGCAAATATGCCACAAACCAGCACAGATAAACTGGTTATACTGAACTGCAGGGCAAAATGGAGACGCGTGTTTTAATGCTTAAGTGCTGCAAACAAAATGTGTAGCAACCATTCAGTCAACGTTTCTACGTGATCAATACTCTTTGATTTGAAAGCAAACTGCACTTAACTGAACTAAATATATTTCCGCAGAGCAAAAAACTGTGAAAGCTATTGTAAACAGACACTATATGAGCCAAGTGAGTGAGAGAGAGGCAGCAAGACAGAGAGAAAGTTACTCAGGTTGAGGCTTTAATTTTCCTCACTATTAATGGGACACATTAAATGTTGATTTTACAGCCCTGTAGAAAAGCAAGGAAGGGCGTGAGAGGCAGGAGCTAAACCTGGAAAGAAAAGGATCACTATAGTATAAGACATGGTAAATGTCAGAGGCAGGGGTGGGAGCAGTAAATTGCTTCATTTATGGCCATGGGGACCAATGGGAATGTACCAGTCGTTATGATGTCATGTCTGGCCAATGCAAATATAGGCTCTGTCCCAAATGCCTCCCTAAGTCCAGTGGTCCTCCTTTAAGTTCCCATTTTGTTAATTTAATGTCACACAGACTGTCCAATGTCGGGCAGCCATCTGAACAACATCCAAATCGTTGAAGGCTCGTCAAAAGGTCACAGCCAAGGTGCATATGAGAAGTTAAAGAGGCGCTTTTGAAACCTACAATGATAAATGTGACACCTCATGGTCTAATGGACTTCAGACACGTGCATTGCATAACAGCCATCAGAAGTATACACAAGTGTGGCAATTTGGGAGAGGAACATAAATCTCTAAAGGCAGAAATGCATTACAATTATGGAAAACAAGTTGACTAAATATGAGACTTATAAACCGATTTCTCGGCATTATCCAGAGTAATTTGGAATTCTGATGTAGCTCAGTCCTCACAATAATGTTATTAATGTTATAAGAGTACAGACAATTTTGGATCATTGTTATATATAAACATCATGTGTAATATACTGTACAAATGATGCAAGTTCAAAATGCATACTTGAGGTATAAATGTGTACATTATGATGTAGAAAAATGTATAATACATAATATATTAACCACAAACTTTATTTTACCATATTTAAACCACCATTTCTTAACTCCCATGTGATAATTCCTAAGAAAACCCATGGATAATAAACTTTCCAGGTTGGCCTATAAATGGACTTTCTTACTGAAGAGCTCTACAGCAACATCATGTTTGCTAACAAGATCAAAGAGGTGCACAAATGAACAAATAAGAGAAATCAGAAAACTCGCCTCAATGGTTGATGATTTCCTATAAGGAAGATGCAAGAACTGGCGTTTTACATATGTGGGGTAAAACAGGATACTATTTAGTACACAGCTTACTTAAAAACATAACCACTTTTACTTCTTCTGTCATGTAATGCTTGTGGCAAACCAATGTAAAAGGGATTTTTCCACCTGCTGGGCTGGAGTGTGGAGCACCTGGAGGGATGGATAGTATGAGGGGACAAAAACAACTACATGCTATTAATCAGTCCTGTTGCCTTTAGATAACACACACAAACTCACACAGACACAACATTCTCTGAAAACACTTCATAATAAGAGTCAAGTACACTATAATAACATATGTGATCCTAAATAAACTGAAACCTACTTTGACATTAGTTAAATCTATTATAATTTCCTGTCCGTCATTTGGTCCCAAACACCTATGAACCATTTTTTATTGTACTTATATGATGCCATTTTCAGCATAAATATTCTGTCAGATCAACAGATCATCAAGGAATCCCAAATATTTTGTCAGCCGAATCCCTTTGAACTAAAATATTAACTTGAATTCTGACTGAGATTTTAATATTTTATTGAGTAGCTAATATTTCAGTTATTTACCAACATATGTTGGTTAATGCTCACAGGACTTGCAAGTATTTTATTTTATTTTTTTAGTATGTGTTTTATTTTAAAATTACTCATGCCCAGCAGTTCATTAATGGGCCCCTTTTTGGTGAAAAGGTTTTTTAGGTTGACGTTTATTTTCACATGATTCACACCATACATATGACAGCACAAATTACAGTCAGTTATATGACACATCATGCAAACTCTGTTTAAAGTGTAATTGAGCTCAAAAATACTTTCAGGAAATTGGACACAGTATATATAATTACTGTAGAGTAAAT
This sequence comes from Sinocyclocheilus anophthalmus, assembly GCA_018155175.1. Classification (NCBI taxonomy): domain Eukaryota; kingdom Metazoa; phylum Chordata; class Actinopteri; order Cypriniformes; family Cyprinidae; genus Sinocyclocheilus; species Sinocyclocheilus anophthalmus. The sequence continues at coordinate 60,958 of JADLZN010008682.1, read as the reverse complement.
ATTTACTGAGTGTATGTTGTTGGATATCGTTCACTGGAACCTCCAAACATTTGCTTTTCTTTACAAAATGCACCATCACTGTATATTTCACCCAAAATGGATGTGTTTTCATTCATGTCTTGTTGATAAATAGGTTCAGAAGTCAGAAAAAATGATTGTGTTTTGTCCGGATGTGGATAATTTGGAGCACTTTCATATGGGCTTTTACTGCATATAAGAGGAGTCAGTGAAAGCCGTATTACTCTGTCCCCAGCATTACTGCGCAGACACTGATGGATCGTCCATTTTACGGGCTCTTTCCTCTTATCCGCTATTCTAAACTGTATTTTCTGTCCACTTTAACTTGAAACATCCATTTTTACCTGACACACTTACTCATCAGAAGAGCAGAATGTTGCTAGAGATAAGCTGATTTCCCGTGTCCCACAGATATCCTCCAGCGCTGAGAGAGACATGACTCAAATATCTTCGTCTCACTTGCTTTTTTCAGTCCCTCCCTCCATCTTTCCTCCCTTGAGGAGGCAGGCTGATTGTTTGACTTTTCAAGTCTGCCATGGTGAAAACACAACATATACATCTTCCTGGTTCAATTAGGGTAGTTGGGGCAACATCAACTCCCTCTCATAAAGCAGTCCATCTTTCCTGCCGACAGTCCGGTGGAGGGGGGCATAGGGTGGACACTAACGAGGGAGCCAGAGGGGATTGTGAGATTGACAGAATGAGCCAGGGTCACAACAGAGTACGGTGAGGACATTAAAAATGGGCGAGAACATTCTTGGGGCACTTTATTTATTTTGGAGTGGAGAAAGTTGAGCTGTGTCTGGGTGAAAATTACGATTGTGATTTTCTGTAGGCTTGAAATATGACACGAACCATTTTTTATTCCTCTGATTACCTGTCATTCCTCTGCTCATACAGACACTCAAAGGGCCATTTGCAAAGCTGAATCTCTATACAATCATCCATGAACAGGTCTGGATACTACAGCGAATTTGGTATTCAGTATGAGGATGTGTCACAACAGAGCAGGAGGGTAGAAATTTGAATGGTACATTACATTATTCTTCATTTTGCAGACAATTTCTTATCTAAAGTGACTTACAGTGCATTTTTAATACAATCCCCCAAGAGAAAACTTTAATTAAAGTCAATGTGAATCAAAATGGACCGTATTTTCATTTGTAATGCACATTCCTGGATTTGCTATGCATTATTCATTGATTCATGTCATTTCAAAGAAGAAAAATATTAGTCTTTGTAATCTTTCATCAAAATGTAATAACTTGCTCCACCTCTAAAATGACTTTTCTATTTTAGAAAGCCAATGTAAACCAACAAGTAATGCAGTGTTTCTAAAATCTTGCCAATAATTAACACAGAAATTTGCGAAGCTTGTAAAGTTTGTGAAAGTCTACAACAATATACTTAAAAAAAAAGATCATTGGAATATGTTGAGATGAGGGTGAACTTGACCTTTGACCTTGTTGTCCAGTTCAAAAAGTCCACAAAATTCACTGCAAGCTCACATTCAAGTCCATTCTGTAATTAAATGCCCGCGTTTTACATTCTTTGTGGATAAAATGAAGTCGCACCCCACAATTCTTCTTTAAATGTCCTGTTTTACAAAGAATTTCAACATATTACAAAAGTAAAATATGTTGCAAATGCCATTTCATGTCACAATTTTAATCGTTTTGCTAATTAACTGCCTCCTCTTAGGTTCGAACCTTCAACCTTGGTATTACCAGCCCACCCCCACTATGTCTCATTTTACACATCAAATGCTTGTATATACATTTGCTGTTTTTGCTTTGCAATATAAAAACAGCACTAGTGGAAAGGGTGAGTACTTTCTCATCTCCTCCTGTGATTAGAACCTTCATCCATCACAGACGGAACAAACAAAACAGAGAAAAAAAATCAAAGAGCAGCAAGTTTGCTGTGAGCTATTCTTAGTAATGACTTGGATAGAGTAATGCTAATTTAGTGACGACCTTTAAATGAATCACTGCCACATAAAACTCATTTGATGAACACCAGGGCGTGCTCGCTCAAGCTAGCTGACATTAATTACCACAGAAACGGGGTGAGACTGAAAAAAAAAATGCTCAAAAGATCTATTTCTGCAATGATCATTACTGCCAGTATATCTGAAACAAGACTTTTATGAATTATTTGAAACATTTGATTATGATCAAAGTGAGAAGAGGGTATAAAGGTGAGGAATGCATTGTGCACATATAGGGAGAACACTTCGCCGAAATGATCTTTATGATGACGGCATTATGAACAGGCATTAACGAGTCGCATAATTAACAACTGCTCCCTGGTTTCTACTGTTATCATGCACTGCATGAACTGTAATTGAGCAACACACACACATATATAGTCGCTGTCTCCCTCATACTCATGTATTGCAAAGTCGATTGGTGTCTGGCCCAGGAGCAAGGTCATGTCACAGTCACCCAGTGTGACACACTGGTCACAAGGCTTCACACATCTGCTCCTGTCCTCCACTAGTTCCCTGTTCTGGCTCCTGGGCCAACTTGCCCCGTGGACCCAACTCTGAAAGCAGCAGCTGGGGCTGAAACACCCCCGCAGACTCTAGTGAAGACCCTCTGGGAGACCCCTGGTTTAAACAGAGGTCACAGTCATGATCCTCCAAGGCACAGATTTGCTAAATTCCCCACACCAAACACACACACACACACACCAAAAACACCCATTGACAAGCACCGGGGGGGTGATATGATTATGTGTAGATTAGAAAATTGTAAATACTACTACTACTACTAATAATAATAATAATATTGACATTATCATCATCATCATTATTATAACTAAAAACAATAATTTATGAGTTGATTTTGTATTTGTTTTAATATGTTAGGACCAAAATATACAATGAGGTTAAAAAGCACAGTGGTGGCATTTACAGCGGGTATAGAAAATAATCACCCCCAGATTTTGTTGCTTTGCAGCCTGAAATGAAAACGGACACAGTTTTTGTTTTATCCAGCTGTATGTACTGAGTGCAACTTATAACATCTAAGTGAAAGATATAACACAAAAATGTCAGAAAAAAAATCACTGAGTTGGAAAAAGCATCACCTCCCTCCTAAAAATGACTCGTAAACTCAATCAGGTGTAGCTAATCCCCTTCTGTGATCCAGCTTTGCTCAATTTGATTAGCTCAGCATAAAAAGAGATTTCCTGCAACATTTCAGTCCTTTGTAGTGCAACTGAAGAAAACAATCAGCTATGGGTGGCAAGGTACTGGCAAAAGATCTCCGAAATAAAGTTGTAGACAGGCACAAGTCAAGAAATGGATAAGAAATGGAAATGGAAAGAAATTTCAAAGGCTTTAACAATTCCTAGAAGCACAGTGAAGTCTATTAATATGAAGTGAAAGGTTTTTTAAAAAAATACACGCTCTCCTGATCAGGATGTCACTCCAAAAAGGATGAAAGGGTCAAGAGGAAACTGCTCAGAAGCGACCAATAGGCCTACAGCAACTCTGAAGCAGTTGCGGGAATTTATGACAAAGAGTGGTCATTGTGTGCACGTGACAACAATATCACAAATTCTCCACAAATGTGGCTTGTATGGGAGGGTTGCCAGAAAAAAGCCACTCCTCAAGAAAGGCCACATGCAGTCACGACTATAGACATTTAATATAAAATCTACAAATATAAATAAATACAATCACCCATGCTAAATTAATATTCCTCATTATGGTGCACCAAATGTTTTAAATTACCTGCCAAATTGGGTTCTGAAAATAACAGCCCATTCTTACTCATCCCTACTTTTTTTTTTTTTAAATGGTGATGCCTGTTGGTTAGTGCTAAATATGAAAAGGACAACATGTGTTCATGCTTGTTACAGCTAAATGTGATAAGTCTGGCAGTCATTTGTTTTTAGAAAACATTATTAGATTCCCATATGTATTACTTTCTTTATCCAAACACTACATAATATTAATTTCTTGTTATGCAAAAATCTACAATAACTGAGCATTCAAAAACTCTGCCTTTTGGGGTGACAAAGCAGGGCAAGCATTTTGGGGCCACACACGGACATCTGATAGAGCTCTAATCCTCTTTACTAGACAGCTCTCAGAGCGGAGGCCCATCCCTGGAGGTGCCCAGAAAGCTATATAGCAGATAAGTATGCTGGAGAGATCTCCCGAAGGCTTCTCACTACCTGGATCACTCTACGACTGCAGCAAAAGTCACTTTACCTGTCAGACAAACAGAGAAGCAGTCTTGGCCAGGTGAGTGACATATTCAATTTTCAATATAGTCCAATTTTTTGCGCATGCAGTGTGTTCTGAAGAGCCATTCACAAATGCCTTGAACAGAATTTGTCAGTCCGGACTAGAGACCTGCACTCCCGCGGGAGTACTGCGGGACCCGCAGGACCCGTGGGACCCAACGCAACAGGGTGCGGCGCAGGACAACTCTTGATGGGCGGGTGCGGGCAGGAAGAGACTCGTGTATGTGCGGAATGCAGGAGAATAAAATGATTTGTGGGACTCCCGCAAAATAGAAATTATCTAAACATAAAGTGTCTAAAACATATAAATTGTTATTTATCTGTAGCACAAAAGCAAAAAGAACAACTAATATTAACATTAAAATGATTGACATGCGCAAGCTAGGCATAGTTTCTATTTATAAAAATTAAGGTTCTTTATTGGTATCTATGGTTCCACAAAACCGTTCCATTCCACAAATGGTTCTTAAGATTATTTGAATATTCTTTACACTAATTAAATTTTTTTTTTAAGAAGTGTTCATTGAAAGGTTATTTGAGGAACCCAAAATAGTTCTTCTAAGCTAAAGCTGTGAAAACCCCCTTTTGCAACCTTTATCTTTTAAGGGACATCAGTGGCTTGCCCTCTTTCTGAGGGAAGGTATGTCTGTCACTTCCATTGGTGCTCTCTCACCAGGTGAAAAGGCATGCGCCACGGCATGGCTGAGTGGGCATTCCGTTCCCCATAGTGTCCGCTAGAGGACGCAGTGTGAGTTCCCTAGAAGGGGAACATCTCAGGTTATGCCTGTAATGCCATGGTTCCTCAAGAGGGAAGAAAAGCTGTGTCCCCTCGTAATGCCTAGTGCTTGCCCATAGTGTCCACTAGAGGATGCACCGTCTCGTTCCCTCTCGGGTAACAATATTTGCATGCGTAACCCGAGACATTTTAGATTATTCTTTGAAAAATGCATGTTATTTTTTTTTTAAATCCCAATAACAGAAACACTCTCTAGGGATGCAGTGCTTCCAGTCTGAATCCAGCTGGAACCAGCTTCGGTTTGCGTGAATCATAACGGGCCAGAGAAGTATTTATGCATCGCAGCGCAGGTCAGTCAAAATCCCCGCTCAAGTGACCCGACGTCATCACGGTTCAGACTATAACTCAGTCACAGCGACTCGGCCTTATGCATAGAGATTTGATTATGTCCATCTCATTTTACACTCATAAATCATCAGAGTCCGGCAATGAGGATTTGATTTAATTTTACTTCACGGGAAGATCAGTGCCCAGAGGATTGAAACGGACAGTTGAGTGGACAGCACTTAATGCCTATGAAAGACTTAATGAAAAGAGAACCTAAAGGCCGCTGCAGAACATGTGTCTCCGTGGTCCGAGGCTGAAATGATTGATGGTGTGTGTGGGTGAACCATTTCAGCTGAACCCGCCTGTACTGAAGTACATTTCCTCAATGTTTTTACTCCAAACATTCATTTTGAGAAGCTGACACTGTTATTTATCACACAGCGGCTCGGCGGAGGGAATGCTTTGTATTTCAGAAGATTTCAGCTGGGTCATTATTTTGCAGGCTTGGCTTCTACCTCACACCAGTTTAGAGAAAATAGTGTTTGCTTTTTCCCCCCTTTCATCCACAGACTAGACGTCATACCTCTCAGTGTGATAAAGCACAAAAGCCTTAAATAAAAATAAAATTAAATAAAAAATAAGGCACAGAAACAAGCATGGCAACCACCAGGTTCCCCCATGTGCAATCACCATGGAAACATCACACGTTTGTCCATTGTTAAAGAAAATGGAAGGTGGATTTGTAAAAGCTAGATAACCTCAATGACCTTTATAGCAATTAAGTAGAATTTATCTGAAGTCACTCATGCCTGTATGAAACCATTTTATGTTCTCCAAGAAAATGTTGTCAGTAAGCACACCAGCTAAATACATTTTACACAACCTTGATCGAAGCAGTATAATTTTTTTTGTATAATTTTAGTGTTCATTAAAATTTATTTACATTTTGTGCTTGTTGTCACTTTATCCTTTTTTGTATTTTTATTTTATATATATATCTTCTTTTATTTTTTTATAAATTTATAGTTTTACTTTGGTTTAAATTTTTTTTTTTTCTTTTTCTTTTGTTTTTATTTAATTCTTCCATTCAATATTTATTTGTAAATAACTTTATTTTAGTACCCGTATACCATTATTTTTTTGAGCATTTTGAATTTGCTGTTATTTTATATTTTCTGTTTTCACATCTCCGTTAAAGTTTTAGTAATTGTGTTGTTATTTTTTTTCAAATCATTATTTTCAATATATTTGTATTATTCATAGTTTTTATTTTTATTTTATTTAATTTGAGGTATTTTAGTCAACTTGAAAGAAAATAGATATGTTTTGCCTTAGCTGAATGAATATATTTTAGGTTTTCATTTTATTTCAGCTACTCTTTGTTTGTTTGTTTATGTATTAATTTTAGTAGTCAACATTAATCACCCTGATTCCTACTAAACTTTTTTTAATAGTTTAGTTTTTCGGTTATTATTTTACAGGAAAACACGGTCATATATGTGTGTTTCGAAATAACAACAGCTATGCTGATGAATCCAAGGGAATCTGACATCTTTGGCAAATGAAAATCTTGTACTAAATGGTTGAACTGGAGAAGATTCCATTATTCCAAAAAGAACACTAGCATATCTACTTTGGACTGTCTGGCCTTCGTGATCACCCTGCTCTTGGTCTCAGTTGGAGGGTTTATGATGGCAAAAATGATTTTGGTGTTACTCCAGCATTTCCTCCTCTGAATAACAGCATTGGATATCAATGACAAAGTTTCCCTTGGTATCTGTGCTGATATGAACAATAAGGACATTAGGTGGTGGAATATTGCCATAGCTCGCTGAGAAAGCAGATGGTGTCCCTCACGGGAACAAAAGAATGATTAAATTGTCCAGCAACATTTCGGTGACTTGATTTGGCACTCCTTGCAACAAAACAGAGGCTCCATTTGACTATTGAGGGTAACCCTTGACAAAGATACAGCTTTCACACTTGGAGCACAATTATTGTTGATTTAGCGTAGAGGATAGGAAGGACATCTGAAAAACCTTTCCTCTTATAAACACACACACACACACACACGGTAGGCACCACATAAAACACCCCCCTGCACACACAGCTGAATAAGTGCTCCTCACGTCATCCTTTGGTCAACTTTCAAACGACCTTCATTCACATGCTGTACATATTTTCACTAGAGCTGCCAATTTAATGCATTTAGTACAATAACACTTAAAAATTAATGTTTATAATCTCCCTATACTCGTAAAATGGATCACTGGAACTGCGGCCACTGACCGGCTTACATAACAAACAAACATTAAAGAGCAGGTCATATGGTATTTTAAAATGTCCTAATATTGTGTTGGAGTCCCCTACATCAGGTTTAAATGCATCTAAGGTCAGAAAACATTGTAATTTTTCTCAGAATATACATTTAATATTAGAATAATTTTTCGATGATTTCGAAACGATTCGTTCGAAGCAGTTCTGAGATTAAGGTCTGTAAACTCCTCCCTTCCATAAGCCTACTGTGCTCTGATTGGTCAGCTGGCCAAGTCTGTTGTGATTGGTCTTTTCATATACAATACATGTCGGAAACGAAACGCCCATTTCCATAATTCATTTTTTGCTCCGGAGGGTTATTTGTAAACAAAGATGCTATATGTTTACAAAAATGGTATCGATATTACCTTATCAATTCGAGCCTGAGTCTGAGGATGATACAGATTTAGTCGCTCAACCGGAAACTCCATCGCAAGCACAACTTGATCAGGACGTTTCTCAGTGGTAAGTTTAAACTATGTATGTGGTACATGGTGTGACCAGCAGTTTATTGCCATTCATTATTATTATTATTATGATTATTACTATTTAGGTGCACCTGTGGACTATGTAGAAATGCCAGTGAGTCTGAAAAACTAGCATCTTCTCGACATTAAATAAACACTAATTAGCGGAAGTGTTTGTGGTCAGGTCAGAGTGTTTGTATTTCGTGGGAAGGTGGGGATTATGCAAATGTGTTACCTTGTGACGTATATATGTAACAGGCAGAAGATTCGAAAATATGACAAATCGTTAAGGCAGTTCAGAGTCGACTCTTTCTTTTGAGAGACATCTTTATTTATCATGCACTTTTTTTGATTAACAACTTTGCAGACTGTTTACATTGAAGGATAGCTATGTTACAAACGGCAAAAAAATATATTTTTTGAAAACCCATATGACCTGCTCTTTAAAAGCCACATTTGTCTGACACAATAATGTATTGTCTTCAGTTGATCCCAATTTGGGGGCTTTTCCCAGCTAATATATCTTTAGATATACAGCCAGTTTGTGATTAGCAGTGATGCTAAATTAATTTTATGACCGACTTACAGTATGGGTTACATTGTTACACCAGTAGGTGGCGTCAAAGAAGCTGAACTGTCTTTTTGAGTGAGTCAATGAATCATTCATTCAACTGTTTAATTCATGCGGAACAAGCAAGTGAATGAAGTAAGTCACTGAATCATTCATTTAACCGATTTTTTAAAACACTAAAACATTCAGCAATGGTTCTGTTGTGGCTTAGTTTGAAACACAGGAACACAAGTGATGCACCGAGCAAGTACCAAGAGTGAACCAGTAATAAGTGTCCCATCAGAAACAAACCCCTACAAACTGTAGTCCTGGGAAGAAAAAAAAAATGATAATAATAAAAATCAGAAAACAGTTTAGATCAAATTATAAGTGATAAACATTTGTCAGTTTTCTGATTTTTACTGTTTATTTAGCCTATGTTTAATCAGAGCTACTTTTCTTTCTGGGACTACAGTGTCATCCAAATGACTAGCTAAAACATTTAAGGTCAACACTTTTATGTGGGAATAGATCGCCTCGATAGAGCATTAGTATCGCCACACTTCCACCTCTGTGTCTTATTTTTTGAGCTAATGCACTTGTTTACTCTGACGTCAAACCTTACCGTTTCTGCGTCCAAATGCTCCTTCAGGTCCAAAAGCAAACAACAAAAGGCTAATATACACTCACACTGTGCTGTACTGCCGAAAAACCATGATCCTACCCTTTATCTCCATACCGAAATGTCATTCTGCCAGACAGTGATTTATCTTTTCTGTATCATTAAAATACGTGAGCCAAAGACTGTAGTGTACACTGAGAGTTTTTAAAAGCCTAGCTCTGTTTCTCACTTGAAAAAGAGTAGAGGCTTGGACCCGGAAACAGTATTATTGGAAAGTCAATGTCACAAGTGAGATTTTTTTTTTTTTGCCAAGTCATGGCTAATTAGGACAAACTCTACCTAGTTAGGACACAATGTAGTATTTAAACATCACACTGAAAGTAGTAAACTGCACTTTGTTGCTTGTACTAAATTACGTTTTTGTATTTTTTTGCTTTGCAGTGGTTTAGTTCAAGACACTGTCAATAGTAGGACTGTGATATTACTCTCCCCTGTTCCCAATGCTCATCCTGCAGACCCTTCTAAAACAATGACTCACAATCATTTAAAGTAATCTCTCCTCTGAGATCAGCTCGATATGATGATGCAGTGCTTTCTAAAAGAAGCAGAGATAAAATAAAAGCACATATAGTAAAGTGCAAAAACAAAAACAGGTCCCTAGACGCCAGGTTTATCCGCCATGCATCACGGTATGGTGCCTGGCTGAAAACGCTGATGTTGGCCCTCCATAACTAATTCGTACCTCTGATGGTACTTCATAAAACACACAGTGCTGTAAATCTGCGGGACGTAGCCATAAACAATGGTCAAGTGAGGAAACTTTAGAGAGTCCTACACTGGCCCATGATGGCTTAGTTAGACCTGCTTTTGATGAATCTCTTTGTTTTGTCACAGCATGGGAACACTCACTTGCACACACAGAGATCATACACTGCCAATATTAGATTTCACACAGGATGGCTGGTGATGACACCCCAAGTGTGCCATAGACAATAAAAAAATTCTTACAGCTTCTTGTTTGGTGTTATTTTTGATCATACCATGGCTAGCAGGTGTTTTCTCTGAAGAGGTAACGGAGGAAGTGGCACCTCAAAAAGAGAGCAAGGTAAGATGAAAGTAGCGAAACATTTAATATTTGACAACTGTTTTACGATAGAAATGTTAAACAACTGACAGTAATATCCAGTGATGCATTTAACTATCTGCCCTTTTTCAAATAGAGTAAATTCTGCTATCAGTGCGTGATTAGTAATTTAATTTTATCATGTTTTCAAATATTATTTGCAAATATTTGAAAATTATTACTTCCCAACTAGAATTAGACCTAGCATTTCATTAAACCTGCAATTCTTGCCACCACACTTGTGGAGTTTACAAAGGATTGTTTTTTGGATTTTTTTCAATAATAATAGGCAAAAATATGGTGGTGTGGTATAAATAAAATATTAACAGTATTGTGGAATAATAATAATAATAATAATAACATCTCTGTATAAATTGAAATATAATTATTATATTCTATTAAATATTATTATATTTAATGTGTTTATATATCAATTTCACTACAGGGCTTTGAATGCCTTGAATCTGGCTGGCTACGACGTTCCCTTTCATGGGAATTCGAACTGCGTCTCTAGGGGTCGCTATGGGGAACGCCACATCATGACCCGTGTCTGAAGCATACATTAAAAAAAACACCAACAACACGTTGGCCATCGACAGCCATGACGTCACTACCAGTGCAACTACAGTATAAATCGGCGCCGGGAGCTACACATCATTCACATCTTCGTCTGAAGCTTGCGTCCGCAGAATGGCAAGAAACCTAGAGGACGCAGTGTCTCATCCCTACTCAGGGAACCAGGTTACAAAGTCCCCTGAACTTCCCTTTCATGGGAACTTGGAACTGCGTCCTCTTGGGGTCGTTATGGGGAACGGTATACCCACGCCACATGCTGAGGGGAGTGCAAGCCAGAACCATGGTGAGCACTAAGTACCAACTCTACCATATTGCTATGGGAGTTGCCCCTGGGACGTTAGATGTTTGTCAGTGACGTTATTCCCTACGGCCATAGGCCTAGGCTACATACCCCAAAAATCTTACCTGTTAGGGCCAGAACTCCTTGGCCCGGTGTAGAGCTTAAGGCTTGGAATCAGGAATAGATTAATTTAAGGGAATACGACCAAGAGCCTTGAATCATACTAGTCTTTGCCTGTCACACAGGGGCTACCGCACGGTTCTCTTTGTATGTGCTGAAGGAACTGTCTCAACAGACCCTTAGTAGCAACACCCTTTTAAGTAGGTATCCAGAGGATACATAGGAGGACTGGTGCCCAAGGCGGAATCTGGGTTTTAAACCACTCAAAAAGAGCATGAAGTCTTGCGCGTAGCTCTTACCATCCAGGATTTTAGAAATTGGGCAAAGCATAACGTGCACATTTACCACTTATGTGGATTTTAGAAAGTTTGCAAAGCATAACGTGCACACTTACCAGCTATGTGGATTTTAGAAATGTGGGCAAAGCATAACGTGCACTACACTTGAATACCATTCTAGGGGTTCTTGTGGCACTCTGAAAGAGCAGCCCATAGATCGAAATAGCGTATCCCCAGACGCTATACCTACGGCTATAATGCTGGAGTGGCTAACATAAATCTGTAGCTGAGGGAGCAAACACCCAGCTCTCAAACGAGAGGGAGCTCGACCTACAGCATGTTTCAATGGTGGAACAGCTAGCAGTTATTTACTTAGCTGTGGGAGCAACACACCTTGTTCTCAGTTGAGAAGGGGGCTCGACCTACTGCATGTTCCATTGCTGGAACGGCTAGCAGTAGTTTACCTAGGCTGAGGGAGCACAAACCCAGCTCGAGGGGGATCTACCTGCAGCATGATTGTAAAATCAGAAGGGTAAGCTTACTGCAAGCTAGCCAAACACTCAGCGTATCAGGGAGGTAGAGGAAGGGCCTAATTCACCTGATGATGCTGGTTCCAAGTGCTCTGGAGAAACAGAGAACTCAAACTCTCATGTGAGAGGAGAACTCCGAACTCAGAGGAATAACGTTGCTCATTCCAAGTAACCCTTTGAAAAAAGGGGAGCACTGCTCAATACTACCACGAGGACAGCCCATGGAGCGATGAATCCAACTCCTCAGAGAGGATTAATGTTCGAAAGAAAGCACCATACTCATAATAACCCTTCACTGGTGAGGGGATCGTGCGTCCAGTGTTCATAAGACTAACCAACTCCGAGAAAGGTACTCGGTCAAAAACACTTAACCCCTGCCATGTCAGGATTTTAGAAAAGTTGCAAAGCATAACTTCACCTATACCACTAGTGGATTGTGGAAAAGTGCGCCAAGCTTAACGTGCTGCACTTAATTGTTAGAGTTTTCCCAAGCATCTGTTTATAGATACCGAAAGTACAGGCAAACGAGAGTCAAGCTCAAATACCACACTCAAAGGTGAGGGGCCCTGCCCCGACGTCATTTACACATGCAGGTTCTCCAGTATGCCACCTATGCTTCCGCTCGAATTTTGCCTCAGAAAGAGGGGATATCCTGGTGATTGGGAAACCCCTCAGGGTGACCCAGATACAGTTGACCAGTCAGGGTAGCATGAAATCGTAACCCCAGCCCGGACGTCCAGGAAATTTTTGCAGTGACGCGCCGGGGGCCTGATGATCACGAAGGCTCCCGCAGAAGCCTGTGTTATGGCTGCATGATCAAGGAAGTATGAAGCCAAAAACCGGCTTACTTACCGTCTGGACATATATCGACGAGTGAAATATGCACTGCAAGTCGAGCACCCAGTTTCTGAACCAAGCAGAGGGGGTGTCCATCGAGGACCTACCCTAGAAAGGGACGAAACACACAGGTCCCGGGAATCACTGCAAATAAACTAGCAGAAGGGTTATACACACAACCACCATTCTCATTAGATACACCTCTATACATATACATATTTAGATATGGATTGTACTCACCCCCCATGGTTCCCGCGTCGGAGCTCTGTCCGGAGAAGCCTTTAGACCAGACCATCAGTAAGGTGGTTACTATACCATAGAACCAACCAAAAAACATCATAGGTCCAGCATAGGAGAATGTAATGCAGGAAATTCCCACCTAACCTCAGTCAGGTGAAGAGATGGTGGTTACAGGGGAATTAGGCAGGTGAAGATAAGGGCAGATGTAAGACCCCCAAAGGAAATTAGTAGATACTGCGGTAATCACGCTGATCCTTACAACAACGCTGGATCACAACCCTTAGGTCTTTTACTTACCTTTTTTGACCCGCGATTCTTCCTACCCCTACCTCCCTTCCTCTGGGCGGGGGAGGAGCGTGAGCCGCGACACTAGCCTTCTGAGCCAGTCTCTGATCCTCAAACTGAGACGGGCTAGGACCCCTGAGTCGTTTGGGCTCAGACCTGGACTTCTATCCCAGCCCTTCAGCCGGTCAGCCTGATATGCTAGGAGCATCACCATCATGTGCAATGAACTGACAGCCCGACCTGCTGCTGCTGCGTATGCCCTGGCATCCGAGCAAGATGTCAAGGAAGGGAGTCTTAGTGGACGTCTCACCCATAGAGAGATAGCTGGCTAGTGTCTCTTCCACAGGGGGCATCATCCCATAGTCGCTTTCGCGCATTGACTCGATGTTCGCATAACTTGTATGCTGAAACCGATGGATGCGTGATGAAAACGGCCTCTTCCATTCCTTCTCAATCTTTATATGAAAAACAGGAAGAAAGTAAGGCTCACCTGAGCTGGAGGGTTTATGGCCAGAAAAATTACGTTCATCGAGATATTTCGCGATGTCACTTTCTTCACCCGCTTCACAGCAAATAAAGCCTCGCCGTGGCGCGATCCATAACATTCAAAAGCTCATCATACGCAGGGCAAGAGGATTAGGAAGGCTCAGCCTCAGCTTCTCTGCCCTCCTCAGACATCTCCTGCTTTTCCTGGGCAGAACCCAGCAGAGCACTGGCCCCTGGATCAGACAATTTAATGAAATAACATCATCCTCCACGTCTCACTCCTCGGCACAGCCGACGATCAAGGGAAAAAAAAAAAAAAAAAAAAACAAAAGGGAAACCCCCCTTCACACTCATCGGCCAGATCCACCTGCGATCCCCACGAGCTCATTCCCTTCCGTGCCTCAGCAGCGGTGGGTCCTGGATCGCGGGAAGCAGATGGCTGCCCCTCTTTCCTCGAAAAGAGAGACAAACGAGAGCGGAGCTTTATTCCTTGGAAAAAACGCTTGCAGTGCACGCCGATTGCCCCCTCAGAGACATCGCATACGTGCTCTTCGCCCAAACAAATAATGCACAGATTGTGTGTGTCATCAGATGTTAAACAAAGTCAACACGGATGCACACATCCTTAACTGCTTTGCTAGTGCTCGCCATAATGAATGAATAGAGATCGCTCTTACCCACAGAAATGCAACGCTTAAACAAACGTCAATGCAGATATAAGAGAATGATGGGGATACGCTATTTCTATCTATGGGCTGCTCTTTCAGGGTGCCACGAGAACCCCTAGAACGGTATTCAAGTGTGTGCACGTTATGCTTTGCCCACTTTTCTAAAATCCACATAGCTGGTAAGTGTGCACGTTTTATGCTTTGCCCACTTTTCTAAAATCCACTTAAGTGGTAAGTGTGCACGTTATGCTTTGCCCACTTTTCTAAAAGTCTTCGTACTCTTTTTGAGAGGTTTAAAACCCCAGTTCCGCCTTGGGCACCACTCCTCCTATGTATCCTCTGGATACCTACTTAGGGTGTAGCTACTAAGGGTCTGTTGAGACAGTTCCTTCAGCATATACAGAGCGTGCGGTTGCCCCTGTGTGACAGGCCAAGACTAGTATGATGCTAGGCTCTTGGTCATATCCCCTTAAAGGAATCTATTCCTGATTCAAGCTTTGAGCTCTACCCCGGGCCCAGGAGTCTTGCCCTAACAGGTAAGTATTTTGGGGTCTGTAGCCTAGGCCTTTGGCCGTAGGGAATAACGTCAATGACAGCCGTCTAATGTCCCAGGGGCTACTGCCATGGCAATATGGTAGAGTTGGTACTTAGTGCTCGCCATGGTTCTGGCTTGCACTCCCCTCAGCATGGTGGCGTGGGTATACCATTCCCCATAGCGACCCCTATAGGGCGCAGTTCGAATTTCCCTAGAAAGGGAATGCCTCAGGTTACTTATGTAACCATGGTTCCCTGAGTAGGGAACGACACATTGCGTCCTCTAGGTTTCTTGCTTCAGACGAAGTAGTGAATGATGTGTAGCTCCCGGCACTGATTTATACTGTAGTCGCACCGGTAGTGACGTCATGGCTGGCGCCGGCCAACGAGTTGGTGTTTTTTCAATGTATGCTTCAATGTATGCTTCAGACACTGGTCACGACAAGGCATTCCCCATAGCGACCCCTAGAGGACGCAGTGTCTCGTTCCTACTCAGGGAACCATGGTTACATAAGTAACCTGAGACGTTTTAAGATGTGCAATTATTTTTAGGGAAACGCACCGCTAAAGTAGTACCAGGCAGGTCTTGACCGCATTACATGTCCATATCACTTCGCCAAATTATTTCAGTTATTTCAAAAGTCCTTACAGCCTAAAACAACGAAATAACCAATACCCACAACAACACTGACCAAGCAAATAAATATAGTAAACAGTTGGATAAAAATGTGAAATTATTTCCATGTTTTTGCTACAAAATGACATTTTATAATGTATGTAAAGCACATACTCAACTTTCTCCCGCTCTCTCACAAACGCACACACATCTACGCACACAGAAACGTGTTGTTTGCTGCGCTGATGATTTTTATCAGTAAAATAGGTTAGCAACTTAAAAGCTACATGACATTTCTCACTAGTGAGGTAATAATGGAACTGTTGTTGGAGCAGATGAACTTACAGTTTTGCTATTAGTAGAGACGCTGCTGCCGAACACTTTTGAGAGACGCACAGACTCACAGAGGTAATTCACACACAAAACCTTATCTCTCTCTCTCTCGTTCCCCCCCCTCTTCCGATCTCTCTCTCTCTCTCTAATAACTTAATTATTAACTGCATTAGTCTGCTATCAACGGCTCAAGCCTCCGTTACTAGGTTTAAAATGACGTTTTGGAATTAGCAACGGATGTGTTGGATGAGATGCGTAAGAAATTAATCCTACTCACAAGAGAGTTTTAAGGACAAAAACATGATGAATGTCTTGAAATACAACATCTGAGCAATATCTTGAGGTGTGGTTTAAGCGTAATAATTGACTCTGGTCCATTGAATTATTTGAAAATAATGCACACCCAAGGTGGTGACGTTACTCCTCGGGTGTGCATTATTTTCTAATAATTCAACGGCCTGTCGTCAAGTATTCCTTAGCATAATAATTTAGAATATCTAACTTCTGAATAACACACATTTGCTTTCTCTTCAATGGACATCACTGCACAATCAACCCAAAATCATATTTATATAAACGATATATATATATATATACAGTGGGGAAAAAAAAAGTATTTAGTCAGCCACCAATTATGCAAGTTCTCCCACTTAAAAGATGAGAGAGGCCTGTAATTTTCATCATAGTTATACCTAAACTATGAGAGACAAAATGAAAAAAAAATCCAGAAAATCAAATTGTAGATTTTTAAGAATGAATTGGTAAATTCCTCGGTAAAATAATATTTGGTCACCTACAAACAACCAAGATTTCTGGCTCTCACAGACCTGTACTTCTTCTTTAAGAGGCTCCTCTGTCCTCCACGGGTTACCTGTATTAATGGCATCTGTTTGAACGCGGTATCAGTATAAAAGACCCCTGTCCACAACCTCAAACAGTCACACTCCAAACTCCACCATGGCCAAGACCAAAGAGCTGTCAAAGGACACCAGAAACAAAATTGTAGACCTGCACCAGGCTGGGAAGACTGAATCTGCAATAGGTAATCAGCTTGGTGTGAAGAAATCAACTGTGGGAGCAATTATTAGAAAATGGAAGACATACAAGACCACTGATAATCTCCCTCGATCTGGGGCTCCACGCAAGATCTCACCCCGTGGGTCAAAATGATCACAAGAACTGTGATCAAAAATCCCAGAACCACACGGGGGGCCTAGTGAATGACCTGCAGAGAGCTGGGACCAAAGTAACAGAGGCTACCATCAGTAACACACTGTGCCGCCAGGGATCAAATCCTGCAGTGCCAGACGTGTCCCCCTGCTTACGCCAGTACATGTCCAGGCCCGTCTGAGTTTGCTAGAGAGCATTTGGATGATCCAGAAGAGGATTGGGAGAATGTCATATGGTCAGATGAAACCAAAATAGAACTTTTTGGTAAAAACTCAACGTGTCGTGTTTGGAGGAGAAAGAATGCTGAGTTGCATCCAAAGAACACCATACCTACTGTGAAGCATGGGGTGGAAACATCATGCTTTGGGGCTATTTTTCTGCAAAGGGACCAGGATTACTGATCCGTGTAAACGAAAGAATGACTGGGGCCATGTATCGTGAGATTTTGAGTGAAAACCTCCTTCCATCAGCAAGTGCATTGAAGATGAAACGTGGCTGGGTATTTCAGCATGACAATGATCCCAAAAACACCACCCGGACAACGAAGGAGTGGCTTCGTAAGAAGCATTTCAAGGTCCTGGAGTGGCCTAGCCAGTCTCCAGATCTCAACCCCATAGAAAATCTTTGGAGGGAGTTGAAAATCCGTGTTGCCCGCGACAGCCCCAAAACATTACTGCTCTAGAGGAGATCTTGCATGGAGGAATGGGCCAAAATACCAGCACAGTGTGTTTCCAACCTTGTGAAACGTTTGACCTCTGTCATTTGCCAACAAAGGTATATCACAAAGTATTGAGATGAAATTTTGTTATTGACCAAATACTTATTTTTCACCATAATTTGCAAATAAATTCTTTCAAAAATCCTACAATGGGATTTCTGGATTTTTTTTTTCTCATTTTTTCTCTCATAGTTGATGTATACCTATGATGAAATTTACAGGCCTCTCTCATCTTTTTAAGTGTGAGAACTTTTGGTGGCTGACTAAATACTTTTTTTTTCCCCACTATATATATATATATATATATATTATTATATGTGATACTTGAATTTATACTTGAGTAAAAACAAATGCCATGAGTGCAATTCCATCAACTCCAATTGGTGAATTATTCCTTCATTGACAAGTACAACACTGACACCTCATACCCAGATGATGATGAATGCGTGGCAGTGACCTGAAGTGAATGATCGGTCTGGTGGATGCATGGTCCACTTGGCTAATGGTCTTGGCACGAGAAGGGAGCGGGTGGTGGTGCGGCATGGTCTGGTCAGGGTGAATGCATGCTCACTGGGTGTGGTGTTGTTTATACCGGGAGCATATCTCAGGCGAATGACAGACAAATCCACGGACTGCTGAACAAACCCACACACACACACCACCCACACAGCACACACACACACACACACACATATGCATCCACAAACATGCACTGATGTATATTTATTCCCACACACAATCGTATCATCTCATTTAGCTCAAATCCTCATGCCTGAAGCAAGGGGACATGGGTTGGCAGACGGAGGTGGCATTTCGGATCCTGCTGGCATTACGCTGAGACTGAGAGGGCCTGGCAGGGCCCTGTGTCTACAAACTACATCAGCAGCCCCTGCTGAATGTAAAACAGCTCATCCCCATTCACAGTCAAACTCCACACAGTCTGCCATCCCCATCTAGTATGCTTCACTGGAGCGCTGCACTAGGTCTCACTAATGGCACACGACCCTGGAGCAGGGAGTCAAGGGAGTACAACAGCAGAGATTTTACGCTCTTCATGCAGCCTCAGACGAAAATCAGGGACTGACGACATTATGGAAGAGATAGAGTGTCAAATATTGTGACAAACGATTGGTTAAATAAGCACAGGCACAGACTTCCTAAAGTAATTCCAGGAAAATAAGCTTGTTTAAGTGAATCTAAACATCATAGGGACGAGGAGACTTTTAATCCTCCTGTTCTGTTATTTAAATTTAATTTATATCAGTTATCATGACATTGTTAAACGTATAAACAATATTTATTTTAATATGTTCTTATCAGTGTATCATAAAAAAAATCACTACTTTTCAAAAGTTAAAAAATATATGATATCAAAATAAAATATTATATAATATGAATATTATATCAATATTTTAAAATAACAGCTTATGACCTCAACAAGGCTGATATTGATCAAAAATATGGTAAATAGTAATATTCTGAAAATATTACTAACAATTTAAAACAGGTTTTTTGTACTATTTAATATATTTTCAAAAAAATGTAAAGTCTATGTTAAAAGAGTTGTACAGTACTGCTTAATATATATATATATATATGTATCCTTATAAAACTGTTGATTTCTTAAATAAAAATCTTACTTAATCTTACTTTATTTTGTTTTGTTTTGTATATTTTTCTGGATGTTAAAACGACCTGAGAGTTAAATACATTAAGCCCATTAAAGGGGTCATATGATGCGATTTAAATTTTTCCTTTCTCTTTGGAGTGTTACAAAAAGAATATCTGTAAAGTTGCAAAGACTAAAGTCTCAAATCCAAAGAGATTTCTTTAATAAAAGTTCAGAGTCAGCCACGCCTACCTCAAACGGCTTGTTCTAACACGCCCCCACATATATACCTCACTATGTGGGAAGACTTTGCATAACGCCACCCAAATGTTCACACAAAGAAAGAAGGCGTAACTTTCTTTGTGTGAACATTCTCGCTGTAGTAGTTTTGAAGCTGCAGCCATGTCGTGAAGACGCTGTGTGCTTCGTTGTGAAAGCGAAACTACTTTGTTTGGTCTTCCAAAAGAGGACAATATCCGCTTCGTCATGCCTAGAGCTGATCTGTTCTGGTTGCTGAGGAAATACATCGATTTCACGGGACGAAGCGGGAATCCAGCCCCGAGTCGTCACATGTGGTCTGACGATCATTCGTCGGATCTCGAACACGCCGCCTCGATCACTTCCATCCCGCATCAGCGCACGCTACGCCGTGGGCTTCGGTCACGCTAGCACGGCCTCAGCCACGCTAGGCAGCTGTGTTTTTTGTTGTGAAAGCGAAACTACTTTGTTTGGTCTTCCAAAAGAGGATACGACTACAAATCAGTGGTATTTACAACAATGCTGTTCCAGAACAGTTTAACCAAATATTCAGATGTGTGCAGCACCTTTTATGGAGGTGTTACTGATCCTGGGAGAGTAACGTTAGACTAAAATGACGGCAGTTCTGACTCACAGTCTGCAAGTACGTTTTCATTTAAAGGATTTGCCACTGTGATTCATAAATGCGAGTTTTGGGCAGTAGAGTAGCACTTGTGGTTTGTCATTTCTCCGATCAAAAATGCAGACACGGTTTTATGTTTACACGGCGCGATGCAATGCAACGCAATGCGTAAAAAGATAGTATAATTCATTATAATCCATAATTATGTTCCCCCACTGGATGCAACAAATGCCTCGTTTGTAATAGGTTTTAATATTTATGTCTCATAGCTCCGGCCTGACAGGGCATCACAATATAGTAAGGGACGTAACATTTTCGTCTCACGCCTTTTGAGGTATTTGGCCAATCACAATGCACTGGATAGATGGCCAATCAGAGCACGCCTTGCTTTTCAGACAATGAGCTTTGTAAAAATCGACGCGTTCAGAAAGGCGGGGCATAGAGGATAAACAATAATATACAGTATGTGGAAAACAATGTGTTTTAACCTTAAACCGCATAAACACATTTAATTACACAAAATACACAAAATAATGTTATTTTTAGCCACATCATATGACCCCTTTAAAATGGCTCCGAAGTGTTGCTCGGTGTAAAGATTGTGAATATGAAAATTATGATGTGGTAAAAATGTGATGTCCTTAGAGGGATGTACTCATAATGCAAAGATATGGACACACACTTCAGACTAGGGACTGTAATATAATCACGCTTCATGAAAAAAAGAGGGAACATTCAGGAAAAACCATTTTGGATGGATCATATTTCATATATCCACCGTCTGAGAACAGTCGCTCTCCGGGGACACGAGCTGAGCGGTGGCAATACAAGACCTGACTGCAATCTCAAACACTTTGCTGTGTATTTATGACAGCACAACAAAAGGAACCACTGTTATGTGTTTATTTATTTATCTACATAAGTGTATTTATTAAGGAAGGGAAGGGAAGATTTTCCTCTAAGAAAAAGGTATATTATATGAAGTATATTATGTTTTTATCATTTGACAAGAAAAACACATTAGTACTTTTTTGCTTGATTGCATATGGTTGGATACTCCAGCCTTGATAACAAGCCCTGTTGGATTGACATGTTTGTTGAAATATTGGCATGTCACATAGACAGGATATTTGAAGAGATAATAGCACATTTTAATGAAATGAAAAAGAAAAATGTTGCCTGAAGTATGAATATGGTTTCCCCTATCACCTGCACAGACCCCAACTGTTACATTTGGAAATAGAAAATGCCTCCTGTTTGCCAGCAATTGGCTTGATTTGAATATTATAGGGAGTGAATTCAATTAAAGTGTCCCTGAACTGGCTTCAGTGTTTTTCCAATAAAGAGGAATGTGATTGTTTGCAGTTCAGATTGAGGAGTTGCTCGCAGCAATTGCTCTCAAAGTGGAAAACAGTCACTCATTTTCCTGTCTGGAATCGATAACTTCTTACCAAGATTTTCCAAAGGTGTCCCTAAGAATCAGCACTGAACAGGTGATTGATCGTACCGGCGCTGGCTACTGTGAATAAAAGTCAGATATTGTAAATGAAGTAATTTGGAACTTACATCATTACCAGCAAAACCTAATTAAGATCTGAATGGTATTGAAAAACTGGCTGTAGATCAAATAATTCAGATATCACAGTATAATCTCAAGATTATGTGTGGCTGAAAATGTTGACTGTAATAGTTTTTTGATGTTATGTTTTGGCGATTGGATGCACTTTGGAAATAGAATTCCCCTGAGCATTTTCCAAAACTTAATTTAGTGCTGAACTGGATGGATTTTTCCCCCCTTAATTTTTCTGATTGGACAGGGGGAGAAGTTATTTAGAGCTCAAATAACACTGGATGAATCTCACAAATCCTAAAGTACATGTTCAGAATCATATGTGAGAGATGACAAATTATTTGTATTATTATGATTTTTCGCTTCAAGAAATTAAGTCTTTTAAAAAAACATTATTATTAATGTAAAATGCAAAAAATATATATTATTTGAACTGTAAAATATTTAATTTTGTTGTACTTCCTTCAGTTTATGTTTATAAAAGATACATCTTTATGCAATCAATTATTATAATTGTTACTATTAATATGTTACTTCAGTTCAGTGTAGCTT
Source organism: Sinocyclocheilus anophthalmus (assembly GCA_018155175.1). NCBI lineage: Eukaryota > Metazoa > Chordata > Actinopteri > Cypriniformes > Cyprinidae > Sinocyclocheilus > Sinocyclocheilus anophthalmus. The sequence goes on along the minus strand of JADLZN010008682.1, from coordinate 38,257 downwards.
GGGTTTGTTTTCATATCACTGTATATTTTGTCACTGTACAATCTTTATCAAATCAGTGGCATTTCCTGCATCAGCTCTGTATGTACAGAACAGGTGTTTGCAGTCCACGGAGGCTATTCCTACATCTCTCCATAAACTGACCTCCTGTCTGCCGACTGGCTGATAGATGGCTGTTCTAGCTGGGAAAAGACACCCTGGCAACTCTTTCCCCTGGTCAAAAACCTGAAAGCTGTTTAGGAAGTGATTCTATTTTAAAAAGCCCCCGTGAGAGATGACGTGTCCTTGGGGATGTTCAGTAGACTGGAGTCTGTGCATTGGTCTGTGAGCACTTGTCATACCCGGTTATAAAAACTGGCTGACGTGTTTCTATTTATTCATATATTGCGTTTTGAACAAAGAGCTGTAGGTAGGAGAAAATTTGTATATCCTAAATGCCCGGAAGGTCACCTGAATTTAAAACAAGCCACATTTGGTTGTCTATCACACACACACAAAGTCATACCTATGACTATGACCAAGGCTTGAGGGGATGTAGAAGGCTTTGGAATGAATGAAATGGAACAAAGTATAAAAACATTAATGACCATTCGGGCCTCCAACCTGCCAAACACACGAATGTTACCTCAGCTGCACATATACATTTGATAGCAAAGAATCATACACATTTTATGTTGCAGCAGGGGCGGTTTCTTCATTAGGGTAATAGGACGACGCACCACTAAAGTGTGAAAGGTAGGGATTTTTTCTATCACATTCAACCACAGTGTTGCGCTAGCTGTCACTGTTCTAGGCTGTTTGTTCTGCCTCTGGATATATAGTCCAATGAGCGTCACGTCACGTTCTGTGGAGTACTGGCCCTTTTTGGGCGACTTCACTCTGGCCGAGAATCGCCCTGAGTCTTCTCATAGACTTCCATACAAAAAATTGTTGTTCGTTTGTTTTTTCGAACTGCAGGGACTGCAATGCAATCTCTATGTGTTCCGGGAGGTCTAGCACTAACGTGCTTCGTCATCATACATAAACTTAAATTGTGCAACGACTGGTGGGAACAAAAATACTTCTATTAATGATCTTTAAGCTGAAGTCAGGACTAGTCTGTAAGGGCTGAATAAAGCAAACCCTTATTTTACCCACAGGGTGCCATATGGCTGGGGGGTTGGTGGGGAGGGTTTAGTACGATTCCAAGGGCCCGACGAGCGAGAGGGGGCCTGGAACGTGATTTTTGGCTGCCGATACAGGAGAGAACCAATCAACTGCCATATGACAATGATTTTGCAAGGTCAGATTGAGCTAGACCTATCGGACTGCACCATCTAGAGTTTCAGCCAGACTCTGTATTTTATATTTAATATAATATTATATATAATCTACTTTATCGAATGATTTTAGAATTAATTTGAATATTTAAGCTTGTACAACATAATTTTGTTTTAGTTGACTTCATCAAATGTTGTTGGCAAGCAAAGTCAAATGTTGTAGTCAAGCAGACTTCTAAGACAGCTGTGTTGATGTTGTCTGGATAATTGCCCTCTTGTTAAGCTAGTTTCATCAGTAACAACTGCTCAATTATGATGTTACAAGCCATTGATCTACTTCCGTCAGTAAAAAACAAACAAACATGAAGCTGGAGAATCTCCACACAAGGCATTTGCCACCCAAATACACTCAGGAGAAAGTTGGATTAACTTTCTGATCCCGGAAATCCAAGCGCACTCAGTACTAAAGTCTATAAAAATCTAAGTGTGCCTGGTCTGGCACAGCGAGTGCCTGCACAACATCTGACTGTGTCCTTTCCAGTTTGTCAAACTAATATTAGACAGAAGCTCTGAGGACACAGCGGCTGAAGGAAAGGGAACAATTTACTGCCTTCAAATCCAGGAGAGATTACTTCCTCTTCCCCCACCAAATCTGTGAGTACACCAGACTAGACTGACCTTTCAGCAAAGTCTCAAAACATGGTGTATGGTGACCCTGTGATGGATTGAGAGTTAGATGTCGTGGAGGAAAAAAGCCAGCGAAGAAATGAACGAACCAGGGAAGGGTGGGTGGAGTGGAGACGTCCTATATCACTTATCGCTGAAGGCTGAGGAAAAGGTGAGAGAGAAAATGTCTGATTCATCTCGTGGGCCCTTGTACAGACAAGCTATTCATCAAAGTTTGTCACTGGCTTGGAGGTAACCTTCCGCACTGAGATGGAATCAGACAGAGATGTGGGCCGTGGGTGGAGGAGGAGGGGGGATTGTCATTTAGACTCCATTTATGAAGTATCTATCATTGATCTGACATTATGTGCCATCAGCCCTGGCCAAACATCACAATATGATCTAGGAGTGGCCCAAGATTGCGGGAATCAATGGTAAAAAGTTGAGTGAGTAAAAGTTTGTCCATGGGGCCTAAAATGCATCATGAGTTTGTTTGGGCAATTCAACATGGATTTAAGAAATAGTCATAGTATTTATAGGATTATAATTAAAAACTACATACTTGCATCTAAAGGTTAAACCCTTTTAAATGTGAACAACTTTAAAAACTTGCAGTTCTCTTTCAGAAACCTCTGAAAAATGGTCTGTCTGTAATATTACTTGGAATGAGCACCATTTAGTTTAATAGTTCTTGTCTCATTCAAAGTTCTTGTCTTGATGAATTTTCTGGTAGGAATTGCAATTCTTTTTAATTGTACTTTCTTAAATTAAAACGACAATTCTGCATACTGTTTGTTAACTTAATTCAGATTAAATTTAAATTAAGTAATTTAATTGGAATTTCAAAGGCATTCTAAATTAACTATGAACCACCTCCTAAATCCATTTTACACACATTTACAGTGGTAGCAAGAAGTACAATCAAACACTCTCTGATTGAAACCCTGCCACAAAGTACAACATTTGTTTGGTCAACATACTGTATATTTGGACACATTTTTGAACCTGAGAAAAAGGAAAATTCTGTGTGTATTCAATTCAATTAAAATCCACACCTAAATGAAGCTGAATTTTACACAACCCTGACTGTCACAACTAGTCTTTAGAAGTAAAACAGAACAAAATGAAACCATTATTCACCTTATTTTTCAAGTCGGAATTAAGTTTCTGAGACTTTCGCGCATTCATTAGCTGCTATAGGCAAATAAGAAAGTATAACAAAATGGAGCAAATGTTAAGTGACGTGTGGCGACCCATACTCAGAATTAGTGCTCTGAATTTAATCCATCCAAAGTGCACACACACACACACACACCAGTGGGTCTGGTTCTGAGACACCTGAGACTCAAACCCACAACCTACAGGTTACAAGTCCAACTCTCTAACCACTAGGCCACGGCTGCCCCAGTACTATTAAACACGACCACAAACCACAGCAAACTACAAACCACAATAATAAAACAATATAATACCAACACCAGTTTGTAAATAAAGCAGCATAATGTTATGTTGTATAAATAAAACCACCGAATAGCTGCCTTGAAGCCTTGCACATTCAAGTTAAAAATGCCCACACCCACAACTACAAATAATTTGGATGATGTCAAATTATATAAATTAGTAAATTGCTTACTAAAACCATGCAGATAATATGTACTAATGACCCACAATTAATTTTTAATGAATTCCCTGTACAATTTTTTATTTTGAAAATGGACTAGCAAGGTCACAGTTTGGATTATCTGGAATGAAGTCCCTTCAATGCCCTTCTTCCCTGTCTGGTAGCACTTCCTTGCCCCCTTTTGTCCCAGCCAGGGGCTCTTGATGTGCTTGGTATGAGAGATTCCTTGGGGACGGTTAGCTTGGCCACAGCTGTCTGAATAGATTTGCAAGTGTCATGCAGACGGTCAGTGATGGCATAACTGCAAGGTACCTAAACACTGTTGACACTACTCAATGGCTCCGTTATACTGACGACACTCAACCTGCATTCGCCTTATTTGCATCAAATAGCTGTCAACCGCAGAAGGGAGAACAGGCATAAGCAGCTTATTGTGACCCATGAGGACCCATTTACGGCTCCCTCCCTCCAGGCATCGTGCATTGTACTTGACCTCATCAGACTGCTCTTTTGATATCCCGACTTGTACCGCAGACGCACATTTCTCCATCATCATTCAATCACCCTCGCCTTTTCTGTCCGTGTCAGGGTTGTGCACCATTCAGAACTGAATTTAGAATGCCTTTACAGTCCAATTCTGTTCCTCAGTTTGAGATGAGACAGAAATAGTACAGAAAGGCACTTTTGGCTTTGATGTAAAGAAATATGATAGATAGATAGATAGAGATATAGATAGATAGATAGATAGATAATTCTAGATAGATGATAGATAGATAGATGGTGGCTGTACAACTCCCCCTTAAAGCTCGTCTTTTTCTCCTTTTCCATCTCTCCAATTCTATTCTGCTCACAGATGATTGGCGATGAATGAATAGTGTGTACCTCTCGCTTTGTTAAAGTTTGCATATTTTTGTAAAATAACTTGTTTTTGCATTTAAAAATAAAAGAGTCATTTCAGTTCAATATGTTTCAAGCTCTTTTATCTGTAATAAATTATTGATAATAAATAATCAATTAATATTGGGCTTGTTTAACTGCGGTTGCTTATTTATCTCGTGAGAGTTGGCAACAGTGACCTGATTGTATTCTTCAAACATAGATGATGTAATATTCAGCAAGCCAGCACTTATGGATGCCGAAAGGTCATTGCCAACCTGTCTGAGCTTTTAGTAACCCTCTACTAACTCACCTCCGGATATAACAGACACATTCCCAGTTATTTACATGCCACATTCGGATTTAAATAAGGGATGTCCATTTTCTATGCGTCGGCCCAGGCTGTTTGTTACTGTAATTTGTCTTCTTGACACTTATTATATTCTGCATGACTGTGTCTCTGGTGTCCATGGAAAAACTGAAAACATCACATAAATTTGAGGCAGATTGTAAAGCTTGAGGAGATAAGTAACAGTCTACTATTATTACTGCCATTTAGTATATTTACTCTTTAGCCTGCTGGCCAGATCAACAAATCTGCCGGTGTGATATTAATCTCCATTCTTTTGTTATCCGAACATCTCAAGAAATGAATAATGCCAATTGAGTTCCGAGACGTTTATAGCGCAAGCCACTTCATAAACATTACAGACAAGCTGTGCGCCAGACTGACGAAAACGTTCCCAATAACGTTAACCAGCAGTAGACGGGGATAAAGCACACGGCATTGTCGCCAGTTCATCAGGCCTTTAAAGCTCTCTCTCTCTGAACCGAAATCAGTCCTAATTGCGTGCAGAATGCCACCTAGTGCTTCTGGCCATGAAACCTCCCCACCCATAATCGCGGCTTTAATGCGTCTCTTACACTTATTACGCTGCTCGTTTTGAGGGTGAGCCTCAACATATTGCAGATCATGTGCCGTTAGTCTGTGTGTCTCCTTGGAAGTGTCCTTACATGTGCCACTGGGACAGGGGCTGACACAGCCCCCAGGTGCCGTCAGCCTGGTGCTCGGCTGATGCGTTTTAATGTGCCTCCGTTGTGACAGCTGGCCTGATAAAAGAATTCCCATCATAGAATACAAAGTACATTGTTTATTGCTTTCCACGGCGCAAATAGAGTCGTCAGCTACACAAACAGTCTGGAGATGTCAGGGGTGGCACGGGCTGAGGCCACGGCTTTGTGCTTTGCTGTTTACACATCTGTGGCAAATTGTGCGTGCATGTGTGTGTGTGAGAGAGAGACAGAGAGAGAGAGCAGGAGGGAGAACGGAATCAAAGATGAGCCATACAAAGTATTGCTCGCTTGTCAGCAGCGACATCTTGTTTTGCATACGCCTCAAAAGGGCTCTTGAAAGCTGTGTCATTCAGCGAAATGACATCTCGTCACAATCTGTGAACACTATGAGGTGTGAGGATGCTTTCAAAAGAAGTACACATGGGTCAATCACAGCGAGCTTTTGTAGTGTGATGTTCCTGTAGCGCGACAACATGAGTGACATACTGTAATTTCTTTCAGTGTTAAAAATGTTGTCTTTTACCAGCTTCATATACAGAGACAACTATATAAATTCCCCATTAAAAAAAAAACAAAAAAACAGTGGCACTATCAAATCATTGCAGTATTCAGAACATCCCAACCAGGCTAACATTTGCTCAACCAAACCGTGTGTTTGGGATAGAATGATTTGTTTGAAAATTTTTTATAAGGGAACCTGTCAGACCATACATCCTCTCTTTCCCGGACATTTCCTGCTTAGAATTTCTAAATTGCCTAAAATATCCAGCTTTTGGCTTTGTTTTCCTATTGTTTTCACACTTGCTGAAGGTGATGACTGAAAAGTATTGACCAATAGTGTGGCTAATATGCTAGTTAGTTTCGTGATTCATTAAAGTGAAATAACAGACATGTATTTGAAATATTCTCTCTGTTTCACAAAAGACAAAGCTGGTGGCACTTTGGACAGACTGTTCATTCTCGCAATGGCCTCTGGACCCCAGGGAATAGAGCAGGTAATGCAAGACGTCTTTCAGGTGGCTAATTATACACTAAGGAAAATAGAGTTTTATTGATTAGAAGTGAGCTCAACTGCTGAGCAAGTCCAGCTCAAACTTTTATTAGGTAATTAGGCAATTAGGTGTCACCACTGTCAGTTCTCTTTTCCAGCTTGGAGGACCACCAGGAACCTTCCATGAACACATAATCAAATAATACGATATTATGTTTTTTTTTGAAGAACACCTAAATGTTTAAAATGTAGCAAAAGCAATAATTATTTTGGCAATTAAATCTAAAACAGCTTGAGGTCAAAGGAAAGATATGTCAAAAATTTTCCAAGGTGATATATTTATGACATGTTGGCTGACTCAAACAAGTCACTTAGTCCCTTGCTGGGAAAGGCTAGCAAAGATTGGCCTAGTGCAGCCGGAGAATGAAATAATGTGAAAATGACCTTGAATTAGCTGTGCTGGCTCTCTGGAATCGATTCAGCATACATGTAAGAGTAGAATTACTGCTGAGAGGTCAGGCCGGCTGGAAGCCAGGGGAGCGGAGAGCCACGGACGGTACTGTATAACGGAGCAGAGAGCAGAAGAAAGCCTGTTCCGATGAGCTGCAGGATTCACTCTGCGTAAAACTCAGGATAATTGTATCACATTATAGTAGAAAAACTGAGATCTGCTTGAAAAGTTACTGTCAGGTAACCTAATCAATCATACAGTATATATCAAATATACATATACATTCACCAGATATTGTAGTCAAGATCTAGTTTAACCCTATGATCCAAAAAAAAAAAGAGTTGATGTTTTTTTCATTGTCTTTTTTTTATTTTATTTATTTATTTTTTACATTACTTTTCAAAACCGCAATATAATCATTCTCAAACTTTTTTATTGAGTGGCACATCAAATTTCTTCAATCATTTTGAATTTGTGCTGCTATAAATAAAGCGATGAAAACTTCCCACAATGACAAGCAGGGTGCTTCTAAACTGGAAGGCTGCATCCTAGTAAGACTTAACAGCTCACCTGCTCCATCTAAGGACATCTCAGTTTGAAGGACCTTTAGAAGGCAGTCTTTGTTTTGGGTCCTTTATTTGGCCTGTTTTGAAGGATGCATTATGTGTCACCCACAACCCTTTGCACATCTTTTTTTTTTAAATATGAAATATTCTTCAAATTAAAATTTCAAAATAAAATTAAAATAGTATTTCTGTGCTGTGACTGCAGGGGCAGAAACATTTATGACAGAACCATGCACACTTACTACAGTAGAGCATCTCATTCTAGCATTTAATGCTGAGCAGAACTCAGAAGGACTGGTCTAGGAAAGATGCATTCCTCACTAGGAATGTATTTCCCGTCGCTCACCGCCTTCTTCACAAATCCACTCCCGTGGCCTCATGGGATAGTAAAGTGTCCATCAGATGTGCACTTCTGAATCTCACCAGAAGTAGTAGCCATTTAGCATACTATTTTTCACCTACTGTATAGTAGAGAAGAAAGCCAGACATTTATGGAGAACAGTCATACAGAATTATAAGTAAAGGTCACATCAAGAGCACACCTGGTGGTCTGAATGTAACCACACACACTGACTGGATAAAAATGGCTTTAAGATATCCATTTAATGTAATGGAAACATTGTACTAAATTATTGTACACAACTAAATTATTGCAATTTTTTTACATTAAATATTGAATAAATACATTTGCTTTATGCAATCACATGTATTACACAGTCCAAAAAGAATGGGATGCCAAAGCATTAAATGATCAGTTTGTTTTACTTTAGCACAACCAACAAATAGCCTTTGGCAAATCGACCTTAAAAAATATTCCTGGATGCTTTGAGATCCTATTTCTGGAAAAAAAAGAAAAGAAAAAAAAGTTTATATTTAACATAATCCAATGTGAAGCCTCATGGTGCTGATCTGTTAAATCAATATTTGATGCAATTCCTTTTTTTTCTACATTTGGTTTAAACATCACGTTTATACAATTCTGTAAAGCAGATCAAATCAAATACTACTTGTGACATGTTTTTTTAATGAAAAAAAATTAACACTTTAGAATATGGAACACATATTCACTATTAACTAAGAATTCTCCCTGAACAGACTCCTAATTTGCTGCTTATTAATACTTATTAAGTTTAGGTGTGTTAAGTTTATGTGATGGTGTAGGATTACGGGATCGAAAATATGGTCATCAGAATAAGGCATTACTAGGTTGCTTAGAGTATAATAAACGTCAATATGCTGATAAAGCACTATTACTCGTGAGAATCGGTCCTTAAAATAATGTGCTACCAAAAAAGGAAAATATCATGTTTATGGCTTGTGGAAGCCACAATAATTAGAAACAAATCTGGCTTCAAAGAATTAGAATTATAAAAGCTTGCTTGAATTTGTTTTAACGAAATTAACTCAATTAACTGATACTTTAAATAAAGAAGAAGCTGTTTATACACAGTTTCATATTCATACTTCATCTGTAAGAAAGAAACAAAACTGAGAAACGAGTGCATGCACATTAATATTAATTTAGGAATTTGGATTTGAATTGTGTTTTTATGCTTAAATACATACAAATTATTTGCAGAGCAGCTACCCAGCTTTATAGCTTTAACCAGCATAACATCGGATTAGATTTGTAAATCCCTTAGTAATGGAAATTAGATATTTGGGTTGTCAAAAAGAATGTTTTTCACAAAAATAACCATTTTAGGCTACGCTTCATATTAGGATCTCTACCTTTTGACATAACTAGCTAATAAAGACTAATGATTTTAGTGGGTGGTCAACAATTCTTTTAGCAGTGAACTTTTGAGCTTAAAGGAATAGTTCACCCAAAAATGTTCTGATAATGTACTCCCCTCCGGCATCTAGAAAGAGTTTTTTTCATCATCGGAACACATTTGAAAACAAAAAAGAGCATTACATCACTGCTCGCATTAACAGCTGCGTGAATGGGTGCCGTCAGTCATATAGGGGGGGGGTGAGAGTTCAAACAGGTGATAAAAGCATGACTCCAGTCCATCAGTTAATGTATTTTGAATTGAAAAGCTGCATGTTTGTAAAAAAGAAATCCATCATTCATTTTAAACCCTCACTTCTGGGCAAAATACCAGTCTATAATCCATAATAACGCTTCCTCCCATTGGAGAAGTCCATTCCCTGTTGTCCTCTCACAACAAAATCTGTGATTTTGTCTAAATCTGTGAATTGATCTGTGCATATTTATCTCCTGATTCAGACGAGATGACTCCTTCACTCGAAAAAAGCAATATTATAGATAGAGGAGCAATGGTTTGAAGTTAAAAACGCTTTAATGATGGCCTTGTTTCTTGGAAACACACAGCTTTTGGCTTCAGAAGATGTTAACTGATGGACTAGAGTTGTGTGGATTACTTGTGGATTACTGTGATGTTTTTATCAGCTGTTTGGACTCTTATTCTGATGGCACCCATTCACTACAGAGCATCCAGTTGTGAGCAAGTGAAGTAATTCTAAATTTCTCCAAATCTGTTCTGATGAAGAAACAAACGCATGTTTACCTTGAATGGCCTGAGGCTGAGCTATTCATTGAACAGATCCAAGTGTGCATTTGAAATTATACATTTAGACACAGCTCACACAGTCTCATTGTATTCAGTGATCAAGTGCTACTGGAATTAATCAACATTGTGTTTATGCCGTCCATAATCAAGCAACCTTTTAAAACCCGTCAATCCATTTGACAAATGACATCATCAGTGAGTGTGAGGGGTGAACCGCAGACAGGCCGGATGACTAACCTTCAGAAATGTCATTCTGTCATTCAGTGTGATGGAAAACACTGTCAGACCAATGACAATGCCGTCGATAAACGGGTCGCACCCTTTGCCTCTCCTTCCCCCTCGACTGTACCCCATCAGCTACTTTCCAATTCATAATCTTCCAACCAATCGATGTGTGTGCGTCACGCCGCTTATGCGATTGTTTTAGTCATCAATAGCAATAACAATGTTAGCATCAGTAATTGCCATATTTTAACACAGGCCATTAGATACAGGACAAGACACTTGACCTTGTGGACATTTGCATATTTACATAATTCATGCCTCGCATTTGAGCATGAAAAGAAGCCCTGTCGTTTTAGTGTGGGGTGCGCTGACCTTTAACCTCAGGTCTGATGCTGCTGATACATTCACCTCGATTCAGCAAAAGGGTGTGATGGGACCGTGTACGCATCACAATCTACCTGCCGCTTGTCTGGGGCAAATTAACAAGCCTGGCCCAGTGCCCGGCATTAATTAAAGAGGCCGGGCATAAACACATTGCCAAGGGCCGACAGGGATTTGCACTCAGAACAACGCAATGAAGCTTCCTGGAAGGGCTAGAAGAGTCACTAAAACTGAAGACAGCTATAAAAACACCTCATGGTGAAGTCAAAGGCTGAAACGGGAATAAAGACAGCAATATGCTACAGGCCAGAAGTGGAATCCATGCTGTGTGCCACAGCACTACAGCAATAGCAAAAACTGAGTGCCTGTCATCATTTATTCATCTCAGTGTTGTTATTGTTAACTAAACATATTTTATTAAAAACCATTTAATTAAAATAAAGATGAAAAATTTAATAAAATACAAATATTAGATGGAAAACTTAATGAAAATTAGAAATGTTACATTGGCAACTAACTGAAACAAAGTACTGAAGTACTATGATTATTAAAACTTTAGTTTCAACTAACTTAAAGTTGCACAGAAATATTTAATAAACAAAATGACAAAACCACATACAAAATAAAAATAAAAAAAAAACGTAAAAATGAAAACGAAAAAAAATTAAAAAAGCTATTGATTTGTAAATCCCTAGTAATGGAAATTAGACATTCGGGTTGTCAAAAAGAATGTTTTTCACAAAAATAGCCATTTTAGGCTACACTTCATATTAGGATCTCTACCTTTTGACATAACTAGTTGATAAAGACTAATGATTTTAGTGGGTGCTCAACAATTCTTTTAGCATTGAGCTTTTGAGCTTAAAGGAATAGTTCACCCAAAAATTTTCTGATAATGTACTCACCCTCAGGCCATCTAAGAAAGAGTTTGTTTCATCATTGTAATTAGCATTACACACTTGCTCGCCTTAAACTCCTCTGCAGTGAATGGGTGCCGTCAGTCACGTCCAACCGCTGAAAAAATAACAATAATCCACAAGTAGTGACTCCAGTCCATCAGTTAATGTCTTATGAAGTGAAAGCTGCATGTTTGTAAGAAAGAAATCCATCATTCATTTTAAACCCTCACTTCTGGGCAAAATACCAGTCTATAATCCATAATAATGCTTCCCCCATATTATATATATATATATATATATAAATAGTCTACTATTATAAAGAATCAGTATAAAATACACTAATTCACGTTACAACGTTCAAACTCTGTCTCACTTCGTTTTTTCTGTGGAACACAAATAGAATTATGTTGCAGCATGTTCTGGCTGCTCTTTTCTATTCAGTGAAAGTGTAAATCAGACTATTATGCTACAAAAGACAAGTCAAGCACCATAAAAGTATCATCAAATGATGTGTGCAATATAGTTTTTCGTAATCAAAAAATTAATTACAATTTGATATTGACATCAAATCTGGTCTTCACGCTCCATACTTTAAATCGCAAATATGAATAAGTATAATGACTGAAATATCAGTCTGTTCCTTTTATGGGCTTTTTTTTACTTTTTCTCAATTTACCTTCATTGCATGCAAATAAGCACCATGAACAACATCTCCTTTTGTACAAAAGAGAAGTCAAGCAGGTTTGAAAGGCCTTCATGTAGCTTAAACAGTGGCACTAGCAACATCAAGTTTGAGGGTTCAATTCCCAGGGAAAGCAAGAACTGACAAATAGCATACCTTGAATGCAGTGTAAGTCACTTTGGATAAAAGCTGCCAATGCATTTACAGTGGGTACGGAAAGTATTCAGACCCCCTTAAATTTTTCACTCTTTGTTATATTGCAGCCATTTGCTAAAATCATTAAGTTAATTTTTTTTTTCCTCATTATGTACACACAGCACCCCATATTGACAGAAATCACAGAATTGTTGACATTTTTGCAGATTTATTAAAAAAGAAAAACTGAAATATCACATGGTCCTAAGTATTCAGACCCTTTGCTCAGTATTTAGTAGAAGCACCCTTTTGATCTAATACAGCCATGAGTCTTTTTTGGGAAAGATGCAGCAAGTTTTTCACTCCTGGATTTGGGGATCTTCTGCCATTGCTCCTTGCAGATCCTCTCCATTTCTGTCAGGTTGGATGGTAAACGTTTTTGGACAGCCATTTTTAGGTCTCTCCATAGATGCTCAATTGGGTTTAAGTCAGGGCTCTGGCTGTGCCATTCAAGAACAGTCACAGAGTTGTTTGTGAAGCCACTCCTTCGTTATTTTAGCTGTGTGCTTAGGTCATTGTCTTGTTGGAAAGTAAACCTTCGTCCCAGTCTGAGGTCCTGAGCACTCTGGACAAGGTTTTCATCCAGGATATCCCTGTAATTGGCCGCATTCATCTTTCCCTCATGCAAAGTTCTATCTTGGCTCTCATGGACCAGAGAATCTTATTTCTTTTCTCGCCATCTTGGGTCTCAAGTGTTTTTTAGCAAACTCTCCTGCGGGCTTTCTGTCTTGCCGAGGATAGGCTCCGATCGGCCACTCGGCCCTAAAGCCCCACTGGTGGAGGCTGCAGTTGATGGTTGACTTTCTACCATTTCTCCCATCTTCCCGACTTATCTCTGGAGGGCTCAAGCCACACATGTCTTTGGGTTCTTCTTTACCTCCTCACCAGCTCTTCTCCCCCGGAGGGTGTGTGACGGGGGGGGTGCGGTGGCCAGGTGTGTGGTGTGGTGTCGGCTGTGGGGGGCACTTGGGGGTCTCGCAGTCTCTAGTGAATGAGAGTGATTCTGTGTTCGTCGCTAAACTTCATTCCATTTGATCATCAGGAGTCCCAGCGTGTGCTGCTATGAACCTAGTTCAGCAGAGATTTTGTGTACCTTGCCAGATCTGGCCTTGCACACTCTCGTCTCTGATCTTAAGCAGTTCCTTTACCGTCAGATCTCATGTTGTTCGACATGCACGTGACTGGATGTCTATGAGCTACAGTTTGGTCGGTCCTAAGCACGTTCCAATCTAGTAGAAATCAACACAGTCTGACTCAAAGGAGGAAACAGCTGCAACTCTCGCAAGATATACAAGAGAAATGACAGCACCTGGAGTTAAATCGAGGATGCACGAGCAAAGGGTCTGAATACGGAGGCCCATGTAATTTCATTGGGCTTTTGTTATAAGCGCAAAAATTGGCGAACAATTCGTGGTTTTTTTCAATAGGGTGCGTGGGTGACATTACTATCAAAAAAAATTTTACTTGAAAATGGGGATTTGAGTCAAAGGCGTGCAGTCGGAGCCAAGGAAAAAGGGAGTTGGCCTGAACTGCCGGGTCCCCCGGTTTAGGGTGTAAAAAAGCCAGGAAAAGCTTAGTGAGCTTAAGCTCCGGTGGTAGATCCAATAAGCTAATGGAAGAGCGTGTTGAATTTTACACTGTAAAAACGGGGTGATAGTTGTGAGGAGAGGTAAATATATTAGAAATCGTTCTAAAATTACTTGATGGTATTGTAGTCAGGCCAGAATATCAAGTAAGGTTCAATGATACAGCGTACTACGGGCTGATGGTTAAAAGTTGGAGGAACGGGTGGGTGATCATAAAAGATGGGTGAGAAGGACACCGGCATGGAACCGAGTCCACTGGCAGTCTCGGCCATGCCCAACTCGCAGGGTGACAAGCGTGACGGGTACCTGGGCTCACGGCGGGCGAGGGGGCGTCCCTGGTGTCGTGGGGGCAAGCCTCTCCATGCGAAGTCATGGAATTCAACGTGAAAAGGAAGGTAAGCTATTTGCAACAGGCCTTTGACTCTCTGCGACATGCTGCATGGCAACGGCATGATTTCCCATGGCAAAATGTGTGTGTAGATCTGCCAACGCAGCTGTGCAATCCAAGTAGCGCAGTGCAAAATCGGGATTTTATCGATTTCGCAGTTGTAGGTGAAGGCCCAACCAAAAGTATGTGGATAGATTTGGAAGATGTGAGGTACCCTCACATATTTGGGTCGGCCCCAGGGACAGGTGCTGGTGCTGTGCTCGCGGGTAAGATGCGGAGGGGTGGACTGGGTATGTAAGCCCTCACGAATGGGTGCCCGCTTCGGCAAGGTACTCGCATTTGCCGGCGCAAGCCAAGACGCCGATAGACCCCCCGGGTGTACCAGTGCGGGGAGAACTGACCCACCCAGTGTAGCCGACAGGGACGACTTAAGGATGCAAGTTTGGCTAAATAAAAGAACAAGGGGACCCGTAAGGGTAGGCCTTAGCAAAGGCCTCATGTGATGAAAAATGAACTGGAAAGCAAGGTGTGTAACTGCACACAGCAAAGACAGGTCCGGTGAGCACACAGACTAATACAGGCAGTTTGTCGAGAACACGCACTCCAGACCCTCTCTATGGGATTGCCGGGCAAAACCCTCAGGACATGGGGGGCATTAAGGACACAGTTGTCAAGGCTCATGCCTCAGGCCACCAAGCCAGCAACATCCTTTCGTGCACAGGCATCAGGCTGTAACTCGGCGCTGGTGACAACGCAAAACAGTATGGGCTCATGTGCAGCCATGTAAGGTGGAAACGGTGCCTGTGGGGGTTGAAGGGTTGTGTGACAGACAACATATACAAGGGTCACAGCCACAGAGTAAGGCAACCAACCCACATTCATTGGAAGATGGCCAGACCACTGGTCTTCATCACACAAACAAGACGAGGGAGACCAGGGGTACTTTGTGGCGGATAAAGACTGTGGCCTGGCTTGGAGGCAAAGGAGACGTCAAAAATCATACGAAAGGGGGGGAACGGCGGTCTCGCCTGAATGGAAACAGTTGAATGCGCCCATACTGCTGAAATGATAGGAGAGGAACTCCCGGCCTTACAGCATCTGCATCTGGTCCTGTTATTAAAGACATTATACTGAGCACTTTGAGAAAACATGGCTGTACTTTTGAAGATTCAGTGATATCAGAACTGGTCAAAGACCTTTGCCAGCAAAGCCCTGTCTGTGCTGCTTTACGAGTGGATGGGCCTTTAAGCAGTCAGTTCAGGAGAGCACAATTTAGAATGGAACATCTCTCACCAACTGAACCAGTTGAGTACATACTTGATAGTACTGAGAATAAAACATTTCAGTATGTACCGATCCTCCCATTATTATCTGAACTTTTGAACAAAAGACACATTCAAAAAACAATATTAGAGAACAAAAGGTCATCTGATGTCTCTTCTGGGTACAAATCATTTCATGATGGATCTTTCCTAAGAGAAAACAGCTTTTTATGTGAAGGTGAACATAAACTCCCACTCATCCTTTACATTGATGACTTTGAAGTATGCAACCCTCTGGGAACATCCCGCAAAAAGCATAAAGTCACAGCTGTGTACTGGGTGTTTGCAGACATACCTGCCACATTGAGATCTACACTGACTTCCATTTGTTTAACCATTTTGTGCAAGGCAAATGATGTGAACCAGTATGGCTATGCAAAAGTTTTAGACCCACTGATCAAAGATTTGAAGTCCTTTGAAGATAATGGTATTTTTGTTCTAAGTCTGGGCAAAGTGGTCAAGGGCACTGTACTTGCTGTAGTTGCTGACAATCTTGGCGTTCACTCAATAGCTGGGTTTGTGGAAAGCTTTTCAGCTTCACATTTCTGTCGCTTTTGCATTGGAGAACGGTCACAGATCCAGAAGCATGAAGTAGCAGAAGGACTGTTTCCTCTGCGGACTAAGTCCAACTATGCCATGCATGTCAAAGCAGCATTGTCTGATCTTGCAAAAGCTCATCACTGTGGAGTTAAAAGACAGTGTCCCATCTCAGACAGGCTCAGCCACTTTCATGCTACATCAGGTTATCCCCCTGATGCTTTGCATGATTTGCTTGAAGGGATTGTACCTGTAGAAATATCACTCTTTCTTGATGTGTTAATCAGGAAGAAGTACATCTCTCTTGAGGAGCTCAACCATTCCATCCGTTGATTTCCTTACAAGTGGAGTGACAAAACAAACTGTCCACAACCCATTGCCCCAAATTTCACATCACGAAAAAGTGTTGGGAGGTAACGCACACGAAAACTGGTGCTTGTTGAGAATGATACCACTCATGATTGGTGACAAAGTCCCAGAAGATGAGCCTGCTTGGGAGGTTTTGATGACACTGAAAGATGTTGTTGAGCTTGTCATGGCTCCCCTCCACACAGATGAGACAATAGGATACATGCAAAGTAAGATCTCAGAACACGTTACAGATATTTGGAAGTGTTCCCAGAGGAGACAGTGAGACCAAAACACCACTTTCTTGAGCACTATCCTCTGCTTACAACTGTTTATGGGCCACTTGTACATTTCTGGACCATGCGTTTTGAAGCCAAACACCGGTTCTTTAAAAGGGTTGTGAGGCAGACTGGGTGTTTTAGAAACATTCTCAAGACAATGGCAAGAAAACACCAATCGATGATTGCCTATCATAACCATGATTGCGACAAAGGCCAGTGCTGTCAGTGTCACAGAGGACTCAAGTGGCAGTTGAGGTTCTAAAAGACAGCATTAAGGAGGCCTTTGCAAGGAAGTTCCCTGGGGAAGAGTTTGTGAACATGACAAATAAAGCAACCATTTTAGGCACAGACTATAATATTGGGATGATGTTGCCCTTTGGATCAACAGGAGGCCTACCTGACTTTGGAGAAATCCGGCAAATAATCATTGTGCACGAAAGTCCTGTCTTTGTGCTGAAGTTGTTTAGTGGCTGGTACTGTGAACACCTGAGGAGCTTCCAAGTAGAGCCAACAGGAGAGACAGAAATCCTTAAACATTCTGAATTGAAAGAAACGTACCCCTTGGCAGCATATAATACAGCAGGTGGTCGTATGGTGTCCCTTAAGCACTTCATTTGCACCTCAGAGTAAGTGTAATGGGTTCATTATTTGTGTTTATCATATCAAGTACAGTTATTGAGAAAAAAAAAACAATTACTTCACAAAAAAACACTAAGTTTGAAGGGATGCCCACACAAACAACTATTTTGCCAGTCTTTTGTATGTATTACAGCTTTTATGTTTTTGCACACCTACCTTGATTCTACAGTTTCTATGCATTATGCATGATGAGAATGTAATAAAAGCAACCTTAAATCATAACAAAGAAAGCACCCCCCCCCCCAATATTCTCTTCTCATCTCCTTTCACCTCCTCTATCTTCTCTTCTGTCTTTCTGTCCTCATCTCCTACTTCTTAAGTTAATAATAACCATCCAAGGTTGTTTATTCAAATTTCCACTGAACCAAATCTAAATTTATTTTTTTTGGTAGAAGAAACTTGAAGCAAACCTATGTAAGTAACTGTGCAACTATTAATAACCTGTCTCAATTTTTTTTTCTCTGTCTCTACAGCTGAGGAAACACACCCCAAACAAACAATGGCAGTCCAGTTGAGAGTCATTTTAGAAGAACACAACATTCAAAAGTTGACACTTTCAACAGGAATTCCTGATACAGTGGAAGATCTTGTTTCCATAGTTACTAAAACTTTCCAACTGTATGGAGAAATTGGACTACTATACCAAGACAAAGACTTTGACAATCAGTGTGAAGCACAACATCATGGCTGAGGAGGATCCATCAGATGTGTCTATTGTGATTGAGGGAAACACAGTGATGGAAGGATGTGGAAGTCGAACAAAGGTGTGTGTTCTGCTGATGGGACTGATATATGCCCTCAACCTTGAATATCCAAAGCAGCTGAAGAACACATTTGAAACTTTTCAAAAACTTTTTTTGGAGCTTGACGGGGCGAAACTACTGAAGAAGGTCCACAGCCTCAAAAGTAAGCTCATGCAATAGACACAACACCACACACCCACACACACACACACCACACAGAACACACACACACAACACACACACATTGCTTCTGACTTCCCTCAGATTAACAGAAAAGGAACACGTGGCCGGCCTGATCAATACCACTGAATGTAGCCTGAAGAAATTTGATCTCTTCCTCTATACCCTCCTCTTCCCCTCACCCTTAGTTTGTTTTAAAGATGTTGGTATTCACTTGTTCTATCCTTATCTAGATGTTTGATACTGTATGTGCACAGGAACAATGTTGTAGAGTTTCCGTGTGTGCTTTTGACTGTTAAAATAGAATAAGTGGCCTCTGAAAGTGTTACAGTATTTGAAGCTGTAAGCTTAGCGAACAGGTTCATTCCTTCAAATATTGTGTGAAGATGTTGTATTGCACTTTATTCTGTGTTTGGATCATTGCTGCATGTAAACAAGGCGGTTCAGTTATTTGTTGTATAAATGCACCTGTACTGCAGATTTGGTAAGTCACTGTTATGTAAAGTTAAAGAGTTTGGATACAAAAAAATCCTCATGTGACTGGACACCTCTAGGAGCTCTGCTCTGATCTTCTCACTTCTCATTTCTTCTGCTCTCCTTTCTTCTCTTCTCTGCTCTGATCTCCTTTTCCGTTCATTTCCTCTTGTCTTCTCTGCTCTCCTCTTCTCTTCTATCCTCTGCTCTGCTCACTTCTTCTCTTCACTGCTCTGATCTCTTCACCTCTCCCCTCATTTCTTTTGCTCTCCTCACTTCTCTTCTCTGCTCTGATCTCCTTTTTCTTTTTGAGCAATGTGGGAAGATGCGTTTGTCATCTAGAAACAACATTTGAAGATGTTAGTTTAGTGAGTTATATAACATGTTCATACCTTGAAAAGCTGTGTGAAGCTGTTTATTGCACTTTATTCTGTGTTTTTTGATCATTTTATGGATTAAAAACAGTGAAATTTTTTTTTGTGGTGGGGGGTGGGAATCTTACATTCTCTGAATAAGTAATAGTTACTCACTGATATTAATTATTTTTGAATAGTGATTATTTGGGGTAAATTTTACCTTCTCTGAATAAGGAATAGGTACTACCTGATATTAATTAACTTTGAATAGTAATAATTAGGTATTAGCTACTTAGCGATCAAGAGTAAATTTTACCCAATTTTAATGAGTAAGTAAAAGTATGAAATGTGAGGTATATATAACCCAATTTATTTGAGTATTTAATAGCGTTTTAGTTCATTTATTTTCTACTCACAACAGGGAATTAAATCTACCCAAAAAATGGATGCAAATTGTTACCTCAGATTTATTGGGTAAATTTTACATGTTGCTTTTTACAGTGTACATACACTGTTAGCGTGTAGCTATATGACTGATCTGATTGAATGGCACTACAGCTGATGCAAAGCGTTCTTTTTTTCCTCCCACCATGGTTAGTTATCAAACTGAACACCTGTGATTTTTCTTATGTTAATGGAAGAAGCAAGTAATACTCCAAAGGACCTGAACCACAGCCAAGAGATGAAACACTGCATATGTTACAAAGCAATGTAGTGTGACAAAGAGGAGAGCTCTTAGAATGCAAAGACTAGAATTTAATCCCCTACCTTTAGAGAGAACATCTTCTCATTTGATTGTGGATCCTGAACTCAAACTAGAGGAGGGTGAACAAGAACAGGCCATTTCATCTGCCAAACATAAAAGCCACTTTGGAGGCCACGTAAAGCACATTTTACTCTCTTACCTCAGCTTTGGAAAAGAGAAACTTTGGTGTTTTCAAGATGGAAGACAGGACAAATTAAACCATCTTGATGGCATGATTTCTGTTTTGAGGTGCTGCTACTTGTGTGAGTGTGTCCTTACACATCCATGACACAACTCACTGAAGAAATATTAGTATAGGCTACTTTCATGGTTTTTCTTAAGTCCTTTTCGGAAAGAAAATTGCCATATTCTCATCCATCTTCCCTCAGATATCTCCTTTTCTGTTCCAGAGAAGAAAGGAGTCCTATAGTATTGACAGAAATGAGAATAGTAATACCAAATTTGTTTTAGGTGAATATGCTTTTAACACTATCCCTGCACAGGCATTAAATATTATTTATTTATTCGTATTTTAAGGTCATTTTTAGAAGGTCAAATCATTTGATGTATTTATGCATTATGTATGTATTTATAATATAGAAAGCATAACATAACAAGACAATTGGTAACACTTTAGAATGGGGAACACATATTTACTTGTAACTAAGAGTTTTCCCTGAAGCAATTCCAATTGCTGCTTATTAATAGTTTATGATGTCTTAGTTATGTTTAGGTATTGGTTAGGGTTAAGGGATCTAGAATATGGTCTTGCAGAATAAGGCATTAGTATGTGCTTTATAAGTACTAATAAACAGCCAATACGCTAGTAATGTGCATGCTAATAAGCAAGTAGTTAATAGTGAGAATTGGTCCTTAAAATAGTGTTACCAAAAAATTATAGGTCAAATTTTATTCAATAAATAGAGCTTGCCTTGTTTAAGCAAGCACATATGTATAGTATCATTACCTCTGGATACTACACGCACCAGAGGTCTTCAACCCTGCTCCTGGGGACCCACTGTCCTGCAAAGTTTATTTCCAACCTGCTTCAGCACACCTGGCCTGCACTTTTCAAGTGATCCTGAAGACCTCGATTAGCTTGTTCAGGTTGGTTGTGTTTGGTTGTAGCTGAACTCTGCAGGACAGGGCTGAAAAGCTCTGATGCACACAAAAGCATGTGTTCAAAATGACACATATTTGTTATCTAATGAAAAAATATCTAATGAAAAAATCTTCAGAGTTCTGTCTTTTCTCGGGGGTCACTTTAACCTCTTTGGCGAGAGGTTCCTCTGGCATGGCTCTTTTTTCATAAAGCGCTCTTATAAGAGTCGAGGTGACTGTGACCTGCCGCCATTCTTCCAATAAGGGCCCCAGATCCCTGAAGCGGTCAAAAGTCTGTCTCTATTACACTCAAAACACCCACCCTGACCCGCCATCACTCTTCTTTCATCCCAGACCGGCGGTATGAAAGAAATCCTTCATTGCCATTCTCATTCTTTATTCACACTCAACACAGTGCCAAATCTAGACTATTTTAAGAATTTCTTTTATCGCAGTTGTAAGACTTTTGGAGACAGTAATATTAAGAAGATGTCATCTTGGATTTGTTCCTCTCTTTGACTGGACCAAAAAAAAAGTACACAGGAAAACTGGAAAGACTTATATTGCTGTGACAGTCTGCCAGGGCCACCATAACAGTCCTCTGTCGATGAGTGCAGGAGTTTTGTCACTGATTTTAGTACTAAAGGGACAAAAAAATTGAATATGAACTTTCTGAAATTATTTTGGACAAGATAAAGAGGCACGTTATCAGCATGCATTTTAGTAATGGAAAATGAATCAAATTATATTTTAATGAAACCGATCTGGAGAGCAGGATGCTTTCTTGTGTGAACAGAGTTGGAGAGAACGTGAAATACATTTCATTATATCTTAAAGAAACAGTTCGATTAAAAATGAAAATTGTGTAAAAATGCAACGAATGAGTCTTTTGGATCAGATCATTTCAATGAACTAATTGTTTACGTTCACAAAATCAGTTTGAAGGATTCATTCAAGGATCCTTGTGATACTGATCTTAAGTTGAACTTGTTCAGTGAATGATCTGGTCGTAACAAATAAAGCTAAAATGTTCTGTGAATTAGCCATGACTGGCCTTTAATTTCTTTACCACCTTTCTAACAGGTAAATGTAAGTCAGAAATTATGTTTTTGTGCAGTTTGACAAAAGAGAAGCAGTCCAAGGTGCCTTTCCTATTTGACACACAATGATATTCCACTCTATTACTGAAAACTAATTCACAATCATCCTAATGAGTCATTACTTTCGTAATGTGTTTGGTGCTCTTGGTACTTACAGCTTGTTTTCTTACAGCACGCACATAACAGCACGTTATATTTCAAATTCATTCACACCTCGTGCTGTCTTTCTCTCCTTTGTCTCTCACTTCCATTTATTTTTCACACCTAGAGGTAAATAGATTTGAAAGCTATTCCCTTCTCCTCCCTCACACAGTCAATCCTCTCATCCCTCTAGCCTGCACAAATAGATGTCTGAAGTTCACTCAGCGCCAGCATAACTCCTCGTACCCACAAAGAAACACCTCCAGACCTCTCTGCCCTACCGGCCCCCACTAAAATCTGCCATTTTAGCTTCACGCCACCCAATTTTTACCGAGAAGCGGCAGCAAAATGATAACTTGATTTAGCCCTCAAATATCCTCCCAGCAGATTGTTTCAGCCACTTGGGAGAGATGAGAGTTGTGTCAACTGAGCCATTCAGTGTCTGCCCTGAGAGACGAGCTGAGAGCCATGCCATTAACCCCTTCTCTCGCTACGAAATGGTTTTGAACCTGCCTTTCTGAGGTGAGACGGAAAGCGGGAATGCTGGGTAGAAGCATCACATATCCCTCTCAGCGGTGAAGAGAGACTTGAAAGTGAGCACGCACTGTTTAAAGAGCGGGCAAGAGGGGCCGTCTCCAAAGATCCAAAAATCAATGTGGTTTGAAAAGGGCTGTTTTTTTTCCTCCTTCCACCACTGTATATCTCCAGCTGAAAGACAGCAGAACATGTGTAAACACCATAAAGGCACAGGGGACATAAAATTAGCTCTTCAGTCTGACAGGAATGATGATGGGGAAAAAAGGGTAAAGTTGTAAAATAGGTAAAATGATTAAACATTGTCATGGTGTGTGTCTGCTAAAAGCCTTATGAATTTATCAGGCCAATTCTAACCTGGCAAGAGATACACTGAACATGTGGTGACCTCTTGCTAAGTGCTCTTTTGAATAATTAACCACATAAAAAGTTTTGGCACTGACATCTGTTCACAGCAAAGCTCCAAAAGTGTAAACAGTCTGTGACAGTGTGTCACATTCTCTGCATGTTTAAAAACCATTGCATCTGCATTGTAGAGTTAATTACCATTGGCAGGCCAATATAAAATCTCAGTGCTGAATCACTGGTATAGACGGCAGGGAAATACATTTACACCAACTGATATCAGGGCTTGTCATTCTTGTTTAGTATTGTAAATTATTCAGTGATTGGTCACTGGTGCAATGTATTAAGATCGCTGCAGAACGGAGTCCAAATTTAATGAGCCAATGGGATGTTTTGCAAGTTAATCAGATACAATTCCAGACCACTAATTAAGCAGAAAAATTAAGGCCATTCTCCCATAGGACAACATGATTCAGGAGTACAGCTTTTTTACAGCATTATTAATTACGCAGACTGAATGAATCTTCTGACGCTTTTTTTTATGTCAAGGATTGCCTGACCAAGGAAATAATTGTTTTGATCTGCACTACTGCATTCATATAAAACACAAAACACTCGTCCAAACAAAAAGAAGAAAAAAGCCACAAGCCATTACATTGACATCCATTCAAGGTAGCCATATATTCTACATTATATATATAGTATAGATATATATATTATAGATACCCACAGGCAGGGGTTTGAAATTACACCGTCCCACCCGCCAAATGCGGGTAAAATCGCTACGAGGTGCGGAAAACGACTGTCAATCACTAGCCAATTGGTGAGTCTTTTCGGGAAAAAACATACCCAGCGTTGTAGCTACTAGCCATCGGGAGCACCGGGACATTCCCAGTGGGCCGATCGAGGGAGACCTCATATTAGGTGCTGTTTTTAAATTACAACGCATGCAAAACCGCATAAAGCAAATACTCCAAAAGTGTGAAGCGGCGCTACCCGGTACATCCGCCAGCCGCGCGTTAAAGCAGAGCAGGATCAGTCTCCTGCACAGCGCTGCGTTTCCGCCACGATTTATAAGAGATAAACTGCACAAATCGCTCGATTCATTCAGAAATGACACAGAATTGTGTTATACGGTTGTGTGATATGACAACATTAAAGGTTCTGTCTGAAAACAGCCACGACAAGGTCAAATTCATGTAAACAAACTGCAATGTAAACAAACTTGAATAGCTTATTTATCTTTAAATGTTTAATTCTAATTAATTTTAATTTAAGTAAAATGTTAATCCAGTAAGAGCCTGATTAAAGATAAAAATCAGTGTCTCTGTAATTTAGAGATACTTATAAACACGTTTTTTCCATTTACAAATATTATAAAGTCTTAAAGGGAGAGTTCACCCAAAAAATGAAAAAAGTCATAATTTAGGCTACTCGGCATCATGTCATTCCAAACCTGTATGACTTTATTTCTTCTGTGGAATATAAAAGAAGATATTTTGAGAAATGTTTGTCCATACAGTAGAAATAAAGGGTAACCAAAATGGTTTTGTAACATTCTATAAAATATCTTTTGTTTTTTACAGAATGAAAGTATTGCATACAGGTTTGGAACAGCATGAGGTTACGTAAAAGATGACAGAATGTATTAGCATAAATTTCCTATGTTTTCTAGCACAAAATCAATGCTTTATACTGTCAAGTGCATTTCTACATGACAAAAATGCTGTAGGCTATTAGTTTGTTGCATTTGCTGTGAATTCAGTAATATATAATTATTTGTTTTTGTCCTCATTTATTTATTTACTTACTCCAATTGAAGGCCCTATAACACAGCAAAACATTCACAAAACCTTCACAGGGGAACTTGAGAGCCAGGTAGGCTGGATTTGTCCAGGGCCGAATTTTAACCCCAGTCCAGCCCTGTGCCCGTCACTACGCAACAAATAATGGCACACTGGGTTTTTTTGCATTGAAGCAATAACGAAAAATTAAAAAATGCCTGAAGACTCGCACCGTGCCTACACCAGAAGCAAAAAAATACTATAGAACCCATTATAATCAATGATGCTGTCTACACTGGATGTGGCGCAGCACGACAAATCCCAGACAGTAAACTGATGCCTCGTTCTATAGACGTAGGCCTACTGTTAACAACAGTACAAATTATTTACAAAGTGGGTGGGGGGGGGGGGGGGATGGTCACTTTGGCGCATCCATTGTGACACCTCAATCGTGGCTTCCCTCCCCTTTTTTTCATTATTTATTTTGTTGCTTTTTTGGGCTCGCAAAGTAGATGGCCGTTAACTTAAAATGTTAGTACCAAATTGGCTGGTGAGTAAAAAGTCTTTTCAAACCGCACACAGTATAATTATATATATATTATATATGATATATATATATAATATATATATATTATAATATATCTATTTTTTTTTTTTTTTTGCAACCAACAATGGCGAAAATAATTTAATTACAATACTTTTAATAATTAAAAAAATATCTAACCTTTAAATGTAAAATATACAAATTTAAAATTCCTTAGTCATCAGAAACTCAGTGTCGTCATTATGATGCCATTTCTTTATTCCAATTATGAATGCCAAAATCCATATAATTATGCTGCCTTCACATGCTAATGGAATTATTGTAAATACGAGTTTCCTAATCGGAAATTAGACGCCTAAATATGCGCCTAACCACACCTCGCAGTAGTTTTTTTTTGTTATTTAAAGAGCACGTAAGTATAGGCGGGTCAACAGCACGTGTACACTCTGCTTATTACACACACAGGGACGCACAGCAGCACACAACCATGCCAAATATTAAAAATTAAAGGATTGCAATGTAAAAGATTACTATTGTGTAGGCTACATAAATATAAAAATGCCTACATGTCATAATGAATAGTCATGGCATGTATCAGAATTAGGCTACTTATTTGCCGGTGCACGAGCAGCTCTGTTTCATCTCTGGAGACTCGTTCTGTCTTTGCGCTTGCAAATTCCACTGTGTAAATAGCAAATCCGCCACGGCACGAGTGCAACTGGCTCTTAAAGGGAATGGGAGATAAGACTCTGATTGGTTTATTGCACGTTATGCTCAAAACACACCCATTACTTATTAAGAAAACCCTTTTCCCATCGCCGGCGCCCGAAACCGTGTTTTCCTTCTTCCCATCGTAACTATGCAAAGTAATTGGACACCCTAAGTGCACCTGCGCCGTGTGCTTTAGACCATGTGCTTAGATCATTAAAATAGGGCCCTGTATGTTTTATAAGCAGTGAAATAAGCATGTATTTGACTGAAATTCCAGAATTGTCAGCAAACTGCATGTGTAGTGTGGTGAATGTTTATGACAGGCAACCAATGGGATGCTACATTTTATTCTTTCCGACATTAAAGCACTTGAATACGACAAGCTCGTAATCACGACTTCATAAGTGGGAAATAGGACATTTCCGATAGCACGTGAAGGCAGTATTAATTAATTGAATATTTTGTCACAATTTCCTACTCTTAAGTTGTTTTAAAGTTCATAGTGCAGAGGTCCTAATGTGCCTTGTTGTCATTACAGTTGCTGTGGTTTTATAAAAAAAAAACTTGTGCATGTGTGCTAGTCACTTTATATGGTTTAGAAGGGTTCTACAAATGTAGAAAAGGTGTCATGAGCAGGTTATAGGAATTAAGGGTAAATGTAGAACACTTGGTAAAAAAAAGGAAAAAATATTAAAAAGAGTGGAGACTTTTCATTCTACCCTTCTAAATGTATTACATGTTTTCATAACACCACAGAGACATTTATATTGTTTATACTTTTTTTGTTTTTAGGGAAATCAACCTACAAATGTTGTCTCTACATATTAAAGGGGTCATATGACGTTGCTAAAAAAGAACATTATGTTGTGTATTTGGTATAATGCAATGTGTTTATGCGGTTTAAGGTTAAAAAACACATTATTTCTCACATAATGTACATTATTGTTGCTCCTCTATGCCCCGCCTTTCTGAAACGCATCAATTTTTACAAAGCTCATCGGTCTGAAAAGCGAGGTGTACGCTGATTGGCCAGCTATCCAGTGCATTGTGATTGGCTGAATACCTCAAGTGTGTGACGGAAATGTTACGCCCCTACCATACTGTGATACCCTGTATCCCGGCGCGACAAGACAAAAACATTAAAACCCATTACAAATGAGGCATTTGTTGCATCCAGTGGGCACATAATTACGGATTATAATGACTTAGACTGTCGTTTTTTTTAAACCTTGCGTTTGCATATCGACTTTGGCATAAAGAGAAAAGCATGTACTGCACGTTGTGATCGGAGAACCAACAAACACAAGCGTTCCCTCTAACACTGCTTCAAAACTCACGTTTGCAATCGTCATGGTAAATCTTAAATTATTTAAAAATAAATAAAAATATAGAAAATAATGCAAAGCGAACTTGCCCCACTTTATAGAAACAGACACAGGTATTGTAGGCTACTCTCACAGGAAACAGTCCTCCATAAAATGCGCTGTACACATCTGGATATTTGGGTTGAACTGTTCTTGAACAGTTTTGTAAATACAACTTAACCTCTGATTTGTTTTGTCCTCTTCTGGAAAGCTAAACTAAGTATTTTCGCTTTCACAATGAAACACACAGCATCATACACGGCGGGCTAGAGTGAGCGCGGCCGGCGGGCCCTTGAGAACGGTGTGGGCTGTCGGGCTTGGCGGCAGGCAAAACCACATGTGATCCCCCGACGGGACGCTTCCCGCTCTTCGTGCTCACCGTTGACAGCCGATCCGGCTATCCACAGCCGCAAAGTTGATGTTTTCCTTCCTTTTTTCCCCTCACGACCAACACGGATCTCTCTAGACATGACAATCAGATAATCGTCCTCTGTTTTTGGAAGGCCAACACTTAGTTTCGCTTTCACACGAACCACACGCGTGCTTCACTGACATGGCGGCAGACGATGAAGTGATGGTCTTTAGAACCCTGACCTCATCTTCGCTGGAGGGTACCGGCTGATCGCGTCCTTCGCTCAAGGCCACGATCTCCACCAACAAACAGGAGCCCCTTGTCCGGCACGAGGGAACCAGACTGCCCCTGCCTTGGGAGGGGCGCCGGCGAATTGAAAAAATCGCGTAGCCAGTCGATGGGTCCAGAGCCAGCGAGACTGTCTGGGGAGCACTAACCCAAGCAGGGCCCCAGCAACCGAACGTAAGTGACCCAGAGGAACCACAGACATACCGCAGTGGGGCAGCGAGGTGGAGCACAGGGACCCAACCCGGGATGCTTCCGTGCGTCCCTGGGTGGGGTCTGAGTGTGCGGCGCGCCACTTACCTGTCTCCACGGCTGGGCAGGGGGCTCGTGAGGAGGCGTAGCGTCCTTGAACCGAAGCCTGCTGCCCATTAGCGAAGGGAGAGGGGACGGCCGTGTGGAGACTGGGTCTCGTGCACCGCCGTCCTCGCCCTCTTGGAACCCGGAGAAAAAGGAACCCGCTCTGCTGTTGAGGTTTTGGGCACCACTGGCTGGGTAGCCAGCGGTGGAACAAGAAAAAAACAGGAACAAAGGTTTCTCCAACCGACCCTCCGCCGGGGGAAGGAGTGGTGTAGTCACCATCTCCTGAAGAGCAGGATCAAAGAGCTCCGGGTCACCCGTCTCAGGGACGCCACCTGCCCTGGCGCTTCACAGGCTTGGCAAGGGCGGAGGCGGGCTGAGCCGTTTTCCTGCGGCCAGCTCCACGCTGCGGCCGTGGTGAAGGCTGCTGCTGCGGCCGAGCTAGAGCGCAGATGGAGACCACAGGAGGGCACTCTCGGCGACGAGCAGACAGAGGGGCTGCAAGGAGCCGCGGTAGGGGTGGGCTACAGGGCATCTTACCGCCGGGGCAGGATATGTTGAAATGCATCCGTCTGCTTCTGCGTGGCGGAGAACTGTTGGGCAAAGTCCTCCACCGCTTCACCGAATAGGCCGGCCTGGGAGATCGGGGAGTCCAGGAAGCGATGCTTGTTGGTCTCCCTCATATCCGCCCAGGTCAGCCATAGATGGCGCTCCTGGACCACAATGTGGAATTGTCTGACCCAGGGGCCCCCGCCCGCTCCAGTGAAATATTCTTTTTCGTCACCCTAATCGCGAAGTGCTTCGCCGCCGATGAGCACACAGTTCCTCCTCGCGCACACGCTGGGGGGGCAGCACCACACTCCGTGCAACTCTTCAACGCTTTTTGGCCTTTGGACTTGCAGGAGGGCCATGGGCGGTGCCGGGAGTCGGAGCGGACCTGGCCGCAGCGCTGTAAAAGCCTTAGCCTTCAGACGTACGAGAACTACATCCCTGACGAAGTCTGTACTACCCCCTCCATTTGGCGGCGCTTTGGCGGTCAGATCTTCACATTGCAATAAGCGCGCATCAAACGGATGGGTCCACATACCCTTGGGCCTCACCCCCCCTTCGAGGGTGGTGAGTACGGAGGAGTCACCAAGCCGTTTTCGGGCAGAAAAAGGTCCGTTCCACCCTTAGTAACCCTCCTCTCGGCACTTCCTTTCCCTCGGAATATTGAACCGGAGGCCCGCTGCCGAAGCCCTGCCTGCGCCCCCCAGGACCAATTCCAGCCTCGAGCGTTGCGGAGATATGAGGCCCTCCAGTGCAATCCCGACACTCGTCTTGCCCGGGAAATCATATCGTGATCATCTCTGTATCTTACTCTGGCAACCCACTTCTAATCCTGACTGTGGCCATCACGAGCCGAATCGTATCTCCAGAGCCTATCTCGCCCTCTGATGCAGCGATCGACATCCTGTCCTCCGCCTGTGTCCCACACAAGATGCTGGACCCCACCCTGTCCAAGGACCCAGCACACTCATCCAGAAACCCCAGGTGGTGCGCCATGCTTAAGGAATGAGAGGCCCGCGGAGACGTACTCAACAGGGAAGCTCTCACTGTAACCCTCAGGTCTCCCTGACCAGGAACCGAAGTAGCCCTCCGAGAACCAGAAGAGCTAGAGCGGGGCATGGCAAGGGGGGATAACCCCCCTTTAAATGAGGAGGTTATCTAGACACCGTCAACTTTCGCAGTGGTCATGTTCCCGCACTGATAACATGACTCATCCATGAGCGCTGCTCCAGCGTGCTGTAAGCCCAGTCACGCGATGCAGGCATCATGACCATCATAGGAGGCATGAAACGACCCGAACGACCGCATCCAGAAACCCATGAGCGGGAAGCCATCTTTAAAAAGACGCCCTTCGCACGTGGAGGTCTTTTAGACATTTGCTCTTTTAGGAAAAAGGAAACACTCTTTTAGAGAGAACGCTGAAGCGCCCAGGGGAGGTCGCGACAAGACCGCAGAATGGCAGCTGCAGCACACAGAAGATGAGCAGCACTGAATGGCAACACCCGCTGACACGCCGTAACACCAACGACAGCTGTTTCCAAACACTCGCAGAGATTCGTCTTGTAGAAGGCTCGGCTCCGAAGCGAAAAGCTGAATGCGCTGCATCTGCTGCCTACTTATACACACGCTGCAGGGTGGGGTGCGCAAGTGGCGAAACACGCAACAACACGCACGCCAACTGTCTTGGCTTTTTAGTTAACACGCGAAGGTGTGGGCTCTCGGGCTAGATCCCAATTCGTCAGTCACGACTGACGTAACGTAGAACATGATTGACTGAAAGGAAACTTCCCACATTGTGACGTAGACATGTGGGGGCGTGTTAGAATGAACCGATTTAGGAGGGCGTGGTTGACTCTTAACTTTTATAAAGAATATCTCTTTGGATTTGAGACTTTAGTCTTTGCAACTTACAGAGCTTCTTTATGCACAAAGAGCTTGCAACACTCCAAAGAGAAAGGAAAAATTGAAATCGCATCATATGACCCCTTTAAGTTTGGATAAAATAAATTCTTTTTTAAAAAGGGCTGTATTTCTTCATAGGAACACGTGAGGAGGAGGGTCCAGGCGAGAGGGGCTTAAAAAAAACATCAAAGGTGATTCACCTTCACCTCAGCTGTCATGTGCCACCGCCTCACTGCTTTGACACCCGCTAATTGTCTTTGAACCTTCTCCGCCACTGGTTTCTCATTTCCGTGTGATTTATTTGGCATTAGGGCACTCTGCATTAGTCACAGACACTATTAATGAATTTCTGCAGTCCGAGGATTACAATGTCAGCGATAGGTCAGGAATGGGTCACGAATGAGTGATTTGTCTCGAAAACAGGAATCGCGGGGAATGCATTAGGTGGAGACGGAGGACAACTCAAACATCATGCTTATTAAGTGTGGGTGAACACTGTATATTAATATGGTTCTGGTGTCTGCTGGAAAGATCGTCTCTGTCCATGCAAAATACTCAAAGATAGTCTAATAATGAATCATGCTGAACCATTGAGATGTGAGCCAATCAGGCTTATCTGGTCATGTACGGACCTGATCAGGTTCATCTCAACAACCCTTTAATTGTGCATGAATATGGTGATTGTTGTGCATGCATGAGTCTACATGAATATTTACATGAGATGCGATCTTCAGATGCTGAATGTCAGCGGGTGGCAAGATGTACGCTGTTAAGACGGAGATCGCTCGAGGCTAGCGGGGTAAACAACTGTTAAAAATACAGTACGAGACTAAATGCTGAAGCACAGGTGAGGCTCTCAAACTCCTGGATGTTGTTTTGCCCTTTGGAGGTCTGAGCGTCAGTGCGAGTTTTCACTTTCTCTCTCCATTTCGAGAGGCCTTGGGG
The DNA here is from genome assembly GCA_018155175.1 of Sinocyclocheilus anophthalmus. NCBI lineage: Eukaryota > Metazoa > Chordata > Actinopteri > Cypriniformes > Cyprinidae > Sinocyclocheilus > Sinocyclocheilus anophthalmus. Next base: position 6,284 of record JADLZN010008682.1, on the reverse strand, counting down.
TTTATCTGTTGTCGGAGAGATAGAAATCAGCACGGGGCAGACAGGCACTATGAGTGCTGTAGGAACAAGCACCTTTTCCTGCTCTGGAGTGGTTCGCCATTGGCTGCCTGTTTGTTCCTGCTCAGCGCAATCAATACAGCAGAAGAGATTAGGGGAGAACTTAATTTGATAACACTCAAAAAAGCAATTATATTCCTTCTCGCTGTTGACTAATTGGACTGTCACGAGCATTAAACATCTTCAGGTAATGCAGTTGACAGCCCCAAACACCTCTGTCGTGCAATGTAAATATCGAATGTGGGCATATTCTCATATGGATTGTCAAGATTTAGCTGCAGGCTACTGTTGGTTATGAATGCATCGCTCTTTAAACCGATCATGTGTGTGTGGGAGCATGAGAAACATTCACACGCGTGTTTGACATATTATTTATCATACGGCCCCTCTCCCATGTGAATATTAAACATATTATGCATACCCAGGGGTAATATGGCAGTCTTAATTGAATCAATACATCTACAAGGTTCTGCGGTGGGATGACATTGTGGCACATGTCACAATGGGGTCTTTGAATTGATATCAGCTTCATCTATGGATTAAAGATTATTTTATTTTATTAGATATAGAAACACACCCGTGGAAAACCTGTTCCTGTGTCAGACTAAAAATATAAAAAGGATATTTATATACACTATGTGGTGTTTCTTCAACTTGGGGCACTTTTATGTCCCAAGGTTTAATAAAACAAATGCTGTTATATAGGAAATATTTCATGATGCCTTCTTCATTTACTTACAAATGAAGTCACTTACTTACATGCTTTCTTTATTACAGATTTCATTATTTTACTCTTGTCCCAGACTTTCAACAAACTATGAAAATCCATCATACAAATATAAATCATTATATGTTTAAAACAAAAGACAGACAAAACATTGCAATGTTTTGAGTGTGTTTATGAAAAAAATTATATACATTTTGAAATAAAATAAAAATACATAAAATGCTAGCTATGAAATTAGCTAGAGTAAGAAGGCCATTTTTTATAATACCTTTAAATCTTACATTGGTTATATTCTCCACCATCAGTTTGATGCGTTACTAACACTTGCAAAACTGTATATTTATGAAAATACATTGAAGGACTTTATTAATTTTTCAAAAACAAACAAACAAAACAAAAATGCTCCAATTTGTGGAGTATTAATAATTTTTGGACATGTATGGAGACTAATTAAACTAGTGAGATTGTCAAAAGTTTACAATTAAAGCAACACCCAATTGCAACTTTAGATCTCAATGGACTCTCTTTCTTTCAACTCTCTCACAGTATTTATGTTTTACTCTATGTCAGAAACTTCGGCTTCCATAATAAAGAACAATGCGCCCTTTTTGAAAAAGTTCAAAGAAGACAATGCGAACCTCAGTTCAATGACTACAACTGGGTACAAAGATTTTCCCTCACTTAATACACCTAATAATTAAAAGTCATACATTTATTTTTAAACTATGATAGTCTGATGTAATTTGAAGCCATTGTGCCAAATGCAGCACTGGAACCCTGGTATTCTTCACTGAACTTGTTTGAAGCAGTTCAACGCCTAATAATTACAGCGGCTGCATGGATTAAATCAGGTGTGGAACAAATGCCTTTATGTATCCCTGAGACAGCAATAATTCCTCACACAACAAGGACATCTCTGAGGTTGAATACATTAGAATGAATCACCACAATCCTGTACTGCATTACTAAATGACTCATTTAATACATTAGAGGCCTTTACATGCAAACCATAGAACTCGCAGAGACAGATAAAACTGTCAGAGAGAAGTCAGAATGAGGGAACATATGTAACCTTCGTCTGGTGAAACAAAAAGAAAACAGTCACCGCCCTTGTGCCAGTTCTCTTCCGCGGTCTAATGAAGTAATCTATTGTTTCTACCCAGAGGGCAAACAAGTTTGAATACATGGATGTAGCGAGATAATTGTCATTCCCATAATTGTGCGATTGTGAACCATTTAATTCTGCAAACCCTTCATTCTGCCACGGGGCGCAACCGATACAGCCCATTTAATTCCTTTTCATAAAAATCAATACAGTCCTTTAGGGGGACAGAGGTAAATGAGTCTATTAAACAGGAGGCTGTAATCAATGCATAATGAATATGGGATGTCTTGAGTGGGGTTAGAGAGGGGCATGTGCATGGACGTGTCTTGCATTAGCTACTGCAGGTCTAGCTTCAATCCAGTCGAAACTGATTCAAAATGGCAGATCAAATCGCTTTTAAAACCTCTTGACGTCACTGACTGCTCAAGAAAACCAAACCTGGCTGGTGCTCACAGAGAGTTGAATTGGAATGTTAGAAAGAGGAATGTATTAAACTGGAATTCAAATAAATGATAAGAAAATAAATAAATAAATCTCTTATGCTCACCAAGGCTATATTTAATTGATCAAAAATACAGTAAAAAATAATATTGTGAATCTCTGATTTAAATTTTAATACAATAACTGTTTCGTTTACACTTTATTTTAAGGTCCTGTTCTCACTATTAACTAACTATTAACAATAACTTTTGCCTTAATACACTTCTAATTATTGCTTATTAATAGTTAGTAAGTTATGTGTCTCTCGTTTAGGTATTATAAGGTAGGATTTAAGGATGTAATCAGAGTCCATTGCAGAATATGTGCTTTAAAATACTAGTAAACAGCCAATATGCTAATAATATGCATGCTAATAAGCAAATAGTTAATAGTGAAAATTGGTCCCTATAGCTACCAGTCTTATTTACTCGTACTTGTGTTTCTATTTTGATATATTTTTAAGATAACTATGATTTATTCCTGTGATCAAAAGCTGAATGTCACATGTCTCACATGAAACTTCAGAAATCATTCTAATAATGCTGATTTGCTGCTCAAGAAACAACTCTTATTATTATCAATGTTGAAATATTTTTTCTGAGTACTTTCTTTTGTGAAACCTTGAATAACTATTTTGTCTGTTTGATGAATGAGTTACAAATAGATCAGCATTTATTTAAAATATAAATATTTAGTAATTTTATAAATGTCTCTTTTTATACTGCCTCTTTTAATCAGTTTAATGCAAAGAAAAAAAAAGAAAAAATGAGCCCAAGCCTATTCCTTTCGTCAGTTATCATAAAATTAATAATGACCTGACACTGTCCGTGTTGTTCGAAAGGAATGCCTTTTATCCATGAGTTACCATCACACTGTGCCAATTAGTTCGTGGGTCGATTCTAGTGATTGTGCCACAGCATAGTTGACGTGTGGAGTGATATGAGAAAGTGTTAGAAACATATGAAAAATGAGAGAAAGAAGGTGACAGAGGGATGAGAGAAAGAAAAAAGTGAGAGCAAAAGGTGTTTTTATGAGCAATGGTTTTACTGTCCAGCTGCTCAGGTCTCACAGATGGCACAGCGAGTATGACAGTCATGGGCAAGATATGAGGGGAGGAGAGCACTGTGAATTTCCCCTCAACCAATAAGAACGCAGCTCTCAATAACCCACCAGCCAAGCACATTCACCTCTCATTCTTGGCCGGTCACGGACTTCGCGGACAGACTCTCTTAATAAAGAAAATCCAATATGTGCATATCACTGGAAGCGCTTATGAGAGTTTTGAATTAGCCTTAATAATAATTCTGTGTGGATAATGCAGTAAGATATTGGTATCTGGTGTGTGTTGTGTGTGGTGTGTGTGTGTGTGTTGTGTGTGTCTGTGTGTGTGGTGTGTGTGTTGTGTGTGTGTTGTGTGTGTGTGTGAGAGAGAGTTTCATGAACTGTGAACGCATAATGAGAAAAATGTCTCATGTGACTGAGACCTTAGAATGAAGACACCTCTCAGAAATCCCAGCCTAACAGATGCTAATAGAAAACTTTGTGCATTGTGGTTAATAAGCAGCAGACCGAACGGAAAACCGAGCAAGAACACTATTATCTATATAATTACAAACTTGCCCAGTGCAACCAAACATTACATTCTTTCTTTCTTTCTTTTTTTTTCTTTCTCTTTTTTTTTTCTTTTTCTTTTTTTCTTTCTTTCTTTCTTTCTTTCTCAGTTGCCAAATAGTCTGGCAGTCCCATCTGTCCCTGTGTCTGTTTCCAAAGGACCACTTCAAGGAACCCAGCAGGAATAACAGCCTTTGTATTGTGGATTATACTGTGTAATTATTATTATTATGACGTATTTAACTTTATATTTTTCAAAGAATCCTGAAAAAAAGCAACATGGTTTCCACAAAAAATCATCATATTATAATTATTTCTGAAGGATCATGTGACACTGAAGACTGGAGTAATGATGCTGAAAATTCATATTACATTTTTATTATAAAATTAAACAAATTAAAACAATTATTTAAAATTTTAATAATTTGTCAATAATGTTACTGTTTTGAGTTTGAGTATAGCTTTGGTGAACATTACATACTTCTTTTGAAAACAAAAAAAGGCAAAATTATAATGCATACAAAATAAAAATGTTCCTATAATACTGAGTGAGACCACAGTGAATACATAAAGAATGTCTTGTCTACAGGTAGTCAATTTCTTTTTTCCCCTTTGTTTTCTTTGATGACCCTAATGAACATCCTATTTTGAATACAAAACATGAAAGTGAAACTATCCAATTTGTTGTTAAATGTTATTGTGATGCTTTGTGTCTCGCTCCTTCAAAAGGACAGGAGGACATTCATCACTTCACACAGAGATTCACTACCAGACTTCAGATCAGCTTGGTATCACAATGAATTTTTACGCCCACTCATAAAAGGAATCCATTTCCATCTTAATTCACAGAAAGGATCTCTTCAAACCCGGCCCAGGCTCAAATTAATCTAATTCAGACCCCACGGGGAGATGTGTAATACATCCTCTCTCAAGTGCTCATTGTGCTTCTCTTGTCATAGAATAATGACTGAGCGCATCCCAGTATCCCTGCTACATGTTGAAGTGGAGTCTTTGAGGGGACGTCATGACAGCTACATTCATTTCAGTTACCACGTTAACCAACCAGCAGCTGCGTAAAAGACCAGGCCATTTTAAAGTTCATTCAGAAGTCCTCAACATATGTCTACAAGATTGGGGGCAAGTTGTTACAAATGCTCACCCACACTGTGCCCTCAAAAATACAGTCTTGAGCATTCTTTACCCCTAAAGGGTTCATAATAGTACCGTAATAGAACATATCACTACCGTAAGGGTACATATATGCTACCGTAAGGTAATATGCAACTTTTAGGGGTAAATACATTTCCAAGGTGTCCCTTTGAGGGAACTGCCCCAATGATAAGGTGTGCCATTGAGTTGTGCCATGGCCTGCCCGCCATGTAATCAACTAAAAAAGTCTTTACCTTGCCACAAGCCCGACAATGATGCCTTCTTTTAGTGAAGGTGAACTTGACCTTGCACTTCATGCAAATGGGTGCTTGAGAGTCAGGAACCCAAACAGGAGCCACTTCCCCCAAAGAGCTGAAGGGTTTCTTCAATTGCTGTCCTGCCTGAAGGTCATTGTCTGGACTGTCTGAAGGGATGAGTAAGCCTGAAGAGCTATCTCCATGCTCTCCATTCATTCGAACGACCCCAGACTCAGTTGCTCCACAAGGCTCCTCAAGGCTTCCTGTTCTACTCTGTGGCTCCAGGTTCTTGTTCTTGCCAGTGGAGCCATATTCATTCTGGACTTGGCTCGAGAAAGGCTGGGGAATCTGCAGCTTTAGACTGACAGGCTGTTTCGGGCGGGCACCCCCGTAAGGAACGCTGACAGGCTGCAGACGGCTGTTGAGTTTGCCCATTCTGCCAGATTCCAGTCCTCGAACTGGATCACAAACCTCTTGTTTGCTTTCCTCCATTTCTTTTTCCTCCATCACAGAGTCCTCCTTTGAAGGGACCGCTGGCTGGCTTTGTGCATCCCCACCATGATCCACAGTCAGACCATTGGATGATTCAAACTCTCTGTGCATTCCCTTGTGGTCGCTCGCTATGGTTTTCGCTTTCTCTTCCTGGTTTAACGCCCAGGTGTCTTTCCCTGCACTTTCATTCTCAACCAGTCCTCCATTTTGAAAGGCACCCTCATGATTCTCCCGCTCACAGTCCAGTTCTCCGCCACCCTTCACTGATTTGTGCAAAACTGCTTCCGCTTTCTGGGGATTGCTTCCTTCTGGAAATACTAGATTACAGTCCCTCATTCCATCCCTCATTGCCTCCATCTTAACACCATTATTCAAAACTGGTGGCCCATGGTCACACTGTTTGTCG